>CAUYUJ010003058.1:287283-289783 GCA_963575745.1 Prorocentrum cordatum | reverse complement strand
ATTTGCGTCTGCTAATTTGTGTGTCTGAGGGCCCCTTTATTTACGTGAGGCTCGAGTTCGCCGGAAATCGGCTTCCGTCCCGAGTTTCGACAGCCCAGTTTTCGTGGTGTGTGTGTGTGTGTGTGTGTGTGCGTGTGTCTGTCTGTGTCTGTCTGTCTGTGTGTGTGTGTGTGTTTGCGGCGGGAGCCGTGGCCAAATTTCACGCTGGGTCTCGCCATTTCTGTAGCGGCCCCCGGCAGGCCAACTCGAGGCCCCCGAACCCCAGTCTTGCATCTTCCTTGGCATCGCTCGGACGTGTGCATTTTTCGTTTTGGCGAGGACAATCGAGTAGCATCCTTGATCGTTTAGCGAAAAAGCCGCGCACGAAACTGAACAAAAACACAGGGAATGGACGTTCGAGCGATGGCCAGCTCCCCGATCCCAGAGGCGCCACCGACACTGAACAGGGGGGCCACCTTCCGCGGTGAGGCCCAGGATGCCTCCCCAGACTGGTGATAGGGGCTGTCTCGAGCGAGGGGGGAGACCACAGCACCGGGGGGGGGAAGCAAAGCATACACTTTTGGCGCTCCGCGCGGGTTTCTTGGATCCGCGCCCCGAGGCCCCTCCCTGGCGGCGCCTGCGGCGCCACCCCTGGCGTTAAGTCGGGCCTGCCCCTTTACAGGGGGAATGTTCAAAAATAGTCCAACAAATAGTCTGGGGACGATTTGTTTTTGTAGGCATGTGTTTTACCATTTTGGAATATCTTCCAGTACTTTTTATTTTTATTTTTCCTCGAAAATCCCCCTGTAGGGGGACACGCCCGACTTAACCCTGGGCGCGCTCCGCGCGCCCAGGGAGGGGGTTCCCCGGCGCGCCTCCGAGAAGTCTGCGCGGAGCGCCAACAGTTCCATGGTGATGGCGCGGTTTCTTCTTCTTGCCTCAAGGCGGGCCTGTCTCCCTACAGGGGGATTTTCGACGAAAAATATAACATACCCAAACAATAATCAACAAATGTTCCAAAAATACTCTGGGGACCATGGTTTGAGTATGTTTTGACCTTCTTGAGGCATTTTTGGAGTATTTTTTATTATTCGTCGAAAAATCCCCCTGTAGGGGGACACGCCCGACATATTTCTTGCCTCTGGCTCCTCCCGCTCGTGGTCCCCTGGGTGGTGGCGTCGCCGCTCCCGGTTCCTGAGGAGCAGGTCCGCTCCGCCGCCGGCTCGGCGGGGCAGACCAAGGAGGCCGCAGGATAACCAGCCTCGCACTTGTCCCTGGCCCCAAGGCGGGCGAGCAAAAAAGCGAGGACAATCTTAGGGATGTGCCCTCAGAAGCCGAAGGGAATCCTTAAGATCGGCATCGAGGCGAGGTGATGCCAAACTTGCGGAAAATTAAAGAATAGTCAAAAAGTAGTCCAGGGACTATTTTTCTATTATTTTTGATAAGTGTTTCTGATTTTTTCTTTGATTTGTCGCCCAAGATCCGCCTGTAGGGGGACACGCCCGACATAATGCCAAACACAGGAATAGGGATATGGTTCAACTAGTAAGCAGGAGGAAGAGGCGGGAGCTTTCTTCGGCAGCAGCTCGTGGGAGCCTGACATGTCCTTGACACCTCGTCTGTAGAGTTCATCTGCGTGCGCCAGCGTCTGGGAGTCGATGGGAAAACGCCGATTCAGCGTCGAATAGCGGAGTCTTTGCGTAGATTAGCGTCCGCCAGCGTCGGTCAGCGGCGATGCGCAAGAGCCGGCAGGATGGCATGGGAGGTTCACATGAATTGCCACCCACGCCTCATGCGAGGCCTTGCTGTCGCTCTGTGTGGGCCTCAGGCCCTCGTAGCCACGAGGTTCTGGCCCGAACGGACCCCGGGAGGGGTCTGGGGAGCAGCGCATTTTTATTCGGGGGCACCGATCGGGGGGGCCGACCCCTAATAGCCCCATTGACGCCGACAGGGGTCTGACAGCTCCACCCCGCCCAGGGACGCTCGGACTTGCCATCGGGGTCCCGCCGCCGATCTGTGGGCGATGCACCGCCGACTCCACCCCCCCTACGCCAGCCCCCCAGACCCCCGACGTGATGATTCTTTCATTACGTCGACCCAAGGGGTCCCGACCCTTTCCCCAGGACCGGCTTTGCGTCCTGAGCCGTTTTTGGACGCTCCCGAGGCCCGGTGAGGGCCCCCAGAGGCCGAAAACTAGGAAAAACCTCCCGTCATGATTTTTTCGTTACTCGTTGGGGTCTGGGCCCCCCCCCCTTCCCCCGTATCGTTGCCCCCATCGTTTGGACTCCCCAGGAGGGTCGGGGTGCTCGTCTGGGGGGGCCCTCCCTGCGGGGCCCTCCCTGCGGGGCTCGAGGCCCTCACTGCCCTGCCCGCGCGCTCCTGCCGCTCCCTGGAGCACCGGGGGGGGGGCCCTCGACGCCCAGGCCGGATCCGTCCGGGGCTCGGAGGTCATATGAAGAAGAAGAGTCATAATGATAATACCAAGAAGAAGAAGAAGAAGAAGAAGAAGGATACCACTCAT
>CAUYUJ010003058.1:272283-282283 GCA_963575745.1 Prorocentrum cordatum | reverse complement strand
CTGTGGATCGGGCGTGCCCCTCTACAGGAGGAGTGATCACAACGAGCGATCGTGAAAAGCAGCAGGGCCCGGGTCGACGGGGTTGGTCGGTGGATCTGGCTGCGGCGCATCGATGGGCAGGCCGGCAGCTCGGCCGGTGGGCTCGCTGTGTGGGTGGACCGCAGGCTCGCCCAGACGCAAGGAGTGACCGTTCGCCGGAGTGGCCTTTTCGGTGCGGGCCCGATCGCCGAACGCGACGCAGTAGTTCGCCACCTCAAAACCGACGCCCAGTCCTGAAAACGCGAGGGCAAAAACGAGACGCAGGGTCCTCGAGACTTCGGGGAGGGAGATTTCGGGGCAGGGTTTTACCAGGGAGCGCAGACCACACCCCGAAATCGTTGGCCGATGCTCTAGTCCTCGGTGAATCCGCGATTTTGGGATTGGGACTGTGTTTTTCTTGGTCAGCAGTAGCGTCCTGCGCGCTTGGGTTTGGTCCCCCCCGCGGCCCCCCAAGAAGCCGCGCGCCAGAGGTCGCTCTTAGCCAGGGTCACTCTTACGTGCAGCCGACAGGTTGGCCAGGGAGTCAGTTGGTTGCTGGGCTGATTGGCCGGCTTGTTTGCTGGCTGCAAGGCTTGCGAAAGGCTAGCGGTTTCGGAGGGCGGATCCACAGTTGTGGCGCAAGCGATCATGGCCTCGATAGTGCGAATCCTTCGTTCGAGAAAGCGTGGCCTCGAAAGCGCGGGTCCATCTGTTTCACCAGGGATGGTGGCATCGGGAGCGCGGACACATTGATTTGTTCAACGGATCGTGGTCTCTGGAGCTTGGATTATTAGTTTTTGCCAGGGATTGCAACTTCGGGTGTGCGGAGCGGTTTTGGTTTAGTTACGGGTCGTCATGTCGGATGATGCTCGGGACAGTTTTTAGTGGCCTTCGGCCCATCAGTCACCGTGCCTGGGTTGTGCGTCAGAATTCTCAGGGATGTTTCTTGGAGTCTCTTCGGAGTGCTCTCGGGGGACTCTTGGGGGCACTTTTGGGGCCTGTTGGGAGCCTCTCAGGGGCCTCTTGGGGGCCTCTTGGGGGCCTCTTGAGGGCCTCTTGGGGGCCTCTTGGGGCCTCCTGGGTGCCACTCGGGACCGAGGGCTCGAAATGTCCGTTCGGGTCCCCCATCTGGTCCCTTCTTGGAGCCGTCTGTGGGGCCTCTTGGGCCGTTTTGGGCGCCTCTTGGGCTGTCTTGCGCCATTTTGGGGCCCTCTTGGCGGCCTCTTGGGGCGTCTGGGAGGCCTCTTGGGCCGCCTAGGAGCGTCTTGGACTGTCTGCGGGACCTCCTGCGGCCCTCTTGGCCCGTCCTGGGGCTTCCTTGGGCCCGAACAGTCATGCGACTAGTAGCCGCGGGGAAGCCCGGACACGCGACGACCCCTGGGAGCTTTGGCAATTTGGGCTCGGGCCTCATGAAGTCTCCTCGGAGGTGGATGGACCTCCTGCCCTGAGACGTCGATTAGCGAATTGGCCGTTTTCGGTTCGCGAGAGGGCGTCGCGGCCGTCATTTTTGCGGGTCCAGATCCGTCGGTTTCGGTCTGAGGCCGTTTTCACTACAGGGTGGTTTACTAAAGGGAGGTTTGTCCACCGCCGATTTTCAGGAGTGAGGACTGCTCAGTGATTGGGCAGATCACGCCCGCGGACAGGGTAAATCCGTTCCAGAGCGTTCCAGAACGCTCTCAGAGCGTTCCGGACGCTCCGAGAAGGCCGCGGCGCCCGAGACATTCTCGAGAGCCGCCGGATCTCAGAGATTCTCGATTCATCTTTACCCGATGCTGTCCTCGTCTTAGCCTCGTCTCACTTCCACTCCGTGCCCAGCGCCGCGGGTGGCGGGTGGCGGGTGGCGGTGGTGTTTTTTGTTTTGGTCTGCCCCCGGCGGCCTTCGCCAGGCCCCACCACCGTCCATCCATGGTTCGGGATGCAGTGCCAGTCCCAAGAGAGTGGTGTCCAGACCTCTGGGAAGACGCGCTGCGAAGAAATCGCGACGTCGAATGTATGGGTTTAGGTTGGGCATGCCCTCCTACGGGTGGATTTTGGAAGACAGGTGAAAATCGTACAAAAATAGTCACAAAAGTAGACAAACAATCGTCCCCGGACTATTTTGATTATTTTGGGGGCTGTTTTGATTATGTTACTTTCCTCCTGTAGAGAGAGGGACATGCCCGACTTTGATCTGGGTGGGTGCTTTGGGGGCCCTCTGGAGCTGAGCCCTCTCCCCGCCCTCGATGGCCCCGGCTCGGGAGCTGCGTCGAGGCAGGCCACGGGTCCGCGACGTGGCCCTGGCGGATTCGGGCCAGCGCTGGCCATGCAGGCCTTTTGCCAACCCGCACAGTGAGGATCCTCCGCCTCCTCCTCCTCCTCCTCCTCCTCCTCCTCCTCCTCCCCTCCTCTCCTCCTCCTCCTCCTCCCCCTCTCCTCCTCCCTCCTCCTCCGCCTCCGCCTCCTTCCTCCTCCTCCTCCGCCTCCTCCGCCTCCTCCTCCCTCCCTCCCTCCCTCCCTCCCTTCCTCCCTCCTCCTCCCTTGGGCCACCGTCCCAAGGGTGCCCTTGCGGCCTTGCCTCCTCGATCCGGCCTTGGCCACTCTCGTTGGCCGCGCCCCGCTGGAGAAGCTTCGGAGCGGGCGTCCAAGGCCCTCGCGTCCTCATCGCGCATCCCCGTGATACGGGCTGCCTGGTGATCGTTTTATTGTAGTGGCCTCCGGCCAGTGCCGCCGATCCGGGGCGCTCCGCATTCGGCGGTCGCGTCGGAGGTTGTTGTTTTCCCGTTCTGTGATTCCGCCTCTGAGGGGGGGTCGGAATCCGAGGGGCGGTCGGAATCCGAGAGGGGGGTTTTCGTTTTATTGATTCATTCTTCTGCGGGCTCCCTCGCATCGCCGCATCCCCCCCCCTCCCCCCCCTGCCCCGTGGAGTCGATCTTGGCTGTTTTGGGCGCCTGTTCCAGGCAGCTGGAGCCCCCTCCACAGGACGCGCTGCTGCAAGCGGTCGCATTCAGCAGAGGTCTGGAGCCAGACCCCTCCCCTCCCCCCCTCCCGCACAATGTCGAAACGCCGAATAAGGAAACGCTTACCTGTAGGATTAAGTCGGGCCTGTCCCTCTACAAGAGGGATATCCCAAAATAGTCTGGGGACTATTTTTTGACTATGTCCGAGCAGTTTGGGATTATTTTTCGGCATGTTTAAGTTTTCGCCCAACATCCCCTTGTAGGGGGACAGGCCCGACCTGACTGTAGGATGAGAATGAGAGGCCCCAGAGCGTTCCGGAACGCTCTCATCGGAGGGAGGAGATGCGACACCAACACCGCCGGGGGGTCCACCTCCAGCGAACAGGTTCCACGATGCCTCCCCGAGCTGGAGGCTGGGGCTGTCTCGAGCGAGAGGGGAGGACGTCACACCACCAGGGAGACCCCCCTTTCTCCCCGCACCTCCTCGCCCTGTGGGTGTCGGTGTCGCGCTTCCTTTGTTCCTACCTCGGGGCCTTCCGGAACGCCCTCGGAGCACCTCGGAGCGCTCCGCGGAACGGCCAGAGGGCGCCCCTGGCGCATCCTCCGGACCCGCCGGTTCCCAGAGTTGCGTCGGGCACGTCCTGCCACAGGAGCAGTTAGTCGAGAATGGTCAGAAAATGGTCTGGGGGCGATGTTTCGATGATGTCTGGGGTGCTTTTCGGGTATTTTCTGACCATGCCTGATTTTTCGAGGGTGGACAGACCTCCTACCCTGACACGTCGATTAAGGAATTGGCCGTTTTCGGTTCGCGAGAGGGCGTCGCGGCCGTCATTTTTGCGGGTCCAGGTTCGTCGGATTCGGTCCTAGGCCGTTTTCGCTGAGGGGAGGTCTACTAAAGGGAGGTTTGTCCACCGCCGAATTTTCCTTCCAAAATCCGCCTGCAGGAGGACATGCCCGACCGAATCCCGGAGAGTCCTTCCTTCCGAGACTGCCGCGAATCTTCTTGCTTCTTCCCAGGTTTCACGGCGCTTGTCCGGGGCGGGGAGGCCCGCCAAGCTGCGGTGGGTGTGGCACCCGCCCGACTCTTGTCTCCCCCCACTGTCTGTGGCGTGGCTCGAGGGAGAAACAAACGCCACAAGCATAGATGTTTGGGGCTCCGCGCGGATTTCTTGGATCCGCGCTGCGGCCCCCCGGCGGCGCCTCCGGCACCGCCCCTGGCGCGCTCCGCGCGCCAGGGAGGCTGGGGGTGGGTTCCAGCGCAGGTCCAAGAACTCCGCGCGGAGGGCCGACAAACAGCTTACAGTCGGGGCCCTGAAGAAGGAACCCTTTTCGTTGGGGAGGCGCTCGGTGTTCCTTGATTGTTTCAAAGTGTGCCTCGGGTTTTCTTGAGGTTTTCCCTGGGAAATCGAAGTTTCACTTATGGGAAGAAGGGGCCTCGTTCCTTATTTAGGGTTCCTTAGGTCAACGCTCCCACTGTATGCTTATGGCGTTTTTTTCTCCTCGTGGCGTCGCGCCGTGGACAAGATCCTGACGCCCTGTGACTGCGTGCTTTCGGCATCCAGGGGCCTGCATTGGGCCCGGGGAGGCCCCAGCGAGCGTCCTGGGACGAAGAGCGGGTCCCCGGCGAGGAGTCCAGGCCTGTGGGGAGCCAGCCACTCAGTGACAGGATTACGGCGTCGGAAGTCTGGGCCACCTGTCACCCCTCCTTCCTCGCCTTAAGGCGGGCCTGTCCCTCTACAGGGAGAAAGATTCGAACATCGTGCAACAATAGTCTGGGGACTACTTTGGGGGGGCATGTTGTGGCATCTTTCGGGCATTTTTGGAGTATTCTCTATGTGTCGTTCGACATGCCCCTGTAGGGGGACAGGCCCGGCCTGGTCCTCGCCCTTCTCTTCTGTGCCAGTCTCTGCTGCTGCTCCTCCTTTGTCCTCCTTCCTCGTCACGGGGCAGTGGGTGGGATTGGGGGAAGCAGGGGGGAGGAGGAGGAGGAGGAGGAGGAGAAGGAGGGGGAGGAGGAGGAGGAGGAGGAGGAGGAGGAGGAGGAGGAGGAGGAGGAGGAGGAGGAGGAGGAGGAGGAGGAGGAGGAGGAGGAGCCTGAGAGGTAGGCGGAGGGAGGATGAGAGAGTAATGTAGTCCTTCCTCTCCCCGCCCCTTCTTGTCCCCCCTCACGCATTCGCGCCCCTGTTGTCCTTTCGCTACCTCTTCCATCTCCCCTCGCATCCGACGGAGGATACTCCCCTCTTCGTCTGCCCTCTCACGCTCCTTTCTGATAAAGCAGCGGGACAGGAAATAGGAAGAAGAGGGATTCTCATTGGTCCCCCTCCTTTCTCCCTCCATCCTCGCATGGAGGAGGAGGAGGAAGAGGAGGAGAAGGAGGAGGAGAAGGAGCAGGAGGAGCAGGAGCAGGAGCAGGAGCAGGAGCAGGAGGAGAGGAAGGCGAAACCACATGGGGAGATGAGGCCCCCCCCTCTCCTTCCCTCCCGCCCAATCGGCACTCCGATGGAGAGAGCCCGAGAAGCCAGGAGCGAGGGCCCGCCGTGAGATGTCTGTGTCCAGAGACTGGGGCTCTGCGCAGCTCTCAGCCTCCAGGGGGGGAGGAGGAGGAGGAGGAGGAGGAGGAGGAGGAGGAGGAGGAGGAGGAGGAGGAGGAGGAGGGCTAGTCAAAGTCGGCGGCGCGCTTGGGGGGGGAGTGAGAGGGGGGGGCGGGCCTTCTCAGAAGGCTCGGACCTCCTCCTGCCTTCTGCGGAAGCTTTCTGAGCCTCCCCCGAAGACAGAGAGCACCTCTCAGAGGGCGCGAGGGCTTCTGAGAAGCCCCGCCGCCTCCGTAGAAGGCCTCCTCCTCCTTCGGCGCACAGGAACCCGACACCAACACCAAGATGCCACTAGACAAGAAAACATTGCAGCCTTTGTTGAATGCCGTCGCCCGTGTCTTCGGGTTCGCGTGTCCAGAGTTAATGAATGCCAGCTCTGAGCGCGTGGGAACATAACGGGCCGTCTCCAGTTCCCCAAGTGAGCTTTAGGATTTCCATGAGCCGCGCGAGTCCCGCGGGCCGTGCCAACCCAGCCAGCCCCATGAACCCCACAAGTTCCACAAAGGGCTTCATGGGCCGAACGTGCGCCGCAGCGCGCATAAGCCCAACGCGCCGCGCTGGCCCAGCATGCCGCGCGGGCACCATTGCTCCCTGACTCGTCAGGGCCACATCTGGATTCTGAGCCTTGGAAGCCCCGCGGGCCATGAGAGCCCCATGGGCCTCAGGGGCGCCATGAGCTGCATGGGGCGTTTCCCTATCATGGAAGCAGCGTGGCTTGCAAAGTCGGAGAGCAATGCGAGCCATCTCAAGCTTTCTTGGCTTCGTTGGGTCGCTCAGCCCCCACAGGGAAAGCGCTCCGAACTTTTCCAGTGGCGTCTTGGTGCTGGTGCCGGCTCTTTGTTCCCTGCAACATCAAAAAGCCGACACCAGCACCAAGGCCCCCACTGGAACGGCGGCCCCATGTGCGAGCTGAACCCCTCGACGATTTCGGAAGGTTGCCACGGGCTGCGGGCTTGGGTCAAGAGGGGGCCGCGGTCTTATGCCCAGGCCGCGACGGGCGGCCACCGCCCCCTTTCGCAGAGAGCGGCGGATTCGAACTCGTCGGGCCTTGGTGTCGGGCCAGACGAGGGTCAGGGATGCGACGCGGGCGGACATAGGGTGGGTGAGGGGTGGGGGGGATGAGAGGGGGGCGGGCGGGCGGGGGCAGGCGTGGTGGAGGGCGGCGGTGGGGGGAGTGAAGCTTCAGCCATGGGGGATGCCGCAGCCTTCCCTCTTCTCTCCCTCTTCTCCCGAGAGCGCCCGCTAGTTTCGCTTCTCGTTTGCACTTGTTATTTCCTGCTTTCCCTCCTGCGTGCTGCGCGACGTCTCCATTCCCCCGTCCTCCTCGCCCACTCTGCGATTCCTCAGGCCAGGGCGGGCTCGCGCTGGTCCAAAACCCAATTCGACATTTCGTGAAACAAATACTTTCTTGGTGCTGGTGTCGGCTTTTTGTTCTCCTCGCTTACCCCCCCCCCCGGCTCGCCGCCAAGACACACGACCCAGGACGAAGAACGCCACAATCACGGCGGACGGTTTCGCCCACAGGCGGCCCCCAGACCGGACGACAGGGCAAGTTGGGGGGGCCGAAACGGGTTCGTGGTTTGAGGTCTTCGGACGTTTTTTCGTTGGTTCTCTGCGGTGCAGCCTCGCTCTTCAGCAGTACTGCGCCTCGCCGAGAGCACTCCGGGGTCGCCCGAATCGTCCCGAGTGACCGCCGGGATCCGAGCTTTGTCCCGAAAGCAACACGACGACGATCGGGTCGGATTGAAGTTCGAATGGGGGGATACCGTCAACCCACATAGTGTGGGTGGGCAACTTTCCCAATGCTACCCTTGCATACTTGCCCCGTCGGCTCATTCTTAGCGACTATCGCTGGCCAGCCTCGTTCGAAGAATGTTGGCATGGGCCTCCAAGGCCCTTGCACTATTACCGCGCATCCTCATGATACGGGTTGGCTGCATCCTCATGATACGGGTTGGCTGTGGGGAGGGATGGGGTGCGACGTTTGCTGCACGCTGCTGGTTGCGGCCTCGCTGCCCGGCGCCTTTATCGAGCTCTGGGAGACGCCAGGAAAGTCCGCCACGTGAGTTGGTGCGGTAAAGTCTCCCTTTGCCATCCCCCCTCTCCCCTCCCTTGCCTCTCTCGCCTCCTCGCCTCGTCTCCCCTCCGTCGCCTCTTCGCCTCCCCTCCCTCGCCTCTTCGCCTCCCCCTCTCCTCCTCCCTGCCTCCCGCCCCCCTGTATCGTCCAACCCGATTCTCCTCCCCCCCTCTCGCCTCTTCGCCTCGCGCGATATCTCCCCCCTTCCCCCTCCTCGTGTCGCCTCCCCTCCCCGCCAAGCCTCGGAGCCCTCGAGATCCCCCCCGTCTCCCGCCTCCCGAAGACGAGGGGGAGAAGGGGGAGGAGGGGGGAATGAGGAGGAGGAGGAAGAGGAGGAGAAACAGGAGGAGGAGGAGGAAAAAGCCATGAAGAGGAGGTTGGAGGAGGATGACGGAAGGAAGGAGGAGGAGGAGGAGAAGGAGGAGGAGGAGGAGGAGGAGGAGGAGGGTGGAAGAGGAAATGGAGGAGGAGGAGCAGCAGTAGCAGCAGTAGGAGGAGGAGGAGGAGGATGTGATGGAGGCGATCTCCCCTGCCGAAATTCTCCCTGTCTCTCCCCTCCTGAAGACGAGGAGGAGGAGGTGGAGAAGGAGGAGAAGGAGAAGTAGAGGAGAGATGGGAGGAGGCCGAGGAGAAGGAGGACAAGGAGGTCGGAGGAGGAGGATGAGGAAGAGGAGGTGGGAGGACGAGGAGGAAGAAGAAGAGTTGGAGGGAGGGAGGAAGACAAGGATCAGAAGGAGGAGGAGGAGGAGGAGGAGGAGGAGGAGGAGGAGGAGGAGGAGGAGGGAGGGAGGAGGATCAGCAGCAGGAGGAGGTGGAGATTGAGCAGGAGGAGGATCAGCAGCAGGAGGAGGGAGGGAGCAGGTTCGGCAGCAGAAGAAGGGCCCTGGACCCGTGCCTCCCGCGCCTCGCCCGGCGCTCCGCCTCGCGCTCCCCGCGAGGTCATCCGCTGCTACACGGAGGCCGTGATGACCGTGGACCCGCAGAAGGCGGAGGGCCGCCTCTGGACCGCGCGGCCGTTTTTTGTTGTTCGTGTTGGCACCCAGTCAGCAGTTGCCGTCAGCCCCCTTCCCACTCGCCGGCCTGGCCGCCGAGGTGCCGCGTGAGGCTTCGGCCCATCGCTTTGGGTTAACTCGTCTTTGCGCGGCCCGCTCTGACTGGACTCGCCGCTGGCGCTCTCGCCTGCGGCCGCTGACTAAAGAAGTGTTGGCACCCAGCGGATCACCGAGGAGCTGCAGAGTCCATGAGCATGGATGTTCGGAGGCCCGCGAGGGCCGCCGACGCAATTTGTTTGTGGCATGGCTTGTGCCTCGAGGGAAGCCGGGCGGGGGATCGAGGGATGAAGCATGGCGTGCTTTCGGGGGCGGCCAGGAGGGGGGTGACTAGGGGGGAGAGATACAGTCGGAGCGTTGACCTAAGGAACCCTAAATAAGGAACGAGGCCCCTTCTTCCCATAAGTGAAACTTCGATTTCCCAGGGAAAACCTCAAGAAAACCCGAGGCACATTTTGAAACAATCAAGGAACACCGAGCGCCTCCCCAACGAAAAGGGTTCCTTCTTCAGGGCCCCGACTGTATGGCGTGGGCAATGCTCTTTCCTCAGATTTTATGACGCCTCTTCTTGTGTCGTCGCGTCCCTGTGTCCCCCCCCCCCCCCTTGGGGCCGTGCACATGCCGCTGGCCATGATTTGCGATTCCCCCTCTTGGATTTGCGCCCCCCCCTCTTGGACGCCCCCCTCTCGGCCGACCTCGATGAACATACATTGTTAGACATCCGCGCGAATTTCTTGGGTCGGCGCTGTGGCCCCCCGGCGGCGCGCTCCGCGCTCCAGGGAGAGGGGTCCAACTTCAGTCCAAGAAATCAGTGCAGAACTCCTAAAGTTTATGTTCATGCTTTTCCGCTCCGCGAGAGAAGCCGAGCGTCAGAGAGAGGCGGTCGAAGCGGGGAGGAGTGGGGGAGGCAAGGCCCTTTGCGGTCCGATTTGGTGCGACTCGGCTCGCCTGCTGGGGTTGCGAGACCGGTTCGATCCGATTCGGTTCGAGCGTTGGCGCGGCGATCCGATTTCGATCGCGTTCGGGTCGGATGACGTTACTCTCGGGGTCGCATTGGCCCGTGTCAGCGCAAACCTGGGTCAGCTTCGCAAGATCTTGCAGGATCTTGCAACCAAGCCCGGCTCCATGCAGCCCCGGCTGTGCAGGGTCTTGTAAGATTTGGCGTTCTCATTGGCCTTTGTTTGTGTTGCCCCCCGTCTCTTGAGCTCCGCATTGCGACCAGGGTTGTCCTGTCGTCTTTCGGAACTGGGGGGCCCATACCGTGCCCTGGGGCCGTCAGGAGACGGCTTGTGATGAGAAGCTCGTCCCCCGAGAAGGAGCCCGGCCCTG
>CAUYUJ010003058.1:159783-269783 GCA_963575745.1 Prorocentrum cordatum | reverse complement strand
GAGTGGGACTGCCCAGAGCAAGGACGTGTGGCCTTCTGCTGGCACGTCCCGCCGGCCCCCCAACGGGCAGCCCAGGACATCACCACAAATGGGGAACACAGAATGGCACAAGCATACATATTCTGAGGTCAGAGTTTTGATGTTGATGCCATTGATGGTTCCCCATACATATAGAACAACTATATCCTCCCGCTCCTCCGTTCCCTGTCATCTCCTTGGCGTGCCTTCGGCCGCCGCAGGGGAAAGCGTCCCCGATCCCCCCCCCGCTCGCGTCGTGAACAAACATCGCGACCGAAGTTTCGTTGGCCGTTTTCGACACGTGTGGGCCCCCAACGTCGGCCACGCGTCGAGGGGGGTAGGGGGAGAGGGGGGAGGCTTCTTAGAAGGCGTTGGCCTTGCCTGTAGGTGCGAGGTCCGCGCCATCTAAGAAGCAGCCTCCTTCTGAGAAGCTTTCCCCCCTCCCCCCCTATCCCCCTCTGCGCGCCGCCATCAACGGACCCCACGACCGTTACGAAAAGACTCGGGAGGCAAAACCAACCGGCCCTTGGGAAGGGGGCCGGGATTTCCAGGGCCTCCTCCTTTTCCTCCTCCCTCATGTTCCTTCTCCTCCTCCTCCTCCTCCTCCTCCTGCTCCTTCTCCCTCCTCCTCCTCCTCTCCCTCCTCCCCTAGAATCCCCCCCAGCAGCACGAAGAGGACACAAGAAGACAACGCGAGAGTACTTTTTCTCTTCTTGTGTTCGCTTCGCGCTCGCGGCGGGCCCCCGAGAGCGGCGCGACAGGCCTCGCGCGGCACCGCGCTGGAGGTGTAGCGTTTCCTGCGCGTGTGGTCCCCTCTCTGGGGGAAGTCCCTTGGGCCTCGAGGGTTGTTCCGCGCAGCGAGCACTGGCGTGAGGATGTGGACGGGTGGTTTCTCCGAAGGGCTTACGCGACCCGTCCCCCTCCTCCTCTTCTTCCTCCACCTCCTCCTCCTCCTGTTCCTCCTCCTCCACCTCCTCCTCCTCCTCCTCCTCCTCCTCCTCCTCCTCCCCTCCTCGGGTCACCTACGGCCCCGGGGAAACCTTCCAGCGTAAGGATGTGGTGTGTTGTTAGTGAGCTGGGGGGGGCGGGTTTGTTCGCCAGTTGTCGCGCTGTCGCTGGCACCGTCGGTGCTCTCTTCTCCGCAGCCTGAGATCCTGCCTGCGGGCTCACCTATCGCAGGTTGGCGCGGTCGTCGTCCCAGGTTTGCTCGCAGGCTGCGGCGCGCACGCGCGTGGGGTCGGTGGCGATGCGCGGAGGCCAGAGAAACGGAGGGATAAGAACGAGCAGCAGGAGCAGGAGGACCAGGAGGAGGAAGGCGGGAGCACGGGGGGTGTCAGCCCCAGGCAACCCGACTGGAGGGACCCCCCTGCTTTCCATCCGAAGGTCATATTCGGGAAGGCCGTCGAGGTCAGTTTCCGCGCCGTGGACGACCTGGCGAGCGCCTGGTGCGAGTGGATCGAGATGGAGCTCAGGTCTGCGAATGTCTCTTGCAGGGAGGTGGGGGAGCATGAGGAGGGATGTCGCGATTCAGTCTTCAAATCAAACTACAAGTGTTATTAATGGTGTGTCCAGTGCGTGCCTGTGTGTGTGAGCTTGTGTGTGTGTGTGTGTGTGTCGTCGCGCTCGACTTTGCGCAGGCGGTCTTGTTCGTCAAACCGCTTCTGGCTTCAAGGGTTAGCGAGCTAGTTGGGCGTGCAACGAACATGGCGCGAGCGTAACGGAGTACCCTTCACCATGCCGTGGAATAGTGTGTTGTGGGATTCCGTTGGCGACTTTTGTTCTTATTCATTATTTTGCCGATCTGCGCGGCTGTTTCGAGCAGGTGAAGCCTCCCCCATAGGACGCACGGTTGCAAGCAGTCGCACTAAGCAGAGGTCAGGAGCCAGACTTCCCTCCTCCCCCCCTTAGCTCAATGTCGAAACGCCGAACAAGAAAACGCTCACTCGAGCCGTCGCACTTCCTACCCGTTGCGGCAATTGTTGCCGCGCGTTGCTTGCGTCCTGTTGTTGTTGCCCTTGGCGTGGCCCCTGCCTTCCCCTGGCGTGCTTGCCCTCTCCTCCTCGGCCTTCCCAACGCCCGCGGAAAAGGTGTTGGTCAAGTCGAACTTACCAGACAGTTTGGCGAGAAGGTAGGGAGTACCAGGAACACCCGGGTGCGCCAGTCCTTCTTTCTAGCCCGTGCGGTAGTCCACCGTGAGTTTCCCGTTCTCGATTATGGCTTGTGCGGCCGTATCCACGCTTTGCCCCTGTGCTGGTCTGTCAAGGCGGCGTTCGCCTCGCACCCCCATGGCTTAAGATGGTTCATCATGCTAATTTCGAATGAAGCAAAGTTGGGGAAGGGCTGGATCAGGTTTCACCCGCACCGAATTGGCAGCCCACTGGAGGATCTTGGCGGCCTCAGTGCGGTTTCTTGTAGAAGCGAATTTAGCAACAACAAACTATTCCGCGGAACCCGACACTCGCGTGTGTTGTTAACGGGGACCTGGTGTGGCTAGCATTTGGACATGGCGCTGGAAACGAAATCCGTGGGTTGCGTTCATCTTACAAGTAGGAGGAGGGGTCACGCTTAGGGAAACAAGCTCCACAGGGGGGGGATGGAGATTTGCAACGTAGCACGGAGTGGCGTGGAGGTGTCACATGAGGTGGGGTGGGGCGCGGCTTTGCGCGCGAGGTCATGTGGGCCGGGGCCTCCACAAGATGAGGATTTTGTTCTCCCCACTCTGTCCCCTGGAACACCCGAAGCGTCTCCCCCTACAGGGCAATTGGACATGCTCCTAGCATGCGCTAGGTTCGTGTTCGTGTCGACGCTGCGACGACCCCAGCGCGGGCGTTCAAGGTCCACGCCGCCCGTGGCCTGGCACCCGCCGGCATCGAGCGAACGATTTGCGCCATCGGAGACCCGCCATCTGTCAAGCATGACCGATCCACGCGGCGCTTGGAAGAGCAAAAGAAAGTGCACAAAGCGCCACGACACGAGCATGGTGCGAACCATCTGGTTCCTGGTGATCGTTCTTTTGGTCATTGTCTTTTCCGATCGGCGCGGCCCCCCCCCCGTCCCCCCCCTATGGAGTAGATCTTGGCTGTTTTTGGCGCCCGTTTCGAGCAGGTGGAGGCCCTCCCCCACAGGACCCACTGCTGCAAACAGTCGCACTAAGCAAAGGCCCAGCGCCAACCCCCCCCTCTCCCCGCCCTTACGCCCACTCTCGAAACGCTGACATAGCTAGGACGGGGGACAATATAAAAAAACGGGAGGATGGAGGAGGTCTTCCTCTCCCTCTTTCCTTCCGCCTCATCCTCTCATCCTCCTCTCCTCCCCCTTCCTCCTCTACCCTCCTCCTCCTTCCTACTCCTCCTCCTTCCTCATCATCCTCCTCCTCCGCCCTCTCTCCTCCTCATCCTCCTCCTCCTCCCCCTCCTCCTCCTCCTCCTCCTCCTCCTCCTCCTCCTCCTCCTCCTCCTCCTCCTCCTCCTCCTCCTCATCCTCCTCCTCCCCCTCCTGCCTGTGTGGCGGCGGAAATCGGCCCATCGGTGACACGAGCCTGGTGCGACACGCCTGGCTCCCTCAGGCACCCTCGGGGGCGCGCAGAGGCCCGCGCTCCGCGCGCCGCGGCCTGGGCCGGATCGGCCGCCCCGTCTCCCGGGCGCGCGGCGCGACGGGCGGGAGGGCGCGAGGAGGCTCGCGCTGGCGCGACGGGCGGGAGGGCGCGAGGGGCGGGAGGGCGCGAGGGTGACTGTCGGCGACGAGCGAGGGGGGGACGCGCATGGGCGCGAAGAGCGGTGACTATCGGCGACTAGCGAGGGGGGGGGGAAGCGAGGAGGAGGAGGCCGTCCCAGAAGGCTCGGTGGTCCCCCGGCCTTCCGAGGAGTTCTCGGAGCCTTCTCCGGAGGCAAGACGAACACAAGTGTCTCGGAAGGCTCGAGGGCTTCTGAGAAGTCCCGGTGCTTTCTGAGAAGGCCTTCTCCTTCTCGTTTCTTCCCCTCGCTCTCCGCCGAAATTAGTTTCAGCGGGTCCGGAAAGGGTCCTAGGCACGCGAGGGTCTTAGGCACACCCCGAAATAATGCGGGCACGACATGATCGCAGCAGGATAGGGGTGCAGGAGCTGCTGCGCATGCGCGCCTTTGTCCCTGCCCGTGAGGAATATCGCTGCCGCCAGCTCTCACCGCAATACAGTAGGGGTCCTGAAGAAGGAACCCTTTTGGTTGGGGAGGGGCTCCGCGTTCCTTAAGTGTTTCACAGCTTGCCTCAGGCTTTCCTTATGTTTTCGACAGGAAATCGAAGATTAACTTACGGAAAAAAGAGGTCTCGTTCCTTATTTAGGGTTCCTTAGGTCAGCGCCCCGACTGTATTCGCACAGCTGCCAATTCTTCGTGCGCGCTCGATCACGCCCGCTCGAGCTGTCAGCGATGCTCCGCCTGCCGCGCGACGCGTGGTGTGCGTGTGTGTGTGTGTGTGGGGGGGGCAGCGCGATGGCAACGGGGGCATGCAGGCGCTTGGCATCGCTCGGACGTGTGCATTTTTCCTCCGGCGTGGATCATCGAGGAGCATCCTTGATCATTTCGCGAAAAAACCACGCACGAAACCGAAACAAGCACAGGAAATGGACGTCCGAGCGATGGCCAGCGCGATGACAACGGGGGCATGCAAGCGCACCTGCCAGGGAGAGCAGCCGGCCTCTTGCGGGGCGCCGAGCGCCCAAACTCGGCGTTCGAGCTGAGCGGAACGTTTTCGTTTTCGTTTTTGTTCGTGGGCCGTTTTCGTGGACCGTGTTCGTTTTGGCTTCGTTTTGCAGCCAGGGCGGAACGAAGACAACGAGGGTCCACGAGCACAGAACGGAAACGACGAACACGATTTTTTCGTGGACCGTCTTCGTGGACCGTGTTCGTCTTGACTTCGTCTTGCAGCCAGGGCGGAACAAAGACAACGAGGGTCCACGAGCACAGAACGGAAACGACGAACACGATTTTTTCGTGGGCCGTCTTCGTGGACCGTGTTCGTCTTGACTTCGTCTTGCAGCCAGGGCGGAACAAAGGCAACGATCGTCAACGAGCACAGAACGGAAACGACAAACACGGTTTTGGTCGAGCTTTGCCCAAGCTCGGGCCTGGACCGCGTGCGGTCGGGCGCGCGCCGGCCCTCTGACTGAAGCCGCCCTGGAGAGTGCCCGGGGCAGGACGGATCCTTGGGGATCTGCGGGGGCCCGCAGGGCTCGGCTCGATCCCTCCGATTTGTTTCGATTCGATTTCGACGGCTTCCGATTCCGACTGCGATTCGGCTTGGGATTCCGATCTGGGTTCCGATTTCCGCCGAGTCGACTTTTCCCGACTTACTCGGCTGCCGATTTCCGCCGATCCGGTTCATTTCGATCGCCCGCGGCCAATTCGATTGATCGATTGGATTCTGGGCTCTCCCGGGCCCGGGGTCCGAGGCCCACGCCTTCCGTCCGCACTCTTGGGCCATCCCCGCCGCAGCTGCGAGAAGTGCGCTCAAAAAAGTAGGGTGCTCAGAGGAGGAAGAAGTACCCATACCGCTACCCTCGCCTCGTTTTCTTTTTTTTCGGGCCCTTCTTGGAGGCCCTCGTCGCTGCCGCTGGATTCGCTTCGAAATCCCAGTCAGAACACGCCCTGGGAGAGGTTCGGGGAATAGCGGTATCGGTACCTTTTGGTTTCTCCAGCTTCTTCTACATTTGGAACTCATATTTGTTTGAACGATCCCTTTCGTGCTTTGAGCGCCCCCTTCCGCAGTTTTGAGAAATCTGCTCAAGAGTAGGGCTCGCTGGATACATCCGCGGTTTATACTTTTGAGAGGGTGTCACGCCCTCAAAGGTAAAGTTTCGCACCTTTGAGCAAGCCCCCCCCCCAGTTCACAGGTCGAACTTGGGGAAAGGCCCGTACATGGCGGTGCCGCTGGATGGCCGGGGCGTCTCGCGGCGCGGAGCCTGGGCGCAACAGTTGACAAGGGGTGGGCCGCCGATGTTGCCAGCGGGATCATCTTCACTCATGGTCGATGTGGACAAGATAAGGCGTACAGTCAACCCGCACATTGAGGATGGGCTAATTACCTTCCCAAGGGTACCCTCGCATCCTTGCCTCCTCGGCCCAGCCTTGGCCACTTTCGTTGGCCGCGCCACGCTCGAAGAGCTTCGAAGTGGGCGTCCAAGGCCCTCGCATCTTTCATCGCGCATCCTTATGATACGGGCCGACTGTATGCTCCGAAAGCGCCAATGATCAGGCAGTTGCCCGCGTTGGTGCCACGCGGGCGCGCGGCAACGTGCTGTAAAGCGCGAGCGTCGCACGCGAGCATCGCTCTCGGCCCGATGCACGTGGCCCCGCCACTACGCGCGCTCGCGCCACGGAGGCCCGTGGAACGAGGGGAGCGAGACGCATGCAGCATCCCCGCTGGTGCTGTCAGCGGGCCCGAGTGTTTCATTCAAGCAGTGGCGAAGCGTCCTGGCTCGCCTGCAGCCCCACCAAACAATGGTCTGAGAACCTCTTGTGGTTCCCACGACATGTTCTTAGACCATCTCTGGCAAATATTGTATTGGTTCATCGCATTGGGTTTATGTTCTAAGAGACATTGCTTCTGTTCTTAGAACCTTTGGGCTATAAGAACATTTCGTGGTAGGACTATAGGAATGCCGGGACGGTCGATCCCTGCTCAATTCATATGTGCAAGTACATCCCAACCTATATTCGTAGGATCTTTCCGTGCCTAGGGCCTTTTCCGGACCCGTCTAAGATTCACACCTCAACCTCACCTTTGGACCTCGCTCGGGCGGTGGATCCACCCCGCGCCTTCGCGAGCGCTCCCCGAGCCGCATCACCGCCGCAGGCATCGCGAGTACGACCAGGCGCTGAAGGTATCGCGCCAGGCGGCGGCCTAGGGACGGGGCAGAGCAGGGGATGGGTAGGGCCCTGGGCTGCGCACAGGCAGCCCCGCAGGTAGCCCCTGCTGGCCCCAACAGGCCCCCCGAGTAGCCCGGGGCTGTCTCGGCATCCTGGCCCCGCCCCTGGCCGCGCCCCTGGGGCGCTCCGCGCCCCGGGGTTGGGGCAGTGAGCCGGGACTGCCCGGGGGGGGGGGCTGTCCGTTCCGACGAAGGCATCTATACACCATCACCGTGCCAGGCCAGGGCCATCCTGGGCCCTGGGATGGTGTATAGACCCTCCTGGCCTCGGCCAGGAGGGCGTATACACCATGCCAGGGCCAGGATGGCCCTGGCTTGGCACGGTGGTGGTGTATAGATGCCTTCTGCGTATCCGTGCGCAGCCCGAAGCTTCACCAGCGGACTGGGCAGGGAGAGGGGGGGGGGATGAGTCGATGCAGTCGTCATGGGAAGGCAAAGAGTGGGGACACAGACTGTCGCCGCGGAAGCGTGTCTATTTGGGACACGTGCCGCTTGCCAAGCAGCGGCCGCGGTTGGCGCTGGACAACATCCTCTGTTGGGTATCGTGCCCTTTTTTCGTACCCGTTCGGGGCGTGCCGAGATGAGGAGGTGGGCGGGGTCTCCGCGGGAAAGTGGGAAGAGGAGGCAGGGGGATGACTGGCATCTCTCGGACTTGTGCATTTTTTCTCGGCGAGGACCATCGAGGAGCATCCTGGATCACCAAACAAAAAAACGCACGACATCGGAGAAAATACATCACGGGGAATGGACGTCCGAGCGATGGCGAGGATGGCGCTCACTCTTCTCCACCACCCACTCCGCCAGACGCCGCAGTGCAATGCCGCAGTGTGCACACACACTCAAGAGTAGTAGCGTCAGTGTAACGATGCCCCGGCAGCTGGCAACAGGTGGGCATATGTAAAGAGGCCCGTGGTTGTTGCCCTCACCGATGGTCAAGTTGCAAACATTTTCTCCGCCTCCGCAACTGCAGCGCGTTCTCGCGTCTCTCGCCCACCAGCTCCTCTTCCTCCTCCTGCTCCTCCTCCTCCTCCTCCTCCTTCTCCTAGTGAGCGTTGTAATGATACGTCGCACTGAAGGGTGGCCGTCGATTTAAAATCGGAAAGAGCGTGTTCTACCGCTGCTGGCGGAAAACCGGGGGGGGTCACTACCGGTTCGAACCCCTCCCCACCCACCCCTCCGGAAAACCGGGCGGGGGTCACTACCGGTTCGAACCCCTCCCCCCCCCCAGTTCATGATGAAAAGGGGGGGGGTCACTACCGGTTCGAACCCCGCCCCCCCCTCGAGCTCGAAAACCGGGGGGGGGTCACTACCGGTTCGAACCCCCCCCCCCTCCCCCCCCCTCGAAAACCGAGGGGGGGTGCGGACAGTGGTGGGAACGGTGGTGGTGGGGACAGTGGTGAGGGGACAGCGGGACAGTGGTGGGGACAGTGGGACAGTGGTGGCGACGGTAGTGGTGGGGACAATGGTGAGGACAATGGTGGGGACAGTGGGGACAGTGGGACAGTGGTGGGGACGGTGGTGGTGGGGACAGTGGTGTGGGGACAGTGGGAATGTGGTGGAAACAGTAGGACAGTGGAGGGTACAGTGGTGGTGGGGACAGTGGTGAAGGCGGTGGCGAGGACGGCGGTGGGACAATTGGACAGAGGTGCAGTGGGGACAGTGGTGGGGACAGTGGGGACAGTGGTGGGAACAGTGGGACAGCTCAGTGGTTCGAACCGGTAGTGACCCCCCCCTCCGGTTTTCGAGGGGGGGGGGGTTCGAACCGGTAGTGACCCCTCCCGGTTTTCGAGTTCGAGGGGGAGGGGGTAGGTGGAGGGGGGGGGGTTCCGGGAGGGGGGGGGGGGTAGGGGAGGGGGGGGGGGGGGGGGGGGGGGTGCCGGGGGTGGGGGGGGGGGGGGGGGGGGGGGGAGGGGGGGGGGGGGGGGGGGGGGGAGGGGTTCCAGCAGGGGGGGGTGGGGGATTTTTGTCGGAGGGGGGGGGAGGGGGGGCAGCAATTTTCCACAGTAAAGCGGCGGTGGATCACGCTCCATCTAAAATCGAAACCTGCTAGATTAATTGAAGCTTCTAGTAGCTTGTCGTCTCTAGTCGCACGAGGTCGAGCGAAGACGAATCGGGGGTCCCTCAACAAGAGAGGAGGCTGTTGGTCTCTGATATTTTCTGTGCGCGCACTGCTGGTCGTACATCTACCGCAGCTCTTCGATGTCTGTAGGTGCCGTGTGTAAATTTGGCCCGAGGCCCGACGCAGTGCTTGCCTTGCCTTGCCTCCTCCCCCTCCTGCCTGCAACCGACAGGGTGGCTGCTCGACCCACACGGTTTGTCCGAGAAGGCGCGGAGCGTTACAGTTGGCCCCCTAAATCGAGCCCCCCCTTGGGCTGCGCGCCATTCTGGTGATGGGCCTGTTTTCCACCACCACCACCACCATAAGTTGGAGGGGGAGGAGGAGGAGGAGGAGGAGGAGGAGGAGGAGGAGGAGGAGGAAGAGGAGGACGAAGAATAAAAGGAGGAGGAGGAGGAGGAGGAGGAGGAGGTCCCCCTCCGCCTCCAACTTATGGTGGTGGTGGTGGAAACAAGGCCCATCATCTGGGGGTCCGCCTGGTACGGGTCGGCGTGGGTGTTTTCAGACCGGCCGCCTGCGCTGCGAGCGAGGTCGAGTTGCGGCAGCGGTGCGCAGGGCTTCTCGACTTCTGGAGGCCATCGATCCGGAGCTCCACCGCGACGCGTTGTCTTGTCTCTGTCCTCGGCTTGGTGGGCGGCGCCGCCTGGGGCCCCCCTCCTGCCCGGGCCAGACGCGCGCCAGGCGGTGAGCCAGAAGAAAGCCGGCGCCGCCAAGGGGAAGGACCGCAGCCTCTCCGCCCCCCCGTGCAGGAGCAGGAGGAGGGGCGGGGTGAGGGGCAGAG
The DNA here is from genome assembly GCA_963575745.1 of Prorocentrum cordatum. Lineage (NCBI taxonomy): Eukaryota > Dinophyceae > Prorocentrales > Prorocentraceae > Prorocentrum > Prorocentrum cordatum. The sequence continues at coordinate 259,967 of CAUYUJ010003058.1, read as the reverse complement.
GGAGGACCGGGGGAAGCGCCCTCCCCTCGGCGTCACCCCAGCATGCTAATACTATGTGTGCGTCGCCCCCCCAGGGGGCGACGCGCGCACCGAGAAATCTTACGGTAGGTTCGCGTCGTGTCGACCGGCGGCGACCCCGCCGCCGACGTTCAAGGTTGAACGCCGACGGCGGCCCAGAATCGGTCGATGTTGAACGATCGGACTTTGCGGCAGCGGCCGATCGTTCAAGGTTGAACGATCCAGCGCGGTGTCAGGAACCAACGCCGGGGTCGTCACGACACGAACCTGCAGTATAGCAGATGCGTCGTGGCGGGCGCTTTCTGGCCACACCGCTCGGGAAAGTGTACACTACGAGATGGGAATGCTAGATGTTCGGGTCGGACGCGCGCCTTCAGGGAGGTCACATGGTAGTAGTATGTCCCTGTGCCTGCCCTCCCTCAGCGTCGCCCTGGCCTGTCCCGATCCCTACCAGGCACCGGGCCAGGACAGGAGGAGGGAGGAGGAGGAGGAGGAGGAGGAGGAGGAGGAGGAGGAGGGGAGGAGAGGAAGGAGGAGGAGGAGGAGGAGGAGGAGGAGGGAGGAGGAGGAGGAGGAAGGAGGGAGGAGGGGAGGAGGAGGAGGAGGAGGGAGGAGGGAGGAGGGAGGAGGGAGGAGGGAGGAGGAAGGAGGAAGGAGGGGAGGGAGGGAGGAGGGAGGAGGGGAGGAGGGAGGAGGAGGAGGAGGAGGAGGAGGAGGAGGATCTCAGCCCCACGCTTGCCGCCGGCCCATCCTGGGCGGGGACAGACCTGCGAAACCTCAAGGGGGGCACGTCGGCCGGCGGGGCCGAGGCCTCGCCAGTGGGGACAGGGATCGGCTACCCGTCGGTCGTTGAAGGGAGGTTTTTTGGAGTCCCAGATTTTAGTCTGCTTCAAGCGCCTTCCTGCTTCAGTGATCGAGTAGATTCCCCTTTGCCGTCCTCTTTAGGGGGCGGGCGGACACCCAATCTACTTTCAACGCCTTCCCACTTCATGTATCTACCTACTCTTTTCGACCTCTGGGCACGGTCTGTGTTGGAGAGATGCAGCGGAAACCCAGGCCGAGAAACACTCTGCTTGCCTCCAAGGTTCCCTGGGCTTCTTGGGTGGCGACGGTTCTACGAGGGACGGCGTGACGCTCCCACGCCAGAAATCGATGATGATGATGATGATGATGAGGATGAGGAGGAGGAGGAGGAGGAGGAGGAGGAGGAGGAGGAGGAGGAGGAGGAGGAGGAGGAGGAGGAGGAGGGTGGAGGAAGGAGGAGGAGGAGGAGGGGGAGGAGGAGGGACGTTCTTCGTGCTAGTCGTTGTTGTTGTGCACCCTGGGGCAGGGGAGGGTACCCTTGGATGTTCTCCGTGTGTGTGTGTGTGTGTCTCCGCCGACGGAGGCTCACATGTTCTTGAGGGATGCTTGTCTAGTCCAGGTCCGACTGTGCGTTTGGTGCTGGAGCACGATAGCGCGCGACGTGGCGCTGCCGGCCCGCTTGTTTCACGCTATCCCCCACCGAGTCTTGGGATCGCTCGTACGTGTGCATTTTTCTTTCGGCGAGGGCCATCGAGGAGCATCCTTCATCATTTGGCGAAGAAACCACGCACGAAACCAAAGCAAACACAGATAATGGACGTCCGAGCGATGGCGAGCACCGAAGAGACCTCGGCAGTGGGGCAGCGCGCACAGAGGGCACCGTCGCAGGGGGATCGCCTCGCAGGGATGGTGCGCTCTTCGGAGAGCAACTTTGCGCGCTGTCGTTCCAGCGCCAGCCGTGAGCAGTGCTCCCTCCCTCCCAGGGAGGAGGAAGGGGAGGAGCAGGAGGGGAGGAGAAGGAGGAGGAGGGGGTGGAGCAGGAGGAGGAAGAGGAAGAGAAAGGGGAGAGGAGGAGAGGAGGGAGGAGGAGGAGGAGAGGAGGAGCAGCAGCAGGAGCAGCAGGAGCAGCAGGATCAGCAGAGCAGCAGGAGCAGCAGCAGGAGGAGGAGGATCAGGAGGAGGAGGAGGAGGACAGGAGGAGGAGGAGGAGGAGCAGGAGGGGGGAGAGGAGGAGGAAGAGGAGGAGGATGAGGAGGAGCAGCAGCAGGCAGGAGGAGCGAGGAGGAGGAGAGAAGAAGAGGAGGAGGAGGATGAGAGGAGGGAGGAGGAGGGAGAGGAGAGGAGAGAGGGAGGAGAGGAGGAAGAGGAGGAGGAAGGAGGAGGGGAGGAGGAAGGAGGAGGAGGAGGAGGAGGAGGAGGGAGAGAGAGGAGAGAGGAGGGAGGCAGGGAGCGAGGCGGGTTGTGGAGGGATTTCGACTGAGCTGCCTCATTCGTCGCTCGCCCCCCATCGCCACGGAACCTCCGCGGCCGCCCCGGCTCGAGAGTTTCGCACCGCGCCCGGGGGTGCCCCGCCCCCCCCGCCGCCCGCGTCCTCCTCCTCCTCCTCCTCCTCCTCCTCCTCCTCCTCTGCTCTGCCTTCTGCCTCGTCCTCCTCCTCCCCCTCCTCCCTCCTCCTCCTCCTCCTCCTCCTCCTCCTCCTCCTCCGCCTCTCTGCTCCTCCTCCTCCTCCCCTCCTCCTCCTCCACCTCCACCTCCACCCCTCCTCCTCCTCCTCCTCCTCCTCCTCTTCCTCCTCCCCCTCCTCCTCCTCCCCCTTCTCTCTCTCTCCCTCTCTTTCTGTCGACTACTGGTAGGATCCTCCAGGATCAGAAAACCTTTAGCCATAATAACAGGGTGTCGACGTGGCCTCACTTACAGCCAACCCGCATGAGGAGGATGGGCATCCTTCCCAAGGGTACACTTGTATGCTTCCCTCCACGGTCCACCCTTGGCCACTTTTGTTGGCCTCGCCCCGCTCGAATAGCTCCGAAATGTCCTTCCAAGGCCGTTGGATCCTCATTGCGTATCCTCATGATACGGGTCGACTGTAGGTCCCCACCTTTGCATCGGAGATAATATATCTGGGCGGTTTGCCTTGATACATCTGCAGAAGAGGCCTCCATGTCCCTAGTATTTTTGGCCCTAGGAACTTCGGTCCCCTCCCAAAGGGTTATGGGTTCTTGTATTGCTAATCATAGAAGTGACTCTTCGCCGGAGTGACCTTTGGTGCGGCTTACCGCCCCCCCCCCGATTGCTGAGCGCGATGCGATAGTGGTTGCTTGCGCGCTTGGGCTTGGCCACCTTGCGCCCCACTTGCGACTCAATCCGCGCACTGGAGGTCACTCTTGCCCAGGATCACTATTGGGCGCAGCCGACTCCCTGTCGCGCGGTGGGGAGGGTCGCGACCGAGGCTTCGAGGACCGAGGTCCGGATTTTCTGCGGCGTGCCCAGGGGAGGAAGAGAGAGGGGCAGGCCTTCTCCCCAGATATCCAACGTATTGAAAAAAAATCAAGACGGAGGTTTTTCTCAATTTTCGGCCTCTAGGGGCCCTCGCTGGGGCCCGGGACCGTCAGAAAACGACTCAGGACGAGAAACGGGCCCCGCGGAATGGGACGATACTCCCGGGGACCGCGCCTTGAAAGAATCGCGACGTCGGATCTCTGGGTCAGAGGCGGGCCGGGCTTCTCGGAACTCTCCCGGCCTCCGGGGAGCTGCCCGAGCCTTCTGCGAAGACGCGGGCGGCCTCTCGGGAGGCGGGAGGGCCTCTGAGGCCCCCAACCGCCGCCTTCTGCGAGAATCGCGACGTCGGATCGCTGGGTCAGGAGCGGGCCGGGCTTCTCGGAACTCTCCCAGCCTTCGGGGAGCTGCCCGAGCCTTTTGCGAAGGCGCGGGCGGCCTCATCGGGAGGCGGGCGGGCCTCTGCGAGGGCCACCACCGCCGCCTGCTGCGAGGGCCTGCCCCCTCGCGTCACTTCTCTCAGGAGGAGAAGAAACACACAGACACAATTCATCGTCGGTTCCTGGGAAAAGATGGGAAGATATGGGCAGTGGGGGGGAAGACAGAAACCCAGAAAATATGGGAATACATGGGGATTCTTTCAATTTGTGTGTATTTATTTTTGTGTGTGTGTGTGTGTGTGTGTCCTGGGGCCTCTTCATTCTCCCCCGGGCTCGCCGCTGGGATCTGCCCTCGCCGCTCAGGTTTGCCCGCAAGCACCTGTCTGCAAAGCATCTCCACCCTGGGCGAACGCTTCCCCCGACTCCGAGGAGGTACCCATGCCCTGGTACCCATGCCCTCTCTGGGCCTCCTGGGCGGCCCTCGTCGCCACCGCTGGGTTCGCCTCGACATGCTGGTCGGAACGCACCCCAGGAGAGGTGCGGGGGGTGGCAGGAGGAGAAAAAACACAGACACATGTAATCGTCGGTTCCCCAGAAAATACGGGAAACTATGGGCAGTGGGGGGGAAGACGAAAACCCCCAAAATATGGGAAAGTAGGGATATTTTTACTTGTGTGTGTATTTGTTTGTGTGTCCTGGGGCCCCTTTACGGCGGCGGCATCGGTGCCCTTTGCTCGGCACCCTTCTTGGCTTCCCCACGGGCGCAGTGCGCTTTTGTGCTGCCGCCCGGCGGGGGGGGGGGGGGGCCCAGGCCTCCGGAGGCCGGGGGCCCGCCGTGGCCTCCCGTCGTGATCGAGCAGAGTTGCCCGGGGGTAGAGTCGGGCACGTCCATTTATCGCCTCCTCCTCCTCCCCCTCCTCCTCCTCCTCCTCCTCCTCCTCCTCCTCCTCCCAGCGTACTTACGGACCACATCCCAGAAATAGTGCTCGAGTGCCCGGAGAATAGTGTCAAAGGAGTGCCGAAACGGTGTCGGGCGAGTGAAAGCCCTGGAGTTTCGGTATTTTTTTGCTGGTGCTCGAAACTCACTCTGGTGATCAAGGGGAAAGTCACCACCCACCAAGCCACCCCAACCCACCCCGAAGGCTCTGATTTACCCTCGATTTCCAGTGGGGGGGGGTCGGGAAACATCGGCAAGAACACATGCAGAACCCTTGACCCCCCCTCCCGACCCGAAATTCGGGTCTCTTCGGGTTGGGTTGGGGTGGTCTGGTAGGTAGTCAGTCTACTGGAGGAAGATCCCCAACTCAGACATTAACTGGTGCGGGGCCGTTTTCTTCTTTTTTTTTTGCCAGAGTTCTTCCACATGTTTGCATCGTGTGGTGACCATGTTCATTGTTTTTCCAAGATCCGCCTGTAGGAGGACATGCCCGACCTGAGTCGAGAGTTCTGCGCCGAGAAATCTGTCGGGCAAGGGTCGTCGAGGCACCGGCGCCCTTGCCCGGCTTTTTTTTGGATGCTGCTGCTCGTCCCACCGGGTGTCCCCGGAAAGCTTCCCGGTCGGATCCGCCCCGAGGCACGGGCCCGGATGGGCCCCAGGAGGGTCTGTCGGGGCTCAAGAGACGGGTCTCAGTGCACACGTCTGGGGCGGCGAAGAGGGGGGGGGATGACCAGGGGGATATTATGGCGGGGGCCATGATATCTCCCCCGGACTTCACGGCGCCCTTTCTTACTTCAATACGTCCCTGCCCCCCCGCCCCCCCTGTGCCGCGCACATGCCCCTGGCTATGTTTTTGTACCCCCCCCCTTGGACGCCCTTCTCTTGACCGCCCCCGAGTCTGTCGGGGCTCAAGAGACGGGGGACAGAGCAAACGTGGGTTAGCCAGAGCGCCAGATCTTGCAGGATCCTGCAGGGCCAGGATCGCATTGACCCCGGCCTGGGTGCAGGATCCTGCAGGATCCTGCAGGATCTTGCAGGATCCTGCAAGGCCTGACTGACCCGGGTCTCGATTGGCCCTGGGCAGCAGGTCCCCGAGATTGGGGATCGATGTTGAGCGGATGTGGGCCGGGCAGGAGTAGGGGAGCGAACAATGACAGCACCACAAGAACTCGGAGATCCGCGCGGATCTCTCGGATCGGCGCTGGGGCCGCCTGGTGGCGCCTCCGGCGACGTGTTTGGCGCGCTCCTCGCGCGCCAAGGAGGGGGGGGGGGCTTCAGCGCGGATCTCAGAAATCCGCGCGGACCTCCGAGCTATTGTGTGCTTGTGTCACATGGGTGGCCGCGGGCCGGCGTTGTCTCGGCGGGCCCTCCGATCCCCAGGCCGCCCAGGTGGGGCCAGAGTGGACTGTGGGGGCATCCAAGAGGTGGGTGGGGACCAGGGGGGGAGGGGCGCGTTCGGGGGCAGCGATGGGGGGGGATAGGCATAGGGGGGGATGCCTCGAGCCCCAATCGCCCATGGATCGCCGATTGGGGCCCGAGAGCCCCAACCTGCACAAGAAGGTGCGGATTCACTTTCTTGGGTTCACCGCCGATCGATCGGCGACGTGTCACCGATTTCAGGTCGATGCATCCCCCCTGTGCCAGTCCCCCCAATCGTGGCCCCGATGGTGTGGATATCGTGGCGGAGGCAGCGAAAGCTCCCAGGTGCCGCGGCCTCTTGTTTGAATATTTGCCGATGCAGCCCCTGGCCCTCCCCCCCTCGCCCGCGCACGTGCATCTGGCCATGGTGCGCCCTGCCACCGAATAGTGTAATCAGAACCTCTTGCCACCGTCGTCGTCGACGCCGCTCTATTCCTCGCGCTCCCCATCCTGCTCCTCCCCCCTCCCCTCCTCCCTCTCCTCCTCCTCCTCCTCCGCCTCCTCCTCCTCCTCCTCCTCCTCCTCCTCCGCCATCCTCCTCCTCCTCCTCCTCCTCTCTTCTCCTCCTCCTCCTCTTCCGCCCTCTCCTCCTCCTCCTCCTCCTCCTCCTCCTCCTCCTCCTCCTCCTCCTCTTCTGCCTCTTCCTCCTCCTCCTCCACATCATCATCATCAACATCATCATCATCATCATCATCATCCACCTCCTCCTTCTCATGTCCTCATGCGCTCTGCTTCTGCATCCTCCTCCTCCTCCTCCTCCTGGCTCTCCCGCCTGCCCTTCTCCTTATCCTCCTCCTTCTCGTCTTCCTTCTCCTCCTCCTTCTCCTCCTCCTCCTCCTCCTCCTCTTCCTCCTCCAAGCATCCTCCTCCTCCTCCTCCTCCTCCTCCTCCTCCTCCTCCCCGACGTCTTCCTCCTCCCCTCCTCCTCTTCCCCCCGCCTCTCCCTCCTTCCCGTATGGAATGAGAGACGCCCCGCCCTGTCTCCTGGCGACGCTAAGCGTCTTGTGCCTGCTCTCGGCGGTGTATGTTCTGGATGAGTTCTCGCTGCGTCGCTGGACCGCAGACGGGAAGCGCTGAAACTACTTCTCCTCCCCCCGGCCCCAGGTCGGAGGAAGTATATGGACCGATACTGCTACCCCTCCCCCCGTCACCACAGCTGGATTCGCCGCGAACTCCTGGTCAGAATGCACCCTTTGGGGAGGTCGAGGGAGCAGTTTAGATTCAAATGCCAATGTAGGTGCGTGCGACGGTTTCCACGCAATGCCTTGGCGTTGTTCCGATTGTGCAGAACAGTCCCCGGCAATGCTCCGAACGATGCAGAAATTTGGCCAGAAGGGGCCAAGCCAACAGCAAGAGCGCCCTCGGCAGACCCACTCGACGGCAGCCCGCGCGGAGTTTCCGCAATCATTTTTAGTGCGCCCCCCCCAGCGAGAACCGCGGTCACGGGGGAGGGGGGGCGGTCACGTGGAACGCGGTCTGACCACCTTCTTATTCCTGGTCTCCCAGTTTCGAACTCGCCCGCCGCCTCCTCCTCCTCCTCCTCCTCCCCCTCCCTCCCCCCTCCTCCTGCTCCTCCTCCTCCTCCTCCTCCTCCCCCTCCTCTCCTCCTCCTCCTCCTCCTCCTCCCCCTCCCCCTCCCCCTCCTCCCTCCGCAGCGAGCAGCGATCCAGAGGGGGGGGGGGGCGTGCTGCCGGAGCGCGGTCTGACCACCCCCTTGCTGCTCCACGGGGCGCTGCCCCCCGCCGTGGGGGCAGTCGCGGGGGGGGGGGGGGGGCCTGGCGGAGCGCGTCCTGTCCACGTCCTCCCACGAACTAAGATTAAGTCGGGCGTGTCCCCCTACAGGGGGATAGTCGACGAAGAGTAAAACATACAGAATCAATAGTCAAGACGTAGTCCAAACATAGTCTGGGACAATTGTTTTGACTATGTTTTGACCTTTTTGGAGTATTTGTGGGGTAGTTTTTATTTTTTGTCGGAAATCCCCCTGTAGGGGGACACGCCCGTCATAAAACTAAGCCGCCGAAGACGGAACTGCCCAGGAGCACTGTTCCCAGCCTCTTTCTGCGGTATCCTCCTCACCATTCTCCTCCACATCTTTTGGGGTATCTTCATGTTCGGCTCACCAGCACCACGGCGAAATGGGCACTCAGTAGTTTTGCGTGCTGCGAGGCGCATTATCCAGAGGGGAGGCCCCTTTGGGCCAGAATCGACGAGACCTTCGACGGCGGTGGAGGGCCTGCGAAGAGTCGTGCCACCACGGCCGTCTGTCGGGCCACCACATGTGCGCATGGCGGGCTGGCATGGGCGCGGAACAGGCACGGGTCGCATCTGCGGCGCGTTCAAGACGCGGGCACGGTGCCAGAGCTGATAGGGGGCTGGCACGACTGCTGTGGCGGATGGGGCGGCCGAGGTCACCGCAGGGGCAGATGGAGAGGCGAAGGCAGCGGAAACGACAGAGGCGGCGGAGGTTTGCCAGGGAACGCGCGCGGATGAGAAGGCGGCGACAGAGCGTAGCAGGGCACCAGTCGCGGACAGGAGCGCGGCGGAAGCGACAACCGCAGCAGAGATCGGCAGGGCCACGACGCCGGGGGAGGAGAGCGCAACGGCGATTGCAATCAGGACCAATGGGGCGGATGGGAATGCGACCGCTCCAGCGAGTTGGAAGGCGGCCGCAGTTGCGGGTGGGAAGGCGGCCGTTCGAGTGTATAGGGTCCAGCTTGAATGCGGAATATTTACTTTTCAAGTGGGGCTCGGCCGTTCTTTGGGGTTGCATGCGTTCCGCTACCTTTTTTGCGTCGAGCCCCCCTGGTGTTCCTTCGGATTTTCTAGTCTTCTTTGGAAACAAAAGGGCTTCGTTCCTTATTTATCGTTCCTTAGGTCAGGCCGAATACTGTATGGGAAGGCGACCCCTTCGAGCGGATACCCCTCGCAACGCTCTGACGAGCTGGCGCCGATCCACGCGAACCCGTCGCATATCATCACCCTGTGCGAGTGCGACGGCGCGACCTGCGCGAACACAAACAATCTGGGAGGGCGCCATGCACTTGGAAACGCCACCGCAGTTGTGGACGGGAGGTGTCAGGATCAATCTCGTTGTGTCTAGTTGTGCATCTAAAACGGCGAAGTTTCAGGGACCCTCCTCATTGGCATCACAGACCGCAGCGGCGGCGCCATTGACCGCGTGGACTCTGCGAGACCCTTCCACAACCAGGAGACGAGCAATGCGAAGGAGGAAACGAATTCACAGTTGTGGAAGAGGTTGGGTCAGAGTGGCACAACAACTACTCAAGGGTGGTGGTTGCGAGCGTCGACCTGGGCCATGGCGCGCCACACTTGGGGGAGTCTTTCGACGTCATGGCGGTGCACTTTCCCCACAGGCCGACCAGGACTGGGGCGCGACGGGACTCCATGACTTCTTTTCAGGTGGCTCGTCGCCTACGTCGCGTAGCACGACGTGAAGGTCTGCATGGCGGACTGAACATGTGCGTGCTTCAGATCGTGTTCGGGTGCCGCCGATGCGGAGTTACTGTGGACGCCGCCGCGTGAGCCCCTTGGCAGACAGCAGGTGGCCATCCCAGGGCACGCAGCATGGCGATTCTGTTTGTAAGCTGTCCTGGGGAATGCATGCTTCAGCGTGTATTGGGCGTTCTGTCTGACGCCAGCGGCGGCTTCTTGACGATCCAGCGTGGCCCATCTTCCCGTGCCTTCGACATCTCGAACGGCCCTGGAAGGTCGCCGCCTGCGCACCTGCCCAATGCAGATCCCGTCGCAGACAATATGTGCGCCTTCCTGACGCCATCTGGCGCTTCCGTGGCCGCAGCGGGGGACCTCGCGCGGAGGATAGCGCGGGGGGGGGCCTAGCGAGTGGGCGCCCCGCCCTGTTACAGCACGGCGACCCAAATTGGGCGACACTAGATCTTTGGCACGGCAGCGCAGGCGAAGCACGAACGGAGCATTTTCCCCACGGCGGCGCCCGCGCGCGGGCCGCGGGTCACTTGGCACATCCGCCTCTTGGCTCGATCAGAGGGGGCGGAGCGGCTGGCCGGAGCAACCGTGCGCAGACGTAGCGGCAAGAAGGACGCCGCACGTGCGGGAAGGGTGCCCAGACCGGCGCGCCAGAGGGGGGCCGCAGCTGTGAGGGAAGGCGTTGGGGCCGAGCGAACTTGGAACTCGCAGCAGCCGCATGTTGCCAACATCTATGGTGCGACCACCTTTGCCACAGTGGCGTTCGGGTTTTGCGGCGCCAGCGACGGCGGCGCACGGGATGCAGATGGTCCAACGAGCGGGGTTGGTGCGCTACGGGATGGCGTGCTGGCGGCGGGCAGTGGTAGCATGGTGTTCGCGCCGCTTTCGCGGACAATGCTGCGGAGGGCTCGTGTGTTGAGAGTTCGTGCGCACGGGCGGGCGACAACACGCGTTGGTTTCCCCGCGATTCGCGGGCTCCTGGTGGTAGTCGGCCTCCCACGCGTCCCAGTGTTCGGGCGCGCAGCTTTAGTGAATGCCGCAGTTGTGGGCAGTTGCAGCTGAGTTGTGATTGCCTCAACTGCGGACACTGCTGCGCGAGCGCAGGGTGACAAGACAACGCCCTCCTGTTGTCGCTGCCCGGAATATGCCGTGGCCATCTCTTTGTAACAGTGCCCGGGAGCGTTCGAAGCAGTGCGTGGACATTATATTCAATCGTTCAAAGCAGTGTTGGGGCATTGCTTTGAAGCGTCAATCCGTCGAACTTGTAAGCACTTTATGATGTTCAGCACAAGTAACTTCATGGTCTCCCAGGCTTGGGCTGGTAGGTAGGTATGAGGAGAAGGAGGAGGAATCGGAGGAGGATGAGGAAGAGGAGTGGGAGGAGGAGGACGAGAACAGCTGTGATGGGGAGGAGGAGAACTGAAGGAGGGCCATAATATAGAGCAGGAAGGAAAAGAGAGGGAGAGGCGGAGGAGGTTCAGGGACAGGCTTTCCTCGTGGGCCAGAGGCCAGAGTCGTTGTCCCTCTCCGCCGCCGCAGCAAGCGACCCCCCCCTCGACACTTCGTTGTAGCAGCGCGAATCAGTTGCGGGGCCGTGCCGCCTCGGGCATTCGCGATGTGAGAAAAGTGATTGTGCGGTGCCGCGACGTGGTCTTCAGGATGCGAGGAAAAAAGGGGGCATGCTCTGCCGCCCCTGGTTTCCAGAATGCGAAATCGTTGCCGTGTCCTGTCAAGCGCGTCATATTGTTCAGCGCTGGTGTTTGAGGCATCCAGGCTGGTGTAATCCTTCCTCCTTTGCAGAGGCCTCCAGAAGATTTTGTCGGCGTTGACAAAGGCAGCAGGGACACGCAGATCTTCGAGCCCCGACGATCGATCCGGCGGACCGCAGAAGATTCTGGTCCCGTGCCAGGTGTGGGCGTGGTGCAACACCTCGAACCGAGGAGCGAAGAGCAAGTGTATTGGTACTACCTGCCAGGAACAATGTTAGTGAGTCGGAGGAGCAATGGGAGCCGGTCGCGTCATGACGCTGGGATCGGAATGCCAGGGGGGTTGGCGTTCCGTGCCCGTGGGGGTGTCCGGAGGGTGCGTTTCTCGTTGTGTGCCGGGGGGGGTTGGCCGGAAGGGGGTTGTCGAGAGACGGTTATCCGGCGACCTTGGGCAGCTCAGCCATTGATCTTGTTTGGCCCCAGCGTTCTTGCGTTTCCCGTATACATTTGTTCTACACAAACTTCAGGTATTCGGCCTGCCCGCAAGAGCTTGATGGCGAAGGACATCTCCGTATCCGCTGCCTCGTGGGCCAGGCCCCTCGGGCCGTGACCCCGCGGATGCGGGGCGTTGTTGTTCGTGGATGCCCTGCGCGGAGCGCACCCGTGCGACCGCGCATCCGCGGGATCGCGCCCCAGAGTCCAGACCGCGGGGGCCTGGGCATGGATACCACGGGCCTCCCAGATGGGGTCCGACCCGATTGCCTCCGCGCCGGCGTGGCCGACGCACCGCCGACGTCGCCGATGCATCGCCGACGCAACAGAGGTGCGGCGCGATGGACATGGATCCGTGCGCCGCTCGTGACCAGGCCCTCGCAGACGGGGCGTTCGTAAACGGGTTGGCAGCTGAGGGTGCGCACTCAAAGATGTCTTCAAAACAATAATTTGCCGCGCGCAAGAGCGAGGTAGATCCCGTTATGATGATGTATCGATTATTTGTTGCCCTCCCGGTTTATCACGCGCTCGTGCGAGAGACATGCCCCGTCGCCCGGCTCTCGCTTGAAGAGGCCCCTTGGCTACCGCCCCGTTTGTCAACGCTCCGCTTGCAGGGGCTCGGCGTGAGGAGCCTCCTGCCGGGCGCCGCCTGGCAGGGCGACCCCGGCGCTCCCGCGGGCGCCCCCGCCGAGGGCGAGCGCACCGCTGCTCCCGGCGCGCGGGCAGGGCCGCCGAAGCCCGAGGTCCGGCCCCAGGTGGGCTCTTGGGCTCGTCCTCGTCGTCGCCGTTGCCGCCGCCGTCGCTCGCAGGCGAGTTCTCGCCCCCAAGCCTCGAACAGTGGCGAAGCAGTGGCCCACCAGAGGATGTTCCAGGTACCTTTTTTGCGGCCTGCACGATCTGCTCTCAGAACGCCTCTGGCTGAGACTGTCTCGTTCTAGCAGAAAGAGCGCATCTTTGGGTTCTAAGAACATGTCGTGATAGGCCTATAGGAATACCGGGACGGTCGGTCCCTGCCCAAAACCCATGGTTTGCCCGCGGCAGAATCAAGCCGCTTAGACAAGGGGGGACTCCGGGAATAGACCCCCGTGCGGCTATTCGGACGCACCCTAATCAAGGTTGTAGGGCCCCCTTATCACATATCCCCGAGTTGTCCACGAAGTCGGAGATTGGGGTCGACATATCCTCTGTCAGTCGCCCTCGTCCTCATCGTCATCGTCGTCCTCGACGTCGTAGTCCTCGACGTTGGAGGCTCGAGGTTTTCGGACGTTTTCGACGGGACTCGGCGGCTTTCCAGCCTCGTGATGCATACAGCGGCTGCGCCTCGCCGAGAGCGTTCTGGGAGTGCCCTGATCGTCCCAACTGGCCGCTGGAGGCCCGAGTTGTGATCCGAAAGTTACGAGTGGATCTATGGCAGGGCATGAACTCAATCTGCTTGATACGCCCTCCTACTCCGTGTTTTCACCTACTGAATCCGACCAATGTGTGCGTTGGATCGTTGCCGTTTGTTGCATGTTGCCATTATCTTGGAGAGCCTGTGCCCAATCTGCTTGATCCGCTTTCCTGATCCATGTCTACATATACTTCTTCCGACCGACGTTTATCTATATATATATATATGTGTGTGTCTTGGATCGCTGTTTTGTGGTGTGTTTTGATATGTTCTCTGGGAGGGCCTGAGTCCAACCTGCTTCTGCTTGATCCGCCCTCGTACTCCGTGTTGTCACTTACTTCCTCCGACCAACGTTTGCGTTAGATCGCTAGTCCATGCTGTGCTTTGCTGTGTTCTCTGTGAAGGCCTGAGCCCAATCTGCTCTATCCGCCCTCGTACTCCGTGTTTTGACCTACTTCCTCCGACTGACGTGTGCGTTGGATCGCTACTTCGTGCTGTGCTTTGTTGTGTCCTCTGGGAAGGCCTGAGCCCAATCTGCTTGATCCGCCCCCCTACTCAGTGTTTTTAGTTTACCTACTAGGTGCCGCCTACGATCCGAAGCGATGCGACTCGATCCGCCAGCCAGGGCCGTGATTCCGATTCGATGCGATCCGGTTCGGCTCGATCCACCGACCCAGAGCCAGCCAGAGCCAGGCGCAGCGATCCGATCTCGATCCGATTCGGGACGATTCGCGGGCGACGCGACCCGTTCCCGATCAGATCCTTTTTCCTCCGACCGACGTGTGCGTTGAATCGCCTGGCCGCTCCGCGGCGTGCCCCGCGGCCTCCTCCTCCTCCTCCTCCTCATCCTCATCCTCCTCCTCCTTCCCCCCTCCTCCTCCTCCTCCTCCTCCTCCTCCTCCCCCTCCTCCCCTCCTCCTCCTCCTCCTCCTCCTCCTCCTCCTCCTCCTCCTCCTCCTCCTCCTCCTCCTCCTCCTCCTCCCCCTCCTCCTCCTCATCCTTCCCTCCTCTCTCCTCCTCCTCCTCCTCCTCTCTCCTCCTCCTCCTCCTCCTCCTCCTCCTCCTCCCCCTCCTCCTCCGCCCTCAGGGGCGCCCCGTGGCGCGACGCAACGCCACCGCGGGCGCCGCGGCTGAGCCGGCGGCCCCGGGCCCCGCGCCGCCGGAGGGCGTCGCCCTCGCGCCGTCGGAGGCGCCCCGCGGCCGCCGACGACGACGACGACGACGACGACGACGACGACGACGACGACGACGACGACGACGAAGACGATGACGATGACGATGACGATGACATGGAGAGCAAGAATCCCAGGGACGCCCTCTTGCAGACCTTGAAGAGCTACGAGCACATCCCCAACATGCGTGTGGGGGGTATCAAGACGCGGGTCGCCCCTACGGTGCTGAGCAAGATCTACAGGGGGGGGCGGTCCGCGAAGCTCGAGGTCCAGGAGTGGCTGAGGAGCAAGGAGTTATCCAAGGCTCCCATCGCCAACGAGATGCTGGTGTTGGCCATGACTTTGGACCGCATGATGGTCTCAGGTGACTTCAAGGGTTTGATCAACTCGCAGGCCAGCGAGCTGAGTTGCCTCAGGATGTACGCGATCATGAAGGCCTACGAGGGTGTTACGTGCGAGCATGACTGGAAGAGGCCTCGTAATGCTAGCGGGGCGAAGTGGAAGTCGAAGGTCGATTGGTCGTTGGGTGAGGAGGAAAACGATCGTCGTCGTCGTCATCGTCGATCGTCGATCGTCGATCGTCGTCGTCGTTCGGGCAGGAGGGGCGGTCGGCGTCGGCCGCGAGGGGGCAGGCCGCCGAGAGCAGGCCAAGGTTCGGAGGCACCGCTTGGCGAGCGAGGGAGGGGTCCACGCTGGTCGTGAGTCTCCCGGGGATCGGTCGGGGGGAGTCTCCCGGGGATCGGTCGGGGATCGCCCGGGGTACTTTTCGTCCGGGGACCCCCAGGGGCCGCCCCGCGCGCGCGAACTAGAGATACTGTTAACCAGTTACCGGAGACCTTCGCACGCCTCTGGCCCGTTGGGCCGGCGAATTTCTCTGTGGATTCCCAGATCCCGATCACTTGCAGCGCCTTCCTTCTTCCAGAATCGATCTGCCGCGTCTGCAGTGTGGTTTGTGGATTTCTGGGAGAGGCCTGGACCCAATCTGCGTTGTCCGCCTTCCTACTTCATTTGTGACCTACTTCGTCCGACCGACGTGTGCTCCGCCTCTTGATATAAAAGGGAGGGGGTCACGACACTCCATGCGCTCCCTCCCCAGACCAGCCATGATAAGGCGGCCGTTGCCCAGATCCTCTTGGAACCCTCCACGACGGCTCCAATCAAGCCCCCCACATCAGACCACCTCCTCCCTTTTTCATGACATGTGGAGTACCCGTACCGTCGTGTCCTGCGTCTGGCGACCCATGCCTTCGACATTCCTATGGCAGCGTGGCCCTCGGAAGGATCTCGTGTCCTCCCGCGTGCTCTCCGAGATCGAAGCCGGCTGTGCCCACATCGCTACCCGTTCTCGTTTGCTAAGGAGGGAAAGAAACACACAGACACAATGAATCGTCGACTCCCCCAACAATATTGGAAACCATGGGAAGTGGGGGGAAGACGAACATCCAAACAACATGGACAAATATTGGGAATTCTGTGATTTGTGTGTATTTATTTCTGTGTCCCAGGCCCCCTTCATTTTCGTTATCCTGGGCCTCTGGAGGGAGGCCTCGTTGCCACGGCTGGATCCGCGTCGGGATGGTCGCTAGCCTGCGCCCCAAGGAGGGGTCCGGGGAGTACGGTCGGGGCGCTGAAGAAGAAACCCTTCTCGTTGGAGAGGGGCTCCGTGTTCCTTGGTTGTTTCACGGCTTGCCTCAGGTGTTCCTTGGGTTTTCGATGGGAGATCGAACTTTAATTGCTGGGAGGAAGGGGCCTCGTTCCTTCTTTAGGGTTCCTCAGGTCCACGTCCCGACTGCAGCGGCATCGGCGCCTCTCGATTCCCCCAGTCTTGGGGCGGTCTTGGGCGGTGCCTTTTGATTTCCCCGCAGGTGCCGACCAGACGAGTTTTTTTTGTCCCCGTGATCGGCCTCTGGAGGCCTGGGCTCCTGGCCTCTGAACTTCTCGAGCCTGGCGTCTTCGCCCAGGTTCGTGGCCCGGGCACCCTCGCAGGTCGCTCCGGCACGGCAACGCCAGGAGAGAGATGGGGTCCAGGCCTCTGGCCGTGATGTTTCGCGGTGTTGCCATTTGTCGCTACGTCGGATCTCAGGGGCACCGGTACCTTCGAATCATGGCTCAGGATTCAAGCAGTGGCAGAGCGTCTTGGCTCGCCTATAGGCCTACCACCGAATGTTCAAATAGCCTGTTTGTGGTTTGCACGACATGTTCTTGTAACATGTCTGGTTGGGACTGTCTTGTTTCAGCACGTCGGCTTTACGTTCTAAGAACATTTGCTTTGTTATTGGAACATTTGTGGGTTCTACGAAGATTTCGTGGTAGGCCTATAAGAATGCCAGGACGGTCGGTCCGTGCTCAAAGGATGAGGAGCTGGTCTTGTTGAGGGGGGCGAGATTTCCGAGGATCTCGACATCGAATATTTGGGAAGCCGGCTTTGGCGGTTTTGGAGGCGTCTTGCGTCTTCTCGCGAGCTTGTTTGGGGCCATCTGGACTGCCATTGGGGCTGCCTTTGGCTGTATGAGGCCCAAAGAGACGAGAACGCTGACATGTTTGAGCACCTCAGGGACACTGCGCATGTGTGCCTCTTGGCTCTTGGGGCCATGTTGGAGATCGTCTCGGAGAGCCAGTTTGGGGTTTCCTGGAGGCTGCTGGGCCGTCTGGGACTGCATTGGGCTGACCATCCAGCTGCAATTCCGCCACGCCAGCGCAGCATCCTGGGTGGCAATTCTTTAAGAAGGCAAGGGGCCCTGCTGGGGGCCTCTTGGGCCGGAAGGCTCGAACCATTTGTTCGTGTTCCCTCTCCTGGGCCCTCCTTTGGGCCCTCGTTGGAAGCCTTGGGCGGCTCTGGGCTGTCTTGAGGCCCTCTTGGGCAGTCTTGGATCTCTCTTGTGGGCCTCTGGAGCCGTCTCAGGAGTCTTCGGGGCCTCTCGAGCCGTAATGGAACGTCGGAGGCTCAAAAAGTCGAGAACATCGAACAAGCTTCGGGTCATCAAAGGTGTTTGCCTCTCGAGGCCCTCTTGGGGGCCTCTTGGGGCCCTCTTGGGGCCTCCTGAGCCCTCTTGGGCAGGAAGGCTCAAATTGCCTGTTCTTGTTCACCCTCTTGGAGCCCTCTTGGGGCCTTCTTGGGCACTCTTGGGCGCCTCTTGGGCCGTCCTGGAGCCCGCCCGCGTGTGCCCTCTCAGGGGCCTCTTCTCGGGCCGTCTCCAGGCAGTCCTGGTGGCCTCTTGGGTCGTCTCGGGACGCTAGACTCTCGCAAAGGCGAGGACCCAAACTACATTGAAGAAAACAAAGGGAAGTCAATCAGTTGTGCCCCATCGACGCCCTCTTGGGACTGGCTCTTGGAACTCTCTTGTTACGCCTCGACGGCCTCGTGAGCTGTCTTGGAGCTTTCTTGGGCCATCCCGAAGCCAAGATGGCCCGTCTTGGAGCGATAGGGCTGTCTTTGAGGTATCTGGGCATCGGGAGCGCGAATCTGTCGCATGTTGTAAATGTTGGCCTCGGGAAGAGGGGTGGTGCATTCGCATGATCGCTTTCCGAGGGGGGTGGGCCCTTAGAAAACCTGGGCCGGCACGGGAACGGAAAGAGCGGGTCCGTGGAGCGGATAATTCACACGGGCTCGGGGGTTCACGGTTCGGCAGCGTATTGGACATAGAGATTGCCATGCATGTTTGTTGGAGCAAGTTGGAGTTCGAGTCATGGTAGGACGGCCGCCGTGGTGATCGCAGTTGTTATGTCACCGTCCGCTCCGAGGAGCCTTGGTGGTCAGAGTGTTTGACGGCACGGTTCGTTCTGGTGAGGCCTCGTAAGATTCTCTTGGAGGCATCTCGGAGTGCCTGTTGGAGGCCTAGTAGGGGGTTTTTGGGCCGTTTGGGGGCCTTCTTGGGCCCTTTTGGACCGTATTGGGGAGCTTGGGCCGGCTTGGGGCGCTCTCGGGGCCCTCTTGTGAGCCTCCTGTGGCTCCCTCGGGGATCTCCTTGGAGGCCATTGGGCCTCTTTTGTGGGGCCCTCATTGGCTCGTCTTGGGGCTCTCCTGGGCCGTCTTGAGGCGCTCGTGGAGCGCTTGGGAGCCTCTGGGGGCGGGCGACCTCGAAGGCCCCCAGGGCCGTGTTTGGCCGTTTTTTACCCGACAAAGCGAGAACCCCAAAATCCTCAAAAAGAAATCAACGGTTTTTGCCTCAGGCGTCCCTCTTGAAGTCCTCGTGGGAGCCTCTTGGGCCGTCTGGGAAGCTCCTTGGACCGTCTTGGGGCTATCTTCGCCCCTTTTGGAGCGCTCTTGTGCTGTCTTGGGGCCTCTTGGACGTCTCTTGTGCCGTCTTGGAGGTATCTTAAGCCGTCTTAGGGGCCTCCTGGGGGTCTCTTGGACCGTCCTGGGCCGACCAACATGGCCCCCCGAAGACGTGTTAGAAAATTCTCCTCCGCCACGCCCCCCCCCCACCCCCAAGGGGGCCAGATCCCTATACAGAACTTCTCTCGCTAGCGTTCTTTCCGACATTACAGAAACCCTAGCAGACAGCGCTTGGCATTCTAGTACGCCCTGACGTTCCAGGGGGCACGGTGGCGGGTCTTGGGCGGCGTATGGACTGTCCAGGAGTCTTGGACCGTCTGGGCGCCGAGCTGCCTGCCACCTGAAGGCTGAGAGACCCTGTAGCCCCAAAGAGGCCTTGGATGAGATCATGCCCCCCCCCGCGACCTTCGATATGCAATGTTTGATCCGGTGGGGGGAATTGAAGGGGGGACGAGTATTGCACGCCTGGGGGCCCCAGGGGCGTTGGCGGATAAGCCGCGTCTAGCGCATAGCAGGGCGTGATGCGCGAAGACAGGAGACCTACGTGGGTCGGTCTCCCCCTCGATGATGATTCTGATGCTGATGATAATTTTGGTGACGGTGGTGGTGGCGGTGGTGATGGTTGCGGCGATGATGTTGGTGACGATGAAGGTAGTGATGGTGATACTGATGATGGTGAGGAGAGCAAATGAGGATGCGGATTAGGATGATGATAAGGGTGAGTATGATGATGAGGACGATCAGGAATTTTATGGTGTTGAGAATGATAATTCGGATGATAATGAGGACGATGCTGATACTGATGATGCTGATAATGATGATGATGGTGGTGGTGATGATGAATGTTGTCGCGATGATGAAGTGATGATGGTGCATGGAGAGGAAGCTGCTGCTGATGCGGATTTTGGTGATGAGGTTAATAGTGATGGTGATGCTGATGAGGATCATCACCCTGATGATAGTGGTGAGGGTGATGATGATGATGTCAGGTGGTGGTGGTTCTGGTGATGCTGCTGATGCTGATGGTGATGGTGATGGTGACGGTGATGATGATGGTCAGCATGATAAGGCGGATGATGCTGTGATGAAGGTGATGGCCTGCGTATAGGTCGGTCTCTTCATCGTCATTATGTGTAAAGTCAGGTGACCTGCGCATGGCAGGTGTGCGTAGAGTCATGGCCGGCGGCGGATCCAGCGCGGGCGTTCAGCGCGGGCAGCGATCCCAGCGCGGGCGTTCAGCGCTGTACGCGGCAGTGGCCCAGAATCGGCCTACATCGAACGATCCGCGCTATCGGAAAGCCGCGGCCGTTGAGGGTTGAGCGACCTGCGCCGACGACGTTGCTCACGTCCTCCACAGGGGCCCCGCAGACTGTGGACAGCTGGAGCCGACCTTCATCTCGGGCCTTCGCCCACGCAGCGGCAAATCCATCGTTGTGCCCCTCCCTGCACGCACTCGAGCAGGTCCGTGCACCGGTCGCCGCAGCGGCGGCCCGGTGGGGCGCCTCCACCATCGCAGCCCACGCGAAGTGGGCCTCACCCAGGGGCTCTGCCTCTGGGATTTTCCAGCGATGCAAGATCGCGCATGGACTTGGAACTAGGTCGGCGGGGCCTGCTCGTGACGGTGGCAGCGCACCGCATGTACATCCTGCCGCTCGCGGCTTTTGCGGCGCAGCTGGACCGTTTACCCTCGCGCCTGCCGCAGACAGCGCAGCGGCTGCTCGCCGTTCTCCGCCCCGGAACCCGTGGCTGGGCCACCACAGGTCTCTTGCAGCACCTGCGGAGCTTGGGGTTCGCAGCTGACCTGCCAGATGCGGACGTCATGTCGTAGGGGGCCAACAGTCGCATCGATCGATGGGATAGCTCATGGGCCCAGTGGTTCGACGGCGAAGCGGGCCTCGAAACGCAGCGCCGGCTCGAACGGTGACGACGAATCGAGGGGCTCTCCGTGGACCTCCTGCTGCATGGCTCTCCCACCTCTCCGGCCCCGAAAAAGCGCTGGCAGCGCCGATGCGGAGAGGTATTTTGCCCTCGTGACGCGCAGGGCCTCTTTCGGTTTCTGCGCCAGACAGGACCCGCTGCCCTCGCTCGCTCTTCTCGGGCACCGGGCGCAGCGCCTTGAAAGTATCCTGCGTCGCAACTGTGCCGCCCTGCGCGTGGGCCTGTGCACCCAAGGAGTCCTGGATGGCTGGGCTGCCAGCCATCATCGCCGTGTCTGTTCGGCTGCGCCACTACGCCGACTGCCCCGTCGCAGCGCGGGTCTACCGCACGCAGCTGTGCCTTTACCAGGGTCCTTCGGCAGCAAGGCGCGACGAATTCTCACGGTCGGGCGGGGCGCCGTCGCACACCGGGGCCTTCTGCGCTTTGGAGGCCTCCTGGCCGCGCTTGGCTTTCAGCGCCCTGTTGCCCGAACGATTCGCCAATCTCGCCTGCGAGGGCAGCAGCGATACCTACAGCATCCACTACTTCCCCCGCTGACTGCAGATGTGACAGGGCCGTTCTGCCCTCGCCTCCCCTCTCCGTGCTCCTTTCTGTTCCGCTCGGCCTCCTCGTCCTCGTGCGCCCACCCGCGCCCCGAGCAACATTGGGCCTCGATTGGCGCTGTACACCTACTTTTGTTGTTTGGCCATGCGGGCCCCCTGTTCGGCACTGGGCCCCCGGCGCCCCCGGGTCGGCGCCCGCCAGACAACCATGAGGGTTGCTTTCGTTTCTCTCTCTCTCCTTTCCCCGGCCCCCGTATGCCTGCAGCGTCCCCTCCTTCCCTCTGTTTCCTTCGCCTTTTTCGCCCGTGTTCGTTGCCCCGTGCAACCTCTGTGTTGTGCATCGCGCCGCCTGATAAGATCCCCCTGGGAGGACGCGCGTGGTCAGCCTGAAGCCCAGACTTGCAAGAGTCGGCTGGCGTTGACCTGGGATTTGTTTTGTTCGAATTGTTACCTCCCTCCTCCCCGCCATCTCGCCTCCTCGTCTTGTTAGTCGCGTATCTAATCACTGACTGTTCCCAACCATCCTGTGGTGTTGGATCCTCGTTTTGAAGAGACGGTCCCCGCGTTCTCCTCCCTTCGTCCTTCCTTCCTTTCTCCTCCTCCTCCTCCTCTTCCCGCTCCTCTTTCATGTCGTGGCCCCATAGAGAGCTCCACCGAAGGCTTCAGCGGGACCGCCCGCATGCGTCATCCACCACCCAGCACAGCGCTTCGTGGCCCCACAGGGAGCTCCACCAAAGGCCCCAGTGGGACCGCCCGCATGCGTCATCCACCACCCAGCACAGCATTCCGTGGCTCCATAAGGGACCTCAACCGAAGGCTTCACTGGGACCGCCCGCGTGCGTCATCCACCACCAAGTACAGCGCTTCGTGGCCCCATAGAGGGCCCCACCGAAGGCCCCAGTGTGACCGCCCGCATGCGTCATCCACCACCCAGTACAGGTACAGCGCTTCGTGGCCCCATAGGGGGCTCAACCAAAGGCTCCAGTGGGACCGCCCGCGTGCGTCATCCACCACCCAGCACAGCGCTTCGTGACCCCATACATAGGGAGCTCCACCGAAGGCCCCAACGGAACCGCCCGCGTGCGTCATCCACCACCCCGTACAGCGTTTCGTGACCCCTTAGGGAGCTCCACCGAAAGACCCACTGGGACCGCCCGCGTGCGCCATCCACCACCCAGCACAGCGTTTCGTGGCCCCATAGGCGGCTCAACCGAAGGCTCCAGTGGGACCGCCCGCATGCGTCATCCACCACCCAGCACAGCATGTCGTGGCCCCATTGGGGGCTCAACCGAAGCCTCCAGTGGGACCGCCCGCATGCGTCATCCACCACCCAGTACAGGTACAGCGCTTCGTGGCCCCATTGGGGGCTCAACCGAAGGCTCCAGTGGGACCGCCCGCGTGCGTCATCCACCACCCAGTACAGCGTTTCGTGTCCCCACCGGGAGCTCCACCTAAGGACTCCGTGGCGGAACCCGCATGGCGGCCCAGTGGCGGTGTTGCACGGCGGCGATTGTCGATGGCCGGAGGATTTTCGTCGTATTCGACGTAACTTATTGAGGGCGCTTTCGGGCCGCGCATCGCGGGCGGGAGCCAGCCTGTTCGCTTTTTCTGCTCCGCGCAGCGGACGACCCGCGCGCGTCGCCAGGACCCTTTCGGGGCGACCAGCGCGCGTCACGGGGACTCCGTGCGGCGCCGCGCCTGCAGCTTTGGACGTGGGCGTGACCGGGCAAAGAGGGAGAAGAAGAACGGGAAGGAAGCGGGCGCGATCCTCGTGAGAGGCGCGCCGACATGGGCGTCGACCTTTATGCACGTAGACTCACAGGCGTGCAGACATCATCCACAATCAGGCCCATCCGTTCTCAATCTCTCGCACACAGACTTGTCGTCTTCGCTCGCGTTGTGTGCCCCGCCACGCATGCCGGCACGCCCCTCACACGGTTCGTGGCCCCACAGGGAGCGCGGGCGAAGATGATATCCATGATTGCGGTATGCACAGTTGCCTCTATTAGTTGGGCCCTTCGCCAGGCTAGTTGTGTTGGGTTTTGGGAGTGTTCGCGTGGTGCACGCCCGACTCGTTTTTCAGGCCAAGGCTCACCGCCTGACCTTGCTGCTGGCAGGTCGGCTCGAGCGAAGGTCCCTGATGACCATGCGACCGGTCGACCCGCACTATACCTTGGTTGCTGGAACGTGTGACGTTTTTTTTTGTTGTTCCCCCCCATCGCGTTCTCAAAAGGTACTTCCGTCTCTGCAGATATACCATATACCCGTCTACGGGGGCAGGAGGTGTCCGCCTGGGCCGGCGCCAGCAGCAAGCAGCATGACAACCATGGTTTGACCATCGGGCCTTCGCGGCTGTTCTCCACTGTCTCCCCTCCAAGAGTCAAAGAACACGACGACCCACGCGGCATCATAAGCCAATGTCGGTGTCGTCGCGACGGGAATTTGCCGGTGGTTTGTCTCATCCTCATCGGTTTGCTCCTCTCGGCGGCGAGGGGGGGGGGACGTGAGAAAGGGCGGGCCTGTCCAGAAGGCTGGGGAGTCCCCCGGCCTTCTGAGAAGTTTATTAAGCCCTCCCCGAAGACACGGAACATGTTTCAGAAGGCGAGAGGGGTCTCTTGAGAAGTTCACTGGGCCCCCCCCGAAGACATGGACAATTTCTCAGAATGCGTCCTGACAAGCGCCGCCGCCTTCTGAGGAGGCCTTCTCCTCCCCACTTCCCCTCCTCGCCCGCGGCCGATGCTCACCCCACGCGGCCATGAAGGAACAGGGTCCTGAGGGAACCGTTTCCTGGTCCCCGGGGGTTTTCCAGGATCTGCTAGTGGTGCCCGAATCCTGTGCTTTTGACGCTCCCCAGGCCCGTGGAGGATGGCAGAGGCCAGAAATTGGCGAACGTCAGTCCACCACCCCCCTCCACCAGTGTCGTCATCCTTGACGCGCCCAAGCTCGATCCGATCGGTCCGATTCCACATCGCGGGTCGATCCGATTACGTCCCGATTTTCCGACGATCCGATGCTGCCCGGTGTCTGCGTGGCGTCGTTGTCCTTGCGGGCACGGCCGATCCGATGCGATGCCGGAGCGATGCGGCCCGACCCGGCGTACGTTCCGAGTCGATCCGGTTTCGCGTTCCGAAGTTGGTCGCTCCTGCCTCATGCCAGCTGTGGCAGGTGCTGTGGCTCCACGTTCCAAAGTGCGGCACGTCGTTCATCTACGTGCTGGCCGATGAGGGAGCAAAGCCGCCCCATCTCCCCATACACTGCGTCGAAATGCGCAGGACCAACATCTGCATGAACAGTTTCTCTTGGGGGTCCGCGCGGATTTCTTGAATCGGCGCTGGGGCCCCCTGGCGGCGCCTCCGGCGCCGCCCCAGGCGCCCTCCGCACGCCAGGGAGGGGGATCCAGCGTTGTTCCGAGAAATACGCGCGGACCTCCGAGAGGTTATGTCTATGGCGATACCCCCGCTCCTTCTTCTCCTCCTCCTGGCTCCTGGTTCCTGGTGGCCTGAGAGTTTGTCTAACGCGGCCCTCCCCCCCACGGGCCCCAGGGCTGGTCGGCCATGGGGGGTGATCGGACTAATGGCCTGGCGAATTTCAAGGTTGTTTAGGTGGGTAAGCTATGAAAGGTACAGGTAGACGACAGCAGAACGCGGAGAGAGAAGGAGTCGAGAAGGGACAACACAAACGCATGAGTTCTGCTCCTTCTCCTCCTCCTCCTCCTCCCTGTCCTCCTCCTCCTTCTTTTAGGACTTCTGAACGGTCCAGGGCATGTTCAGCACAGTCCCACCCTGTTCGGTTCCCTCCTCGGGTGCGTCTCCTGGAGGGCAGCTTCTGTGTGCGGCGCTCACCACGAGGGAGGTTGTGGTCGGACCGACTTGTAAGATCGAGGTCGGGGAGAGTACCCTAAATGTGTTTCGTGCTTGTTGGACGTTATTGTGCATCTTGGGGGAGGGTGCCCTCGAATTTTCTTCAGTCTGGCCAGCGGAATTCAAGGATGTCATTATGTGAGAGGGCAGGCCGTATTACGATTTGTAGTTGCATCGAATATTCGCGGGATTTTGTCCGTCTATCAAATTGCGGCCGCTTCTTGTATCCACCGCGGATTCGACGCGGACCCGGCGTAGACTCGCGAATGCGACGCGGATTCGATGCGGATTTGACTTAATCAGCGGCGCGATGAGACAGATGAGGTCGCACAAAGATGCAGCGCAGCTCTCACCAGAGAAGGAAGAGCCACCACCACCAGCGAGGGGTTGCTGGGCGCTCCTCACCCCCCCGAGCTGGTGGCACCCCGTTCCGGGCGCGCACCCAGAGAGCGCCGGGAGCGGAGTGCCACCAGCTGGGATGTGTGGTTGTTTGAGAAGGGTGATTCTACCGAGTTCTGGTGGTGGTAGCGGCTCTTTTCGGGGGAAACCAAAAGGTGCTGATACCGCTACTCCCCAGACCTCTCCCGGGGGGAGGTTCTGACCAGAAGTTCGAGGCGAAGCCAGCGGTGGCGACGAGGGCTTCCCAGGAGGCCCAGAAAGGCGAAGACGAGGGCAGGGCAGCGGTGTGGGGTTGCTTTTCATCATCCGAGATTGTTTGCTCTCGTGATGTAGGTCGCGTGGGCCTGCCCGTCCTCCCAGCAGCCGAACTGCGACATCGCCATCGGCTCCGTCGGGAGGGCGTGCAAGGATCGCAGGGGCTGGGCGGGTTGGGGCGACGAAATCCATACATATCCACTGCTCCCTGGCCAGGCCCACCTGGAACCCATGAGCTGTGTATACGCCTTGCTGGGCAAGCCAGGGGGGCGTGGCGTATACACTGCTGCTGGGCTTAAGTCGGGGGCGTCTCCCTCTACAGAAAGAGTAGCCAAGAATAGTCAATAGCCTGGGGGCGAATTTCCAACTATTGTTGCACATGTGTTGCACATGTTCTGGTTACTTTTGAACTTGTCATTCAAAATCCTCCTGTATGGGGGACATGCGCGACCTAATGCTGGGCTCAGGAACGGTGGCTATGTATAGGTCTCGTCGCCATACAGGGGGGCCGCGCGCAGAACGAAGCGCGCAGAGGGCCCCCATTCGGCGCAGGGACCCGCGCTTCCCCCCTCGGGCCCGCTCGCCCTCGGGCCTTGGCATCGCTGAGACGTGTGCGTATTTTTCTCGGCGAGCACCCTCGAGGAGCTCATTCGACTCCTCCGAATCGATCCGGTTCGATTTCGATGGCTCCCGATTCCTAATCGAGTCGACTGAGGGTTCCGATTTGCGTTCCGATGCCTCGTTGGACGCATACCAGCCCGCCGATTTACGCCGATTCGACTTTTCCCCACTCGGCTGCCGATATCCGTCGATCCGATTAATTTTGATCGCCGATCCGGCTGTGGCATCGCTCGAACGTGTGCGTCATTTTTTGGGGAGCACCATCGAGGAGCATCTTGGGCCACACCTTGCTACACAAATGCACGCACGACATCGACAAACGCACGGGGAATGGAAGTCCGAGCGATGGCCACGGGTTGGATTGGGCGCCGCTTGATGGGGGGCGAATCAACCCAGAGATCGAATGCATTGGCAAAAAACAAGACGACGGTTTTTCGCCGTGATCGGCGTCATGAGGCCCTGGCCAAGCCCAGGGGTTGTAAAACAACGGCTCAGGATGAACAACTGGCCCTGGGGAAAGGGTCGGGACTTCCGGTAGCACGCATTGAAAAAGTCGGATCTCTAGGAAATGGAGGGGCGATATTTGGGGTGGGGAACGGTGTCTTTCTCAGACCCTAAAGGCTCCCTTTGATGGACCTGGTAGGGCCCCATCATGGGCCCTACATGACACACCCTGCATGCCTCCACGGTGCCATGGGTTCCTCGGGTTTTGATGGTCTTGCGGTGGAGAGCGTGACGCTCCCACACCAAACATCGGTGGACGTCATGGGGTTCCAGGGTTGGGTTGCTCGTGGAAGCTCTCTTGTGGTCGAGCTCCCACTGCACCCCCCTTTGGGGCTCGACGGACACGCCGAGACGCCCAGTCGGCCGAGGCTTAAGCCGGCCCTGTCCCTTTACAGGGGGAACAGTCAAAAATAATGTTTAAAAGATGGTCTGGGGACAATTGTTGTTGAGTATAGTTTGGCCATTTTGGAGTATTGTGTGAATATGTTTTTTTTTTTTCCCAACCCTCCTGCGTTGGGTTTTCGTTTTGAATAGAGCACTGCTCGCGCGTCTCCTTCCCACCCCCTCCCGTCCCTCTCTTCCCCCTTGCCTTTCGCCTCGCTCGTCGCTGCGTGCCAGCTGGGGGGCTGCGATCTGTGAAACTGTCGCCACTTTCGAGGGCTGCTGGGGGGCCCAGCACAGTGTGCACCCGCGGCGGATTCAAATGTGACCTCGCAATCCCTGGGGGGCTGCGATCTGTGAAACTGTCGCCACTTTCGAGGGCTGCTGGGGGGCCCAGCACAGTCTGCACCCGCGGCGGATTCAAATGTGACCTCACCATCCCTGGGAGGCTGCGATCTGTGAAACCGTCGCCACTTTCGAGGGCTGCTGGGGGGCCCAGCACAGTCTGCACCCGCGGCGGATTCAAATGTGACCTCGCCATCCCTGAAAGGGGCGGCGATCTGTGAAACTGTCGCCACTTTCGAGGGCTGCTGGAGGGCCCAGCACAGTCTGCACCCGCGGCGGATTCAAATGTGACCTCGCCATCCCTGGGGGGCTGCGATCTGTGAAACTGTCGCCACTTTCGAGGGCTGCTGGGGGGCCCAGCACACTGGGTACCCACGGCGGATTCAAATGTGACCTCGCCATCCCTGGGGGCCTGCGATCTGTGAAACCGTCGCCACTTTCGAAGGCTGCTGGGGGGCCCAGCACAGTCTGCACCCGCGGCGGATTCAACTGTGACCTCGCCATCCCTGGGGGGCTGCGATCTGTGAAACTGTCGCCACTTTCGATGGCTGCTGGGGGGCCCAGCACAGTGGGTACCCACGGCGGATTCAAATGGGACCTCGCCATCCCAGCACAGTCTGCACCCACCGCAGACTCAAATGGGACCTCGCCATCCCTGAGGGGTTGCGATGTATGAAACTGTCGCCACTTTCGAGGGCTGCTGGGGGGGCAAGCACAGTCTGCACCCGCGGCGGATTCAAACGTGACCTCGCCATCCCTGGGGGGCTGCGATCTGTGAAACTGTCGCCACTTTCGAGGGCTGCTGGGGGGCCCAGCACAGTCTGCACCCGCGGCGGATTCGAATGTGACCTCGCCATCCCTGAAAGGGGCGGCGATGTGTGAAACTGTCGCCACTTTCGAGGGCTGCTGGGGGGCCCAGCACACTGGGTACCCACGGCGGATTCAAATGGGATCTCGCCATCCCTGGGGGGCTGCGATCTGTGAAACTGTCGCCGCTTTCGAGGGCTGCTGGGGGGCCCAGCACAGTGGGCACCCACCGCAGACTCAAATGGGACCTCGCCATCCCTGGGGGGTTGCGATGTATGAAACTGTCGCCACGTTCGAGGCCTGCTGGGGGGCCCAGCACAGTGGGTACCCACGGCGGATCCAAGTTAGACCTCGCCATCCCTGGGGGGCTGCGATCTGTGAACCTGTCGCCATGTTCTTACCTCGCTCGTCGCTGCGTTTCGAGGGCTGCTGGGGGCTGCGATCTGTGAAACCGTCGCCACTTTCGAGGGCTGCTGGGGGGCCCAGCACAGTGGGTACTCACCGCAGACTCAAATTGGACCTCGCCATCCATGGGGGGCTGCGATCTGTGAAACTGTCCCCACTTTCCAGGGCTGCTGGGGGGCCCAGCACAGTGGGTACCCACGGCGGATTCAAATTGGACCTCGCCATCCCTGGGAGGTTGCGATATGTGAAACTGTTGCCACTTTCTTACCTCGCTCGTCGCTGCGTTTCGAGGGCTGCTGGGGGCTGCGATATGTCAAAGGGTCGCCACTTTCGAGGGCTGCTGAGGGGCCCAGCACAGTGGGTACTCACCGCAGACTCAAATGGGACCTCGCCATCCCTGGGGGGCTGCGATCTGTGAAACTGTCGCCACTTTCGAGGGCTGCTGGGGGGCCCAGCACAGTCTGCACCCGCGGCGGATTCGAATGTGACCTCGCCATCCCTGAAAGGGGCGGCGATGTGTGAAACTGTCGCCACTTTCGAGGGCTGCTGAAGGGGCCCAGCACAGTGGGTACCCACCGCAGACTCAAATGGGACCTCGCCATCCCTGGGGGGCTGCGATATGTGAAACTGTCGCCCCTCTTCGAGGGCTGCTGAGGGGCCCAGCACAGTGGGTACTCACCGCAGACTCAAATGTGACCTCGCCATCCCTGGGGGGCTGCGATCTGTGAAACTGTCGCCACTTTCGAGGGCTGCTGAGGGGCACAGCACAGTGGGTACCCCGCACGTCTTTCTCCTGCTCTTCGTTCCCGAGTCCCCATGTCCTCTTCGAGCCTGTAGTTGTCGCCCCTCGTTCTTGTATGGTTCTCCTGCGCATCATGCCCTTGGCGCGTGTCCCAAGTAGCTTACATATCAAACAACGGATCCTGCAATTTGATTGTCCGTGCAAGTTTCGGCCAACTCCTCGTTTCCCATGATACAAATGGGTTGGGTACGTCACAGGTAATTATTGTTTGTCGAAATTCCCCCTGTATGGGGGACACGCCCGACCGACTTAAGCCGTGGCGCTCGGTGCTCGTGCGCCCCGGCGGCCGCAGCAGGGGGGTAAGCATCACAGCGCCTGCGCGGGGGGGCAGCCGTCGCCGAGAACCTTGGCGCCGTGGCTGGCCAGACTGCGCGGTGCACGCGTCGATCGAGAGGCGAGGAGACACACAGGCGCAAGAAAACATGGACCTTCAAGAAAACATAGTGGTGGGGGGAAGACGAGAGTCGGGGAAGTATTGGAAAAGATATGGTGAATCCTGGGATTTGTGTGCGCGCGTGTGTATGTGTGTGGTGTGTGTGTGTGTGTGTGTGTGTGTGTGTGTGTGTGTGTGTGTGTGTGTGTGTGTGTGTGTGTGTGTGTGTGTGTGTGTGTGTGTGTGTGTGTGTGTGTGTGTGTGTGTGTGTGTGTGTGTGTGTGTGTGTGTGTGTGTGTGTGTGTGTGTGTGTGTGTGTGTGTGTGTGTGTGTGTGTGTGTGTGTGTGTGTGTGTGTGTGTGTGTGTGTGTGTGTGTGTGTGTGTGTGTGTGTGTGTGTGTGTGTGTGTGTGTGTGTGTGTGTGTGTGTGTGTGTGTGTGTGTGTGTGTGTGTGTGTGTGTGTGTGTGTGTGTGTGTGTGTGTGTGTGTGTGCGTGTGCGTGTGCGTGTGCGTGTGCGTGTGTGTGTTTAAGTTGAGCCCCTCCAGAGATCCCCCCCACGTCCGCCGGCGCGCGAACGGGGGGGAGGGGCAAGAGAGGGGGCGGGCTTCCGAGAAGAGCGCAGGGGGCCCTCTAGAAAAGGGCCCAGGGGTCCAGGGTGGAGTCGGGCATGCCGTTCTTGCAGCAAGAACCTTCAAAAACGGTGCAGAAATCGTTCGGGGACGCTGTTTCATGATTTACCTACTCTGTTTCAGCATGTATTGGCTATGCTTACTTTTCTCCTCACCACATCCGCCTGTAGGGGGACATGCCCGACCTAAGTCCAGGGTCTTCCAGGACGGCGTCTCAGAAGCTAGCGGGGCTTTCAAGAGGCCCCCCGTGCATGCCCCCCTGCTCTCTCCGAAGCCCTCCAGGCGTCTCAGCGGGCCGCCCGCCCGCATCGCCCCTGTGCGACGCCAGTGCTCGCGCCGCCGCCAGGAGCTGAAGCACCTGAACTGCGCGGGGCACTGGGTGATGGGGAACCAGGCCTTCGAAGCGCCACGGTCGCCTAGCTAGCCGCTCTGCGGCGCCCGGCGTGCAGAGGGCGCCCAGGGACAGCCAGGCAGCCCTTCCACCCTCCTCCCGCCGTCCCTTTTTCCTACCCCCCCCCTTCCTCGTGCTCCTCCTCCCTCCTCCTGATCCTCCTCCTCCTCCTACCCCACCTCCTCCTCCTCCTCCCCTCCTCCTCCTCCTCCTCCTCCTCCTCCTCCTCCTCCTCCTCCTCCTCCTCCTCTTTCTCCTCCTACTCCTCCTCTTCCTCCCCCTCTCCCTCCCCTTCCCCCTCCTCCTCCTCCTCCCTCCTGATCCTCCTCCTCTTCCCCCCCTCCCCCTCCTCCTCCTCCCTGCCACCCCCTGGCGGAGAGCAGGTCAAGAATCAGCTTGGAGGAGAAGGGCCCTGGAGGAGACGCGCCCGCGAGTTGTTTCGCTGCGCTCGGCCTCTACAGAGGGCCGCACCCTGGCGGGACCGCAGAGCACGACTCGGGATGACGAGGCGCTCCTCGGACAAAAAAGCCTTGGGTGCCGGGGCCGCGTCCACCAGGGCCTTTGCTCTCACCCGGGGGGGGCCAAGAGGGGGTGATGACTAGGGGGGGGAGGGACATCGTGGCGGGGGCCATGGTGTCTCCCCAGATGTCATGGCGCCTCTCCTCATTTAAATCCGTCCCAGCCCCCCCCCCCGAGCCGCGCACGCGCCGCCGGCCATGATTTGCGTCCCCGCTCTTGTCAGGAGG
Source organism: Prorocentrum cordatum (assembly GCA_963575745.1). Taxonomy (NCBI): domain Eukaryota; class Dinophyceae; order Prorocentrales; family Prorocentraceae; genus Prorocentrum; species Prorocentrum cordatum. The sequence continues at coordinate 228,413 of CAUYUJ010003058.1, read as the reverse complement.
GGAAAAAAACACACCGACACAATTGAGCGTCGAGGCCCCCGAACACATCGGAAACTATGGGGAATCCTTTTATTGGTGTGTATTTATTGTAGTGGCCTTCGGCCAGTGCCGCCGATCCGGGGCGCTCCGACTGATGTGATCCTTCTTCGCCCTCGTCCCTCATCTCTTTTTCCCTCCACTACTCTCACTCAGCATTTACCCAGTGGCCGTCGGCCTATCCCGCCACCGTGCGTGGGTGGTGGGTCAGAGGCCTCATGGATGCTGGTTGGGATCTCGTGGTTGGCTGGGACTTCTGGGGGCCTCTTGGGCGCCTCTTGGGGCTTCTTGGGGGCCTCTTGGGCCTCTTGGGGCCACTAGAGGGCCTCTTGGGGGTCTCTTGGGAGCCTCTTGGGGCTTCTTGGGGGCCTCTTCTGCGCCCCTTGGGGCCTCTTGGAGGCCTCCTCGGAGCCTCTTGGTGCGGGAGGGGTGGTACTCGAGTTCGGAACCCCCTCGGAGGCCACGATCCTTGTGAGGGGTGTCAAAAAACGCATCCGCCGGAAACTCGCCCCCCCCCCCCCCCACCCCCCCTTCCCCGGCAGAGCCACCCCGGCAACCCCCCCAGAGGCTGAGGCTCAGCCTCGAGGCTGTAGCTGAGACTCCTTGAAACTCACACGCCGGATCGGCGGCCACCCCGGCAACCCCCCCAGAGGCTGAGGCTCAGCCTCGAGGCTGTAGCTGAGACTCCTTGAAACTCACACGCCGGATCGGCGGATTTGTGTGTCCCGGGGGCCCCTTCATCTTGGCCGCCCCCCTCCTGGCCGCCCCCGATCCTGCGCCCGAGATCCGACCGATGGTGCACCACAGTTTGCGGGTGCTCGCGTTCGCCCTGCCTCTCGTGCGCCAGGGCGTTGGGGGGAAGCTCCTCCTCCTCCTCCTCCTCCTTCTCCTCCTCTCTCCCTCCTCCTCCTTCTCCTCCTCCTCCTCATCCTCCTCGCCCTCCTCCTCCTTCTCCTCCTCCTTTTCCATCACTCCCATTGTCATGGTTATCCTGCTGGGCCCACCTGGTCTGGCAGCCATGCGACCGTGGTGAAAGCGGGGCAGGGGAGGTTCGTGTCGGTCTTCCGGCAGCCGGAGCAGAGGACGTAGGTGGTCCCAAGGGGGGTCATCAGAGAGCAAGGGGGTCGCCCCCTCCTTCCAGAGATCGAGGGGCGAGGAGGAGGGAGGGTCGAGGACCGAGCAGGGGTTTGGCGAGGGGAGTCTCGGGGGCTCTGAGGAGACTGCGACACCCTCAGTGCTGACCCCCGTCGGCATTGCCCGAAGGATGGTGTCCCATTTCGGGCGGACGGTAGCGGGGGGGCAATCGACGCGGGTCGTCGAAGGACCGCTCTGTCCTTGCACCTTTTGGGTGCGGGGTGGCGATTGGGGGCCCCTGCAGGGCGCCTTTCGTGCGCTCCGATTGCACTCGAGGAAGACAAAACGCCAGATACGTAAACTTGTGGCGCTGCGCGCGGATTTTGTAGATCCACGCTGGGGCCCCCCCGCCCTCGCGGCGCCTCCAGCGCCGCCCCTGTCGCGCTCCGCGCGCCAGGGAGGGGCGCCGCCAGCGCAGATCCAAGAAATCCGCGCGGAGCGCCAAGAGTTCATGTTTTAGGGCGTGCTCTTTCTTCTTCTGAGCACCCTTGCTTGTGGCTCCTTCTTTGCACCCTTGCTTCGTCGAAGGGCCGCTCTGTCCCCTCACCTTTTGGCTGCGGGGGGCGGGTGGGTGGGTGGGGCGATTTTCGGGGACCCCCAAAGGGGCTGGTGACCACACCGTGTGTTGAGTCGGTGGGGATTCGGGGGCACCGCACGGCTTTGAGACTCGGGCAGTTCCCCGAGGACGTCTCGGGCGACGGGGGCCTCCGGGGCCCCACAGACCGTGCGGTGGCCTGCCGTGCGGTGACTTGCCTCTCGGGGTGCCGAGGCCACCGAACGGTCCGCCACCGCACGGCCTTTGTGGGACCCCCAAGATCTGGGAGCCCCGTCGAGGGCGCCCCGCGTGCGCTCCGGCCGCACCCCGCGCTCGCGGCCCCTCCGTCGGCGCCCGCCCGGCCGTTACTGGTTCAGGGGCGCCAGGCTGCGCCAGCCGTGGCCGGAGTTCATCCGGGACGTGGAGGGCTGCCAGGCGAAGGCCTTGACGGGCCACGGTTGCATCGTGCCGTACGCGCTCACGGATGCCGACATCGAGGAGTTTCCTCCTCCTCCTCCTCCTCCTCCTCCTCCTCTTCCTCCTCCTCCCTTCCCGCCACTCTCGCTCCAACTCCTCCACCTCCTCCTCCTCCTCCTCCTCCTCCTCCTGTTCCTCCTCCTCCTCCTCATCATCCGTTTCGTCTCCTCTTTTTCTCGTGCTCCTGCTTACAGCCAACTCGCATTTACAGGCAACCCGCATACAAACTTCGAGGTACTTTCCAAGGGCACCCTTGTATCCTTCCCTTCGGCGCATCCTCGGCCGCCTTCGCTGGCCGCGCCCCGCTCGCAGAGTGTCGGCATGGCCTTCCAAGGCCCTTGCATCCTTACCGCGCATCCTTATGATACGAGCTGACTGTAGTAGGGATGAGCTGCTTTCCAAGGTTACCCTTGCACCGTTCCCATTCAGCCCATCCTTGGTTATTCTCGCTGAACGCGCCCCGCTCGCAAAGTGTCGACATGGCCTTCTAAAGCCCTTGCATCCTTACCGTGCGTCCTCATGGTACGGGTTGACGGTTGTGTCCGTCACCGACATCAGGGGGTTCTCCCCCGCCAGAGGTTGAGGGACGATCTCCGAAGTTCCCAGAGACACGGCGATCCAGTTTAATCTGGCTCAACATGAGCAAGTCTGGCTCGATGACTCCAGGATGGACCCCAAATAGATATCCACCTGGGTTTTATGATGTTCCGGGAATATTCACTGGGGTTCATAATGTTCCCCCGGGAAATTGTGAAATTGGGTTTATAATGTTTCGGGGATATGGCTTAGGGTTCATGATGTTATTTTGGAACGTTATGAATTTCGGTTTCTAATGTTTTTGGGGCCCCAGCTCTGGAATCCCAAGACAACGAATTGGGTTTCTTATGTTGGAATGATACTAGTGATCATTTTCCCCCACCCCCCCGTCACCAGGGTGAGAATCAGTATGTTCGAGTATTGACCCTGATTTACTTTTCCCTTACATTATAAACTCGGGTCTATTATTCTGGAAGGATGATAATCGAGCTGGGGTGGGGACTATTTCTTACCCGGACATTGTATATCGGGTTCGTCATTCCGGAAGGAGAATAATCGAGCTGGGGGGGGGTCGAGTTGGTTTATTATTTCTTATTTTATCCCCAAACCCATGCGCCTGACAGGGATAATATCAGCCGCGGTTTATTATTCTGGAATAGTGAACCTGGGTGCTCACTCTGGAAAGACAATAATGCAGCGGGTGGGGGTGACCGACAACTCCGCCATGAGATAATTAATTGAGGTTCATAACCGAATGATAACAGACTTAGGTTTATCTTCCTTAGGTAATGAACACGGTCGACAAGGATTTCACGGGTGTCCTCAATGACTCCGTTCAGTCAGGTTGAGTCCGAGCTAATCCGGGCCGACGACATCTCAATTGGAGTTCAATTGCCCTTTACCGTTCCCACGTTGTCCTCCCAGGAGTTGCCTCTCTTCTCCCTTGAGATCCGACGTGCCAAGACAGCATGCAACATCGTGGACAGTCGCGACCAGAGTCCTAGACCCCATCTTTCTGCACAATTCTTCGAGCCGGATCGACCCGCAATGGTCCCCGGGCCCGTTGCCTGGCGAAACCGCCGGGTGTGAAACAATGAGACGCCCAGATCTCAAGGTTGTCGTCGTCGTCGTTTTCTTCGTTCTTCTTCTCCTCCTCCTCCCAGCTGGCCCTTCATTTTGGAGGGACTTGAGGGTGAACGTCTTTTAACTCATTAGTTTGCCGATCGGCGCGGGCCCTCGCACCCCTCCCCCCCCCCATGGCGTGGATCTCTTGGCTGTTTTTCATTGCTGCTGCCAGACGCATCCAGCAGAGGTCCAGAGCCGGCCCCCCTTTCGCCCAGTGTCGAGAGGCCGAACAAGAAAACGTTGGCGAGACGAAAGAGCCTGCTTTGTCGGGCGGTCACGGGGTGTGGCGACCGCCCTTGTTTCTTTTCCCCTCCCCTCGGAAGCCGTGCTCAGCAAAACGTCCTCAAACATTATCCTCCTCCTCCTCCTCCTCCTCCTCCTCCTCCTCCTCCTCCCCCTGCTCCTCCTCCTCCTCCTCCTCCTCCTCTCCTCCTCCTCCTCCTCCTCTCCTCCTCCTCCTCCTCCTCCTCCTCCTCCTCCTCCTCCTCCTCCTCCTCCTCCTCCTCCTCCTCCTCCTCCTCCTCCTCCTCCTCCTCCTCCTCCCAGCTGGCGGTCCACCGCGTGCGGTTCGGCTTCGCCTTCGTCGGCGTCCTGGAAGAGTGGTCGCAGACGGTGCGGCCTGCCCCGAGCAGTGTCAAAAGCCCCCCCCCCCCCCCAAGCAAACGCCCCAGCGAGCGACCGCGGGCGCGCTGGGCAAGGCCGACCACTACGGTAGTTTCGTGCGGCGTTGGCGCGCCAGCGACGCAGGCGAAGGCGTTCAAGGTTGAATCCTGCGACGCGGAAGCACCGATGGACACGCTGACGCCTTTGGGCCCACCTGACTTCAACCTTGAACGATCGGGCCTAGAAAGACTAAAGGTTGAACGATCGACGCGGTGACAAAAGCCTTCGCGCGCGCCGACGCCGCGCGAACCTATTCTCAGTAATAAATTAAGAACCCCCGGGGTTTTCGTTAGCACCGCACCGTAATGAAATGATTATTGGGGCCTGATTTCGCGGAAAGATACCTTTAGAACCGCGCAAAAGAAAGGAACATATATAATTTCAGCGCCTTGGCTCGGGAGGTATCCCAATGGGAATTTGTAGGATTCCTAGATCTTCCTCCACAGGACACCCCCACAGGACTCCCCCGTAGGACTCTCCCATAGGACTCCCCCAAAGCAGACTCGTCTGCGTTCAGAGCAGTTTCTGAGGATGTGTCAGGCGAGGCGCTTGCTTCAGAACCACACGGAGGCCAGATTGCGAGAATGTTTCAGGCGGTTTGCTTGCTTGGGCGGGCAGACTCGTCTGCGTTCAAAGCAGGTTGCGAGGTGCCAGGATAACGCTTCCAGGGTGCTGGAGCGTTAGACTTTCGCGGGAGAGGGGGGGTGGGTTCTTAATTGCCTCTCAGGGTTACCGTATCCAATTCGATGTTGCCCGAGTCCTTAGAGATCCAACGTGCGGATCTAGCGAGGACTCCAGGTAAGGGGAGCAGGCTGGTGACTGGCACCCGAAGCCCCCAAGCATGCGCCTAATCCTCAAGCCAGGTCTGCTTAGCTGGTGTTTCTCCAGGTGACGGAAGTTCCAGTTCATGGAATGGGTCGGGGGAGGCGTCCCCAAGCACGCATCATTAAACCAGTTTCAATTAAACCCAGTCTTGCCAAGGCCCGAAATGTATTGAAAAAAGGAGGACGCCGGTTCTCCGTCGTTCTCGTCCTCTGGGGCCCTCTGGGGCCCTGAGGACCGTCAGAAGACGACTCAGGATAGAACCAGCTGGTCTCCGCTGGAGTGAGTGGAGACTTCTGGGGACCCCGTATTGAAAAAAAAGACATCGGGCACGATAGTTTCACATCGTGTCGACCGGTGACCGATTGCATTCAATTTGGGCGTCGCTGGCGACCCAGAATCGGTCGATGTTGAACGATCTGACGTTTCGGAGACGGCCGATCATTCAAGGTTGCACGATCCCGCGGAGTCAGAAAGCAACGCCGAAGGTCGACACGACACGGACCTGCCGTATTTGGGTTCGCCAGTTCGGACCGCGATTTCGATTCGCTTCGCTTTGATCCGATTTGCCGGCGCCAGCCTGGGCCAGCCAGAGCCAGGCGGTGGCGATCCGATGTCTGTTTGATTCGGGAGCTTCGTTGGCGATCCGATCCGTTTTCGATCCGATCTGATTTAGCGATCTGGCACGGGGAGCGGAATGGCGTGGGGGAGCCAGATGAGGGGAATCAGGAGGGAAACAAACACACAGACACAATTCATCGTCGATTCCCACAGAAAATATGGGAAAATACGGGAAGTGGGGGGGAAGACAAAAACCCAGAAAATATACGAAAACATGGGGAATAGTTTCATTTGTGTGTGTATTTATTTGTGTGTCCTGGGGCCCCTTCAGGGAAGCCTGGTTCCGGCCAGGCTCAGAGGGTTCGGGGAGGACGGGCCCGGCCGCCGCCCGGCATGCCCACAGCACACTGGGAGTGTCAGACAGCAGGGTCCTCCCGTTCTCTTCGGTTTGGAGGCCCTTGCAGATTTGGCTTCTCGCGATATCAGCTTTTGCCCTGATATTCCTGGCCGAGCTGATCAAGACGGGGATTCGGGGAGGGAGTGTGCGGGAAGGGGCATTCGCCGAAGCAGAACCGCGCAGTTCAATGAACATGAACCATTGGAGGTCCGCGCGGGTTTCTTGCATCATCGTTGGATACCCCTTGGCAGCGCCTCCAGCGCCGCTCCCAGAGTTCGCGCGGACCGCCGAATGCTCATGTTCTCCAACTCGTGACTGCACGAGTGGTTCCCCCTTAGGTCCTGAAGCGATTCGGCGGGCGTGCACGGCTTTCGCCCTGAAGGCGGTCGTGGGCGCCCCGCGAGATGGGCGTGCCGCGGTCTCGCTTGGCGGGCAGCCGTGGGCGCCACGAGGGCGCCCCGTGCGCTGGCCGGCTCTGCCGAGGCTTCGCCTGGCGGGCGGCCGCAGGACCTGGCAGGCGCCCTGCGTGCTGTCTGGCCGTGGCGCGGTCGGTGGGCATGGCCCTGGCCTCCACGCGCGTGCGGCGTGTGCGGTGGCCGGCGTGTGACGAGGTCTTGCCCAGCGGGCGCCACGTGGGCGCCTCGCGCGGCCTGCCACGTGCCCATCGGTCGTTGCAAGCAGGCACTCTTGGCTGCCCAGGTTCCAAATCTGCTCTGAGCGCCTTCCTACTCCAATGCTCGAGTGGCTTCACCTTCGCCGTCCTCCTTCTGGGGGGCGGACGGAGCCCGATCTACTTTCAGCGCCTTCCTGCTTCCCGGTTCTGCCTACCTCTTCCGGCCGATGGGCACCGTGCACCACACAGGTTGTACCACGCGGGTTCCAGTGTTCGGCTGGGCACCGCAGGAATCTGTATCCTCACGGGGCTGCGCCCCGCCACGAGAGCGTTTGCGTGCCAAAGCGTTTCCCTTTTGCGGAGCTCGGCGCCCTGGCGCGGACGGCCGACCGACCCCTGCAGCGGGACAGTTTGGCTGCGCGGTTGCCGCCGCGAAAACTGCCTGCTTCACGCTGGCATCGCGCAAAGGCGCCCCCGCAGACGCCACCTGTGGGGGCCCGCCTGGCGAGAACGGGGCCCCACCGCGAGAAGATGACGTGCCGTGCGCTCGGCGAAGGCGAGCGGGCGAGGGCCTGCCTGCCGAGGCCCCCGGCTCGGGGGTGGTGGGCCGCGGCTCGGCGGCAGGCCGGCCACATGGTCTCGGCTCCCGAGGTAGCCGATAGGGGGCCACGTGCGAACCCTACCCCTACCCCCCACGATTTCTGATGGGAGGGTGGGGTTCACTTCGTGCGAGAGCTCCCGAACGAAGTGAACCCCACCCTCCCCCGCAGAAGTCGTGGGGGGTAGGGGTAGGGTTCGCATGTGCCCCGCTAGCCGAGTCGACGGCAAGCCTGCGGGCGGAGAGCACTGGTTTGCTGGAGAGGAGGAAGCAGCAGCTTGCACCACAAGGTGCAGCACACAGCTTGCACCACACAGCTCACACCACACTGCGCGTGCCAGATGTCTTTCGCCACGTGGCCACCACTACATATGTTGCACCTGGTAGGTGTCTTGCGCCGAGACCCGTGAACAACAACGACTCTACACAGCCTACAAATATCACCCTGCGCCGCAACTGTTACACCACATGTATACATATATGTGTATATATACACACGTGTATAAATACACATACGAATATTTTGAATATACACATGTCTGTACGCTGTACCGTTTTTCTTCCAGCACAGCTTAAACCGCGCAGTTTGCACCACTGTCACTGCAAATCGATATTGTAAAGACATTTTGGACGAAATCCGTGTTGACAGAAATGCGTCTGTGATGAACTACAAGTTGAATGTTCAATGGTTTCTACATGGCAGGAAGGACGATGAACGAATAGTGTCAGGTGTGCCTGTTCCACAAGATGTTCGGGGGCAGCTGCAGGCCAGACGAGGCAATGCATTACCGGCAGAATGCAAAAAGAAGGAAGGACGGCGGCGTTGACAGCGACGGCAATTACAACGTATCCGTTCTCAACGGCTACGTCGACAAAGCTGACACTCGCGTCTACGATGCCGCCATGGAGGTGTTCCAGGGCAACCTGAGGAGATATGCAGGATCACGCTCGCCAGCTGGTTGCGAAGCGTTCTGCCTGTGATCAGCGCCTCCGCAAAAAGGTAGCACCATCGTGGCGGTTGGTCTGTGCATCATCCTGCTTCTCCAGAGGCCTCCTGCACCTTGTCTCTAGAGCACCCCAAGGGTCTCCAGCGGCTGCCCTTCTCCAGGGTGGGCGGCGCGAGGCCGCGATGTCATTTTGCCCCTCGTCATCTTCTCCGGATGCTGTTCCTCGTCCTTTCTTCGCCCTCCTCCTTGCCCCTCTCCCGCCGCCACCTCCTCCTCGTCCCTCCCCCTTTTTCTCGCATCCTCGCCTCCTCGTCCTCGCCTCGCCCGCTTCGTGCAGGTCCTCGCCCTCCTCGCCCCCTCGTCCTCTTCGTTTCCCTCGCCCTCGCCTGGTGCAGCTCCGCCTCGCCCTCGTTTTGTCTTCCAGCCTGCCTCCTCGTCCTGTCGGGCTGGGAGCGAGAGCCCGCCCTCGCCGTCCACGAGTCCGTCCGCGCGAATGTGCCGGCGCGGCGGCGGCCTCGGCGCGGGGGCTCAAGGCTGCTGGCCGCTGGTGGCCTCTAGCTGGCCGAGCTCGAGCGACCTGCAGTGTGGTAGTTCGGCGGCGAGCGAGGGGGGGAAGTGAGAAGGAGAAGGCCTTCTCAGAAGGCGGCAGAACTTCTCAGAAGCCCTCGGGCCTTTTGAAAAGTTTTTTCTGTCTTCGGGGAAGGCTTAGAAAACTTCTCAGAAGTCCGGGGGACTTCCGAGCCTTCTGAGAAGGCACGCCTCTTCTCGCTTCCTCACGCGCGGCCGCACGTAGCATACTTATAAGCATGCTTGTAAGTCCGGCAAGCGCAGTTATACGTCTGGCAAGCGCACTCATAAACCGAGCAGCAGGGGCGGAAGCAGTCATAAGTTAGTGAGGGGGCCGTCTACAGGAAGGGGGGGCCACCCAAAAACGCTAACAGCCAGGCCGGGGGGCACAACTAAAATGTAATATTCAAAATTACGTTTTTGTCCGAATGCATGGTTCGGAAAATCCAGAATTATTGTTTGTTGTTGTTTTTGCCCTGAAGGACTGTGTGTGCTTGAATTCAGAAATCGTGATTTTATTGTGGGAAGGCTTCGCCTCTTTCGCCCTTCTGGAAGTGCTGTTGCACGATGAACGCCACGTGCGAAACATGTTTGTGGGGAGTTCCGTGTGTAGTTTCATTCGCGGTTGATCGCGTAGTTGGTTTCGTTACTGTTCGTATCCATCACGGTCCACCCAGCAATAGTACCCAGGCGAAATGTCTTGATCTGGGAAGTGCGGGAACATTCCGTGTAACGAAGAGAAATTGATGGGGAAGCCGTCAAACTGAATTTCGTCCCTGGGCACGCCCGGGCGCGAATGCACATTCGCGGCCCTTGCCGAAACAGGCAGGGCGCAGAAGAATGATGAGGAGGCGGGGGAGGGGGAGGCGGGGGGGGGGAACACGAGGAGGACGAGGACTAAAAGGAAGAAGGGGGGAGCGACGGGAGAAGCAGGAAAGGGGCGAGCAGAAGTATGATGACATTGACTGCGCAAGCTTTGGGGGGGAGGAGGAGGAAGAGGAGGGGGAGGAGAAGGAGGAGGGGGATGAGGAGGAGGAGGAGGAGGAAAGGAGGAGAAAGAGGAGGAGGATTGGGCGAGGAAGAGGAGGAGGAGGAAAGGAGGAGGAGGAGGAGGAGGAGGAGGAGGAGGAGGAGGACGAGCGTACAACGCGCACGCGCGCGTGCGCGCGAGGTGTGATTTCTGCATTGTTCTCAGCGGTCTGGCAACGAAGGGGCCTGGAAACGAAGGGGTTCTTGGGCGGTGACCGAATGGGTGTTCCAGGTAGCGCGGGGCTGCAGCGCGCCAGCCAAGTGGCTCAGCGCGCAGCGCGCCCGCGCGCGCGCGCCGGCGCGAGCTGTGAATTCTGTATCATTTATAATAGAAGTGCCGCAATGTTGGCATGGACGCTCGAGTGGTCCCCTAGCGGAGACCGATTGGATTTCCGATTCACCATGGGTTTGTAGCGCGTCGGTGAAGTGGCTCAGCGCGCAACGCGCCCACGCGCGCGCGCGGGCGCGAGCTGTGAATTCTGTGTTATCCACAAAAGAAGGGCAGTCGTGCTGTCCTGGAAACTAAAGTGGCCCCCCAGCGGTGACCGACTGGATTGTCAAATTGACATGGGGATGTAGCATGTCGGCCAAGTGGCTCAGCGCACAAGTCGCCCGCGCGCGCGGGAGCGAGCCGCCGCTCTGCGTTATCCAGAACAGAAGGGCCGCCATGGTGGCTTCGGAGTTCAAGCAGCCCCTTAGTGGTGGCCGATTTCTTTTTCCAATTTAACATGGGCTTCTAGAACGTCGGCCAAGTGTCTCAGCGCACAGCGCGCCCACGCGCGCGCGCGAGCTGTGAGTTCTACCCGCAATAGCAGGGCCGCCATGCTGGCCTTGGAAATCAAGCGGCCCATTAGCGGTGACCGATTGAATATCCGAGATAGCTCGAGTTTGTAGCGTTTTGGTTAAATGGTTCAGCGTACAACGGGCCCACGCGCGCGCGCGCCCGCTTGCGCTCGCGCGCGCGAGCGTTGAATTCTGTATCACCAACAATAGAATGGCCGCCATGTTTGCTTAGAAACTTAAGTGGCCCCTCAGCAGTAACCGACGGACTTCCAAGTTAGCAAAAGGTCGTAGCATGCCGGTTAAGTTGTGCAGCGCACAGAGTGCCCGCGCCTGTGCGCGCAGGCGCGAGCTGTGAACCCTGTATTCTCCGCAATGCAAATGCCGCCACGTTGGCCTGAGAACTCAAGTGGCACCTTAGCGGTGGCCGATGGTATTTTCCATGTTAAACATGGGTTTGTAGCATGTCGGCCAAGTTGCCCAGCGTGCAAGGCGCCTCGCGCGCGCCCGCGCGCGCGCGCGAGTTGTGAATTTTCGTATTACCCGCAGTAGAAGGGCCGCCATGTTGGCCTGCACACTCAAGTAGCCCCTTTGCGGTGGCTTCCAGCATGTCAGCCAAGTGGCTCAGCGCGCAACGCGCCCGCGCGCGCGGGCGCGAGCTGCGAACCCTGATCCAAAGTAGAAGGGCCGCCGTGTTGGCTTGGAACCCCGGATTGATTTCCAGGTTAGCACTGGTTTGTGGCACGTTGGCCAAGTGGTCCAGCGCTCAACGCACCCACCCGCGCGCGCGCGAGTTGCGACTTCTGGATCACTTGGTTATCCATAATAAAAGGGCCGCCACGATTGCCTGGAAACTGAAGTGCAATCCTATCGTTGGCTGATTCGATTTCCGAGTAACCATGAGTTTGCAGCGTGCCGATTAAGCTGTAAATTCTTTATTGCACGCAATAGAGTGGCCGTCATGTTGGTCTGGAATCCATAGTGGCCCCTTAGCGGTGGCCGATTGGTTTTCCCAGTTTACCTAGGGTTGCCGCATGTCGGCCAAGTTGCTCAGCGTACAACGCACCCGCGCGCACGCGCGGGCGCGAGTTGTGACCTCTGCATCGCTCACAACAGAAGGGCCGCCGTATTGGCTTGGAAACGCAAGTGGCTCTCTAGCGATGGCCGACTGGATTTTCAATTTAACATGGGGTTGTAGCATGTCGCACAAGTGGCTCAGCGTAAAGGACGCCCACGCGCGCGCGCGAGCAGTGACTTACGAACTATCCACACCAGAAGGGCCGCTACGTTTGCTTGGAAACTAAAAGTTGCCCGTTGCGGTAGAAGATTGAATATGCTAGTTAGCACGTGGTTGTGCCATGTTGGCCAAGTAGCTCAGCGTACAAAGCGCCCGCGCGCGCGGGCGCGAGCTGTGAACTCTGTATCATCCACGACAGAGGACCGCCGTGCTGGCCTGGCAATTCAAGCGGCCCCGTGGCGGTGGCCGAATGGATTTCCAAGTTAACATGGGGTTGTTGCATGTCGGCCAAGTGGCTCAGCGCACAACGCGCGCACGCGCCCGCGCGGGCTGTGCATCCTGCACTACCCACAATAGACGGGCCGCTGTCTCCTGGAAACTCATGTGGCCCCTGAGCGGTGACCGATTGGAATTCCGAGTTCACATGGGCTTGTAGCATGTGGCTGAACGCACATAGCGCCCGCGCGCGCGCGCCCCCCCCCCCCGGCGCGTGCGAGCTCTGAAAGCCGTACTACCCGCAATATCGGGCCCTTTATGTTGGCATGGAAGCTCAAGTGGCCCCTCCGCAGTAACCGATTGAACTTCCGAGTTAACATGGGGGTTGTCGCGCATCGGCCAGGTGGCTCAGCGTACACGTCGCCCACGCGCGCGCTAGCTGTGAACTCTGTATTTTTTCCACCGTACAACGGCCACCATGTTGACATGGAAAATCTAATTGGCCAATTAACGGTGACTGATTGCATTCCGAGTTAACATGGGCTTGTAGCATGTCGGTCACGTGGCTTAGCGTACAACGCGCCCGCGCGCGCGAGATGTGACTTCTGGACTACCCACATTAGAAAGGGCCGCCATGTTGTGGCCAGGAAACTCAAATGGTCCCTTAGCGGTGACCGATTGGATTTCGAAGTTAGCATGAGTTTGTAGCGTGTCGGTTACGTGGCTCGATTTACAAAGCGCCACCGCGCGCGCGCGCCCGCGACCGCGCGAGCGCGAGTCGTGAATCTTGGGTTACCCACAAAAGAAGGGCCGCCGTGTTGGCCTGTGAACGAAGGTGGCCCTGAGAGGTGACCGACTGCATCTCCAAGTTAACATGTGGTTGGAGCATGTCGACCATGTGGCTGAGCGCGCAACGCGCCCACGCGCGCGCGGGCGCGAGCTGTGAATTCTGTTGTGCCCACAATAGACGGGCCGTTATGTTTGCCTGGGAACTCAAGCGGCCCCTTCAGCGGTGGCCGAATGGATTTCCAAGTTAACATGGGGTTGTAGCACGTCGGCCAAGTGGCTCAGCGTACTACGCGCGCGCGCGGGCGCGAGCTGTGCATTCGGCGCGCGGCGGCCGCGGGCCTTTCTGCGTGGGAAATAAACGCAATATGCGAGCGCGGAAATGCAGCCACACGCACTGTGGCCATGGGCCACTACGTAGGTAGGCGAACATACGGTTGCAAGGGGCAATGCCGCCGCGCGTTAGGGCGGGACACCATATTATGCGCGAGGGGAAAGCGCCGAGGCCATGTGCGGCCCGTGTTCAGCGCAGCCCGGTCGCCCCCGGCCTGGGGCCTGGCCCGGCAAGCAGCCCTGCCCACCCTGACCGGTACCCGGCGGGCTGGCCCCTCGCCCACCCAGTATAGCTCGGCTGGTGACCGGCCAGTAGCCCGGCCAGTAAGTCCGCGAACGCGGCGGGCAACCCTGCCGGTAACTCCACGAACCCGGCCGGCAACCCTGCCGGTAATTCTACGAACCCGGCCGGTGACCCGGCCCGGCCGGTAACCCGGCTGGTAGCCCGGCTGTTAACTGCGCGCCCGGCCGGTAACCCGGCTGTTAGCCCCAGCCCGGCTGGTAACCCGGCTGGCAACCCGGCTGTTAACTCCCAGCCCGTCCGGTAACCCGGCCGGTAGCCCGGCTGGTAGCCCGGCTGTTAGCCCCAGCCCGGCTGGTAACCTGGCTGGTAACCCGGCTGGTAGCCCGGCTGTTAACTCCCAGCCCGGCCGGCAACCCGGCCGGTAGCCCGGCTGGTAGCCCGGCCCTTAGCTTGGCCTTGCAGCACATTCTGTAGCGGAGCTACAGCGCCGCTACAGAACGCCGCAGACGGCCGGCCCTTTGCCTGGCCGGCAGCCCGGCTGTAATTCCGCGCACCCGGCCGGTAGCCCGGCTGTTAATTCCCGCGCGCCCGGCTGGTAACTCTGCGCACCCGGCCGGTAATTCGGCGATTTTGGTTGGTAACCTGGCTGGGAATTCAGCGAACCCGGCCGGCAATTGCGCCAGATCGGGCAGTGGCCCGGATGGAAATTTTGCGCGCGCGGCGGGCCCCGCAGCCGGGAATGTCGCGGGTTAACCGCAGGAGGTCCCCCCCCCCGCCCCCCCGATTTCTTTGGGGCGAAAACAAGGCCCCGATGCCCCTGGCCCGCCCCCCGTGGATTCTTTTCCCGTGATTAGCTTTTTGGGCGCGTTTGCACCCATGGCCCACTATTGGTCGCCCGCTGGTCACAGCAAGCCGCGGCAGCCGGCGCAGGAAAGCCATGGCGCGCTGATGGCCATGCACTTAACAGTTCGTGGAAAACCATTGGGCGCCGCGCATTTGTTAAGTGTCTGGCCGGAGAACTACATTTCAAATCGGGTTTTCCCTTAGGGTTTTGGCGTTCACACCGACGACAAACGCGCGGGAACCAAAGTGCGCAGCGCGCGCGATTTTGCGCTGCGCACTATGGTTTCCGCTTGTATGGTCATCTGTTGCGACGAGTATTAAATTGCGCATCGTTTGGTTTTCGCGTTCACATCGTTCACAAATTTATGGGACGAAACCGTTGTGCGCACCGAAACGTCGCGCGCGCGACCTTGCGCTGCGCGCTGGCTTTCCCACGCAATTATCAACTGCATGGCCATCTGTTGGGGCCAGAGAAATATTGTTTACATGATGCATTCCCGATTTGGACTTCGAGTTCGCATGCGTGGGAAGCCATAGTGCGCAGCGCAAGGTCGCGCGCGCGCGACCTTGCGCTGCGCACTGTGGTTTTCCACGCATTTGCTAATCGTGTGGCCATCTCCTGGATTCAGAGAACTAAATTTTGCTTAGGGTTTCCCCTATTGATTTTCACGCTGACATCGTTGACACATGCGTAGAAAACCACAGTGCGCAGCGCAAGGGGCGCGCGCGCGCGACCTTGAGCTGCGCAATATGGTTCCCCGCTCATTGTCCAACGCGCGCGCGCGACTTTGCGGCGCGCGCTGCGGTTTCCAACGCATTTGCCCATTGTACGGCGAGTCCTTGGGGCCAGAGAATTCAGTTTCACATTTGGTTTCCCCGCGCGCGCGCGTGGTGAGTTTTGGATTGCCCCCCATAAGCAGATCGTTTTGTAAAGCCAAAGACTGAATTTATTTTTACCTGTGAAGTAGTAAGGGGGCCGACGGAGGCGCGCAGTTCTGCATAGCATTGTGGGCAATACAGAACTCCCTACGCGCGCGCGCGGTGAATTCTGTAGCGTCCACATACAGAACTACGCGCCCCCCTCGGCCTCCTTACAGCTTCAAAGAAAAGTCAAATTCAATGTTTGGATTTACAGGGCGATCTTCTTATTGTGGACAATACAGAACTCACCACGCGCGCGCGCCGCGGCGCGGGCGCGTGTAGGAAGTTCTGGATTGCCCACAATAAGAAGATCGCCTTGTAAATCCAAAAACTGAATTGAACTTTTCTGTGAAGCTTTCTGGAGGCCGACGGAGGCGCGCACAGTGAGCGCCTTGAGTAAGGAACACTTACTTTTCAAAAGGGGCTCGGACGTTCCTTAGGTTTGCATGCGTTCCGCTGCCTTTTTGGCGGCGAGCCCCCCCGGTGTTCCTTGCGATTTTGGACGCGCGGGTTCGTTTTGTCGATCGGGGCGGACGGTCTAAGGAACGGGGCTCCACGGGTGGGCTCGGTTCCTTGCGCTTGCTCGACGTAATGCGACGGCGGTCGCGCATAAGCCCTGCGCCTCTCCGGGGCCTTCCCGTTCTTCGCGGGGCGCGCGCTGGAGCTTTCGCCCGTTCCGCGCGCCAGGGCGCGGGGCATTGAGGTCCAGTTTTTCGCAAGGGCCCCCCCCGTTTCTTCGGCCACGCGGTTCGGAGCTCACTGGCTCGACATAATTGAACGGCGGCTGCGTTATGGTCCAGCTCCGTTCTCAGGCCCCCCCGTTCCTTGCGGGGCGCGCGCTGGAGCTGTCGCCCCTGCATGTATCCGCATGCCAAGGTATGGGGCATTGAGGTCCAGTTCCTCGCAAGAGCCCCCCCCGTTCCTTCGGCCACGCGGTTCGGAGCTCACTGGCTCGACATAATTGAACGGTGGCTGCGTTATGGTCCAGCTCCAATCTCGGGCCCCCCCGTTGTCGCCCCTGCATGTATCCGCATGCCGAGGTGGGGGCATTAGTTCCTTATGTCACACCTTAGGTCAAGACCTTCACTGTACGCCTGTGTACTCATTTTGTGCTTTGCATCCGCGGGTTTTCATATTTCTGAAACACGTGGCCGCCCAAGGCCTTTGCACTTGGTCACCCCTGGGGGCGCGAAGATTATTGCGCCTCGCGCGTCGCGGCCCGGGCAGGAGAGCCGCCCTTGTCCAGGGCGGCGGCGCAGGGGCGTGAAGTTCACCGCGCGTCGCGCATCGCGGGGCGCGATAATCCTCGCCTATCTACAAATTTGTACACGTAAGGCTCCGCGTGCGCCGTTTGGTTGGTTAAGTCCAGTGTGTTGGTTGGCTGGTGCGCCGGCTGGTAGGCAGGTTGGCTGGTTGAAGAGCCGTTTAAGGAGGCTGACGGAGGCCGGGTCACCCGCGCGCGCGCGTGGGGAGTTCTGCATTGTCTACAATATCAAAATCGACATGTTATTCCCGAAACTAAATTTGATTTTTTCTGGAGCCCTTTAAGGGGGCCGACGGAGGCCGGGTCACCGGCGCTTGCGCGCGCTGGAGAATTCTGCATTGTCCAGAATATAGAAGTCGACATGTTATTCCCGAAACTATATCTGAATTTTTCTGGAGCCTTTTCAGGAGGCCGACGGAGGCTGGGTCACCGGCGCTCGTGCGCGCGGGATAGTTCTGCATTGTCCAGAATATACAAGTCGACATGTAAAGTGCCGCGTTTGAACATGTTGTTTGTTTTGTTCTGTTCTGGAGCCCTTTGAGGAGGCCGACGGAGGCCGGGTCACCCGCGCGCGCGCGTGGGGAGTTCTGCATTGTCTACAATATAAAAGTCTACAGGTTATTCCCGCAACTAAATCTGATTTTTTCTGGAGCCCCTCAAGGAGGCCGACGGAGGCCGGGTCACCGGCGTTCGCGCGCGCTGGAGAGTTCTGCATTGTCCAGAATTTAAAAGTCAACATATTATTCCCAAAACTAAATCTAAATTTTTCTGGAGCCCTTTAAGGAGGCCGACGGAGGCCGGGTCACCGGCGCTCGCGCGCGCGGGATAATTCAGCATTTTCCAGAATATAGAAGTCGACATATAAGTGCCGCAACTGAAAATGAATTTGTCGGGGGCCTTTTGAGGAGGCCGACGGAGGCCGGGTCACGGCCGTTCTTCGGCCAATGCTCCTCCCGCTTGCGCGGCGGTTAAGTTCGCGCTTCTCCTGGCCGCGCGCTGCTTTGTATAATCAGTACGTTTCTCATGTCCCGCACGTTAAGCTCCAAGCCCAACATGCGCGCGGATATTGCGGGGAAGCCGTCTGGCGCTCCAGAAAGCAACATCGCTTGCGGACCCGCGCGTTTGAGACGACGAAACCTTGCACTACGGGAAAGGGTGGGCGGTGGCGGAAGCTCCAGCGGCATGGGGGCCCTTTCGCGGCGCGGAAGTGCGCGTCGGCATTCGACAATTCTCCTTGTGGCACCCGTGGGGCACGGAGCCCGTTCGGGTGCGTTTCCGGGCTGGCTGCTGGGCAATATACCGCGATCCGTTTTCTTTGTTTCCATTTACAGATGATAATGTATATATATATATATATAGAAAGAGAGAGAGAGAGAGAGAGAGAGAGAGAGAGAGAGAGAGAGAGAGAGAGAGAGAGAGAGAGAGAGAGAGAGAGAGAGAGAGAGAGAGAGAGAGAGAAAGATGTTTGCGCTGCCGTCAATTATGTTAGCCGCGCCCTGGTCTAGCTTGTACCCGTCGCGACTCAAAAGTTTGGCTCGCTACGTGCACGTGCGTGTGTGTGTGTGTGCGTGTGTGTGTGTGTGTGTGTGTGTGTGTGTGTGTGTGTGTGTGCGTGCGTGTGCGCGTGCGTGTTTGCTTCGATTTTGGCGCGCCCGCGCGCGCTTTGGTTACGCAGCGCCGTCTTCAAAGTTGGACGGAAACAAATGGTATTGCGACGTTCTCGAGTGATGTCGCGACAGGTGTGCGCATCGCCGAGCAGCGGACGGTTTTTCCCGTCGCTCGTAGCGTTTGCGCTTGCGCGGTGGACGCGCTCGCACGTTGAAGCTTGCGTCCCCTCAAGGCGCGCGCTGCCCTAGAGAAGCGGCTGCTTTCTCACTCGCGTACGCCGCGCGCCAAATCCAACATGTGCGCTGCTTGTTTCGGAAACCCTTTGGGCGTTGTACCAATGAGCATCGCCTGGGGTTCCCCGCGTTTGAATCGATGACACATCGCCCCATGGCAAAACATGCCTGGCAAAAATCAATGCCTCGTGGAATTCTGAATATTGCAAAGCAGCCGATGGCAAAACAGGCCGTGCAAAAATCAGTGCTCAGCGGAATTTTAAAGATTTCAAGGCGCTTCGTCTGTCAAATTCGTTTTTTTGTGTTTTCATTCCGCGGGCCAAGAAGTTAACAGCCATGGCCTGCTAATGGTCGCTGTAGGAGACCCCCTCACTAAGTCATAAGTAAAATTCACATACCATTTAAATCGATGTAAGTGCCAGGCTTGCGATCCGATTTATAATTGTTGGCGCACCTGGTTTTATCCAGTTGTTAACCACAGCGCGGCGAAAGGTTCAATTAGGTTTGGTTAATAATTTCGGCTCTGGTTTCTTGTCAACACTTAGCTTTAGATAGCTTTACTTAGCTTCAGATGGCTTCGCGGTTACTCTCAATTAGTATTGCGCGGGTTCCCCGCCGTAGCGGCGAGCCCCTGGGATCAGGGGCGGGGCGCGGGGGTGGGGGGCATGGACGGGCAAGACGGCTGCAACGGGGGCAGGGGCGGTTGCAACGGGGGCAGGGAAAGGGGGGGGCCAACTTCCACGGTTAGATCCACGCCGCTGCCTTCGTCGGAAACCTGGGCCCGAAAAGCGGCGAACGATTTATTTAGCGCGGGGGGAAGGGCGATGGACGAGCGATAGACGAGCGATAGACCGCCCTGGTCTATCGCTCGTCTATCGCTCGTCTATCGCTCGTCTGTCGCTCGTCTACGGGCACGCCTTGTGACACCTGGCCCCCGCGAAGACTAGACCGCGGGGGAAAGGAGGAGGGGAACGCGGGGGGCATGGACGGCTGCAGCGGGGGCAAGCAAAGGAGAAGGGGAACGTGGGGGGCATGGACGGCTGCAACGGGGGCAGGGAAAGGGGGAAGGGAGGGGGGGGGGCAACCCAAGACATGTCCAAGACGGCTCCCGGAGATGGCCCCATGAAGGGCTGCATCGGTTCAAGGCGTCGGCGCAACGCCGCCGACGCGAAGTGTTCACATTCATTTAGGTTTGGCTAGCTTCCATTTAGGTTTGGTTAGCTTCAGTTAGATTCACTTGTGTTTTCGGCCATGAAAGTGATCTTACAGTTACGTTCAGTTGCGCTGAGTTAACGAAGCGGTTGTGAATTAATTCGCCGAGTCCAGAGCTATTCGGTTCCGATGAATTATGAGCATGGCTTCGAGTCTGCTATCTGATCCCGCGCGTGAAGCTGCAGGGCTCGCCGCCTAGTAGTGCCGCGCTCGCTGAAGGTCGAACGATCTGCGCGGCGTCGGACCCCAACGCGAAAGCCGTCACGACACGAGCCTGCCGTAGGGCCCCCCAGGGGAGCAGAAGGCGGCACGGACTGACTGAGGCCCCAAGCCGCCTGCGCGCAGAGGGCCGGTGGCATCTCGCCCTTCTTTGTCACTGTTTTGCCTCGGGTTCCCCCTCGGCCCGGTCGGTCCGATGCCGGTGTCGATTTCGACCGCCGGGTGTTGCGTAAGTCGCAGGGGCGCGGCAAGTGGAGAGGTCGAACCCAGACATTATCGCGTCGATGGGAGGCCCCTCGCCGGCCTCGGGACCGTCAATTAACGATCCAGCACGAAAAACCGGTCCCGGGGGAAGGGTCGGGACTTTCAGGGACGCCTTCCTGAACAAAATGAAGACGTCGCATGTCTGGGAAAAAGAGGTGCGCCTCGTGTGTCTTAAGAGGGGACCAGAACAGACGAGGGGCCCCCTGGCGCCCAAAAGGGGCACGGCAGGTGCACGCGTCTCCCCCCCTCACTGTATCGCCCCCCTCTTACCAAGAGCCCCGAAGTCATGATTTTCTCACGGCGTCGGCCCCCACAAGTCTCGACCCAGTCAACGGGACCGGCTTTTCGTCTCGACTCCTTTTTTGACCTCGGCATCGCTCGGACGTGTGCATTTTTCCTTCGAAGAGGACTATCGAGGAGCATCCCTGATCATTTCGCGAAAAAGCCACGAACGAAACCGGAAAAACCACAGGAAATGGACGTCCGAGCGATGGCCAGCGACGGTCCCGAAGCCCAGCGAGGGCCCCAGGAGGCCGAACGTCGCGAAACGCCTCCCGCTATGTTTTTTCATGGCCCGAGGGGGTCTGGGCAGGTCACGCCCAAGGCCAGCCCGAGCCGGTCCGATCTCGATGCCAAGGCGATCTGCTGCGGCGTGCCACTCGCATGGCCCAGGTCGTTGGCACGGGTGCTCCCGCGGGGCCGCCGCGGGTACCGACGCCGGCTGCCGTCGGGGTCGTCGCCCCCGCCGTCGTCACTGGCGCCGCGATCGTCGTCGTCTTCGTCGTCGTCGTCTTCGGCGTCGTCGTCGCCGCCGTTGCCGTTGCCGTTCTCCTCCTTCAAGTCCTCCTCCTTGTCCTCCTCCTCCTCCTCCTCCTCCTCGTCCTCCTCGTTTTCCTCCTCCTCGTCTTCGTCCTCGGCTGCAGCTGCGTGTCCGTGGCGCGCGGCTGGTTTTGAAGGGAAAGCGGCCGGTTTCGCCTCGGCCCTGGCAGCCGCAGCCGCGTCCCGATGTCGCCGCAAGCCCCACGCAGCACGACCTCCAGGCGTCAAGTTAGGTCGGGCGTGTCCCTCCACAGGAGGAGTACTCCAAAATAGTCCAAAACCATTATGGGAACGATTTGTTTGTATTGTGGAGGCCTCTGGCCAGTGCCGCCGATATCGGGGACGCTTCAGTTTCTGCTTGAAGCGCGCGATGGCGGTCATGACTGGCGACGACGGCGAGCGGTGCGGACGGTGGTGAGGATTGGGAATGGAGGCGACGGAATACGCGACGGAGTACGATGATGAGGAGGAGGAGGATCATGATGATGTGGAGGGGGGTGGGGGTCTGGGGGCGATGTTTGTCGTTTTGTTTCGCTTTGGGGAATTGTTGGGGGCCCTTTTTTTATGGTTCGCCCAAAATCTTCCTGCAGGAGGACATGCGTGACCTAAGGTTTGATGGGCTTCGTCCCGCTGCCTGGCTTCGCGATCCCCGGGGGCAAGCGGTGCCGGTGGTCAGCAAGAGGTTGAGTTGGGCGAACGAAACCTGAACCACCCTTGGCACTTTTTGCCTGGCCCATGTGCGGCTGGGGGAAGCGGCCCCGGGCGTCCTGCGCGGCGGCCAACGCGGCCAGTTCGTGCGCTGGCGAGGATGTTGGCGCCGCCATGCTGCCTTGCGCTGCGGCGCGCGAGGACCCTGGCCGCGCGAGGCGGCGTGCGACGGCACGGCGGAGTGCTGGCACGGTGTTGTTGTTGCCGCAGTCCCAGGGGAGTTTTGGAGTGGAGGTGGACGCGTGGCCTTCATGGGCGATCATCGCCTTGTTGTCTGGCTGGTGCTGGAGGTGACGAGGTCAGTGGTTTGTGCGCGACATGGCTGGCCAGGGTGGTGGTGTCGGCTCTCGTCGACGTTGGCGGCATCACTTCGAAGATGGAGAGGCGCAGGTATATTGCGATAGAGCGCATGGCTACGGTCGCTGTCAAGGCCACGCCAGGCCGACGCAACATGCGCCACCAACCCGTGCTTGGTGATTGCGCACCTTAATCAGATGGCCGTTTTGAGATGGAGGGCTCCCGAGCAGCAGCGGTTCGGCAAGAACGTCGCCGAGCAGGATATCAAGGCGTGGGACGTGATGTTCGGTTGCGTGGGTGAGGTGCCTGTTGGACGAGCTGGAGACCATGGCTGTTGTCTTTGATCGTTCGCTGGTGGCCAGCCACAGCAGCTCGCAGGACGTTCTTTAATCAGCCGCGCGAGT
Source organism: Prorocentrum cordatum (assembly GCA_963575745.1). Classification (NCBI taxonomy): domain Eukaryota; class Dinophyceae; order Prorocentrales; family Prorocentraceae; genus Prorocentrum; species Prorocentrum cordatum. Next base: position 205,984 of record CAUYUJ010003058.1, on the reverse strand, counting down.
TCGCTCCCTGGGCCAAGCGGATGTTGTTGTCGAAGCCCGGTGCGCCCCGCCGTCACGTCAAGGATGCGTCGCCTCAACCGATGTAGGCGCGGGTGGTTTGTTCGACGGTGGCGGACCCCTGGGGAGCGATGCGCCCCATGGCTGAGCGATAGGGTGGCCTTCTTGTAGGCCCCACCGGCACGTGGGACGAATTGGAGAAGCACGTGGCGGCCATTTCTGTCCGGGGCATTCGCGCTCACGGGCTGCGCAAGGCCCGCGGCGTCGATGGGCGGACGACGCCACCCGCCTGCCGCAGGAGAAACAGGAGGAGCTGCTGCAATTGCTCACGGCGTGCGAACGGCTCGGCTGCTGACCCAGACATATCCTCGGCGTCAGCGGTTGATGCAACCCTGGCTAAGCTGATGGGCAGGGAGCGCAGCATCGACACGCGCCCGCTGCCGATTAACATCTGGTCGCGGGCTCGGGCCACAGTCGCCTCCGAGTGGACGGAGGGCCTCGGCGCGTTCTGGAAGTATGCGATCCCCAGCGGTGCTGCTTCTTTCGGCCACGGAAGAGGCAGGCTAGGACCTGGTGTTGGCTTGTTTGGCGCTGCTGATGGACGTGTCGACCTCCTACGTTTGCGCGTCCATCGCCAAGCTCATGGTGATCGCGGAGAGGTTCGATCACCCTGTGGACGTGGTCGGCCTCGAGGAGCAGATGCTTCTGACGCCGCGCTTGCTGCGGGGTCGTTTCTGCGGGCTGCCCCCGCTAGTGGAGGCGACGCGTTCGGCGGTGGTCGGCGCCGGGCACGGAGTCAGTTTTTGGGCATTATTTGCTTCCGCCCCATCTTGACGAGGCTGCGCGCGTTCTCCCCCCAAGCCGGGCTATGAAGCTCCGTGGGCGATGCCGTCGCGCGCGCGGAGGGCCCCCGAGCGGCGGCGGTCGCTTTCCCCTTGGAAGTCGCCGAGGCCCATGAGGGGGGGGCGGGCGAGCAGGGGCTGTCTTGCGCGAAAAAGTCGAATGAACTGGCCTCGGAATGGTCCGTGGGCGCCGAGGTGGCTGCGGCGCTGGAAGTGGCTGCGGGCCTCTGCCAGCTGGCGCTATAGGCCGTCGACCTCGGCCTCGGCGCGGCGGCGCGGGGGGGCGCAGGCAGGCGCGGCGGGGGGCCGAGGTCCGCCTCCTGGAAGGGGGGCCCCGCTTCCGGCGCATCGCATCTTCCAGATGCGGGGGCGGCCTTGGTGCGCGAGTCGCGCGGTTTCTGGAACGCTGGGGCGCTGCCGCAGGCGATTTCGGCCGCCGGGCGGTGGGCTGGGCGCTGGGCCCGGCGGCCCTGGCTGCGGCCGCAGCAGGAAGGCTCAATCTGGCGGTCGCGCCAGGCGGGCAGTGGCAGCGCGAGCGGTGCTTGCGGGCAGGCTACTTCCGAAGCAACGGCACTAGCAGGCGCTGCGCGCGGGCCCCCGAGATTCCCCCACCCACAGGATCGGGGCGTTCGCCGATTGCGACGGCGGCGAGTTTTTCTCGAAGTCGACCACGCTCCCGCCGAGAACGCTGGCGGGCCGTGAGAGGCGGGGCCGTCGTCGCGGCCGCAGAGCGAAGCGCTGGCCCACCTCGCGACGCCGACCTTCGAAGATGGAAAGTTGGCGCGGGCAGCGGTGGCCATCGGGGGGCCGCTCGACTTCTGCCGCGCCTCCACGGGCGCGGTCGCTGCCTTCGGTGACGGTTCAGGCGAGCGCTTCTCCGCCGATCCGAGAAGGCAGGGGCGCGGCGCTGCGACCGCTGTCCTCGCCCAAGTGGCCGGCCGCTGTCGGGCGCTCTGCGCCGCTCGTCGGTTCGCGGCCGGCAGCGCCGCGGGCCGAGATTGCAGCCGCGCTCGCGTTTGAAACCGCATCGGGCGCGATGCGTGTCGCGACAGACCGCGCGCCGCCGCGGCGCGCCTAGAGGTTCTCGCCTGTCGGCCACCTGCGACCGCAGCCTCGCGAGCGAGAATCCGCGGCAGCGGGCGCGGGGGCGAGCGGCAGCTAGGGGAGCGGGGGAGATGCAGGTCGAGTGGGTGGCGTCGCATGCTGACGAGCGCGCGCGCGCCTTCTCGCCTCCTCGCGCGCGCTCGCTCCGGCGCTCGGCAACGCGCCGCAGCGGGCGCTTGGGCTGGGCGAGCGGCTGGGGCAGGCCAGCGGGCCAGCGCGGTCGGCCCCGAGCCTCGCGCGGACGAGCTCGATTCCATCGCTGCCCTCGTCGGGCGTCGCGCGCGCAAGGCGCTCGGGCGGGCGTCGGAGGCCGACGCCGAGGATTGCGCGCGCCCGCCTGGGCCGAGGCGGCCAGGTCCACGCTGGCGGCTCGCTAGACCGCAGCGGGGGCCGCCCGCCCGATGACGCGCCGCCGTAGCAAGTGGACTTGGCAGAGGTGCCGAAGTTTCGCGCAGAGTCGCTGATGTTTCTGTTTTTTCAACAGTTTTGCGGCAGGCGCTGCGCTGGACCTGCCGTGACTGAGGCCAGCTTGGCGGCGGCGGCCAGCGGAGGTGGCCCTGCCCCTGCGCGCGTGGGTACCGCGCGGCGAGGCACTGCATGTTTCGCGCGCCCTGGCCATGTGGGCCGACTTCTGGCGGCGCGCGCGCGGGGGGCACACGCGGGTGGCCAGCGCCATTTGGCGGCGAAGTGCACTTGGCAGACGAGGAAAACAGGGCCGAAACCTTCTCTCGGAGTCGGAATGGGTTGTTCTCTTGGCGGGATGGGGCCCCCGGAAGGCGCCCCGCGCGCCCGCGCGCAGAGGGTCCAGGACGCGACCGTGCCCCTACGCAGTCCATGGGCAGTGCTGCCAGGCGTCTGCCAGGCGGGGCAGGGCGCGGGCAGTGCAGCGTCAAGGCCGGTCGCGCATCTGTCTTGCGAGTGGCAGTCTGCGCGGCAATCCGTTTCGTTTTTTCTTTGCAGCTTGCTCGGCGGGCGGCTGCGAGGGGGGAGCGGCGCCCGCCGTCCGAGGGGCGCCTCCCGTTTGGATGTTGCATGGCCACGTGGCTTAGCTGAGGGGCCTCTGCTCCTAGTCCAGGTGGTTCTGCTTCGGGCCTCGGGAGTGGCCACGAGGTTCCACGATGTCCAGGAGGGGAAAACACACACGCGCGCACGCACACAGGCTCAATTCAACGTCGAGACCCAGGAGCGCAGGAAGTGGATGGGAAGGCGACGATCCACAACATATGGAACCTCGAGGGGGGTCCTGGGATTTATGTGCGTTTATTTGTGTGTCCTTGGGCCCCTTCATCAGCTTTTCGATCGCGGCCCGGCCTGCCCTTCACGAGCGGATCGCGCGGTCGTCTCCGCGCCTTCGCGGTCTGGGCTCTGGGGCGCGGCCCCGCGGGCGCGCGGTCGCGCGGATGCGCGTCGCGCAGGACATCCGCGAACACAAAAATGTCCCGTGCATTGGGGGGGCCATGCCAAGAAACACCCTGCTTGCCTCCAGTGTGCCCTGGGATTTTGTGGGTTTCGATGGTTTCGCCATGGAAAGCGCGACGTTCCCACGCCAAGAATCAATGGACGCCCTGGAGTCTCAGGGTTGGGTTTCTGGTGGAAGGTATCTTGTGGTCGGGCCCCTTCCTGCGCGCTCCGCGCAGGACATCCGCGAACGAAAAAAATCCCCCCCGCGTCAACGGAGTCACGACCCAGGGGCCTCGCCCGCGAAGCAGTGGTTACGGATATGTTTTTCGCCCGCGAGTCCTCGCGCGGTCGCCCCTCTCGGCTCACTGCGCCCGCTCGTGGGCGCAGTTTCCTGCCGCTCTGGGAGCGGAAGGGAAGCGGCGCCCCCTTCCGCTCGGCCCGCTGCCGCTCTCAGCGGACTTCCCAACTCGATAGAGAACGCGTTGTTTGGTGCTGGTCTCGGTGTTCTGCCCTCCCAGGACAGCTCGCCCCCGCCCAGGAGAGCGCGGTTTTGCTACGATGGGCCGTTGGTCACATAACGTGCCCGGGAGGCCTCAGACCCTGGAGGTTTCCTCCCGGTGATGGCGGCGGTGAGATCCATGGCCAAGCTTCGAGTGGCCTTTTTCACAAGTTTCCGGAGCCTAGGTCCATCATCGAAGGTTTCCTGATCTCGTAGCCTCACGACCCTCCGGTCTGTCGGCGACATGTCGCCGATTCTTGGTCGACGTTTACCCCTGAGCGGGCCTCTTTCCTTGTCGTTGCCCCTCGGAGGAGGCAGAGCCCGTAGGTTCGATGGTCGGAGGTCGAGGTTCTCGTCGGGGATCAAGGTTTTCGTCAATGATCGAGGGTCGAGGCTTTCGTCGGAGTCGACCATCGAGGACTGAGGATTGTGTTGCCCCTCATACTTCCCGCAGGACGCGCAGGTGGTGCAGAACCGTCTGTACCGCTCCACCAAGGCTGGCAGGGCGAGGGGGAGCGAGCTAAGAGCCATCACGAAGAGCAAGTTGTGTAGCGGGGGACACTTCGCGGCAGGAGGAGGAGGAGCAGGAGGAAGGAACCACTCGGAGAAGAACGGATCTTTTTGCAGTGCTCATTCCGGGATGTCTTCCAGCAAGTGGTTTCTATTGGATTGCAAGTTATGGTTACACGGAGGGGGGGGATCATCACACGTTGTTTATTTTGTTTGGGCGCGGAACACATGCGCCTCATAATGTGTCAGCAGCTGCGTGGATGGAGGGCGGTTTGTTGTCAATGTTTGGTTATCGCCTGCAACAACTTCATTCTGAACGTTTAGAAGCTCGGCTTAACAGCTCCACAATGGGGGGGCGGCTTCATTTCAATGTTAGACTCATGTTTCAAAAAAAGAAGATTCATGTTTCAGACTTGATGGCCAGAGGGGTGAATATTTGTGCAAGTGCTGCGCGGATGCTTGCGACAGCCTTACGGCCGATGCCGCCGACCTTGAAGGTTTGACCTCGCCCAAGACCCCGGTTGGCGACCACCCCCTGGACCCCAGTGGGTGCGGTATTCTGACCCAGGACCCCCCCCCGTACCCCTCCCCCCCACCCTCATGGGACTCCCTTTCTGTACCCCTGCCCCCACCCCTCCACTCCCCTCGGCAGGGAATGGATAAATGCACGGGGCTTTATTCCACTCTCCTCGGCAGTTTATGTTTATGCCTTCTTTATTCTTCCGTAGATCCACCGTTAGAACCCCTGGATTCAAGTGTGGATTTACAGTGTGTGTGTGTGTGTGTATGTGTGTGTGTTTGTGTGTGTGTGTGTGTCTGTGTGTATGTGTGTGTTTGTGTTTGTGCTTGTGTGTGCGTGTGTGTGTGAGTGTGTGTGTGTGAATGTGTGTGTGTGTCGAACAACGTTGATCAACCCTTGAATGCCTGGGCTCAGCGATGGCTTTAGGGGTGGATTTACGTGGGATCCGCCGACCCTGATGGCGTGTGTGAGGGGCTTGTCCGTTCAAGTCGTCATCTCCGTCATTCGTTGGTCGTCGTCTCTGTCGTCCCCTTTCCCTGCCTCCCCCCTTTCCCTGGGCTCGTCGAAGCTCCCCCCTTTCCCAGGGACCTCCTCAGCGCGCCAGCAAAAGCAAAGTTGAGCAACGCCGTAATCGGGTCGAAGGGAAGCCCCTTCCCTTCGATCCCTCCCCCGCCGGGGGGGAGGGGGTGGGGGGGGGGTCCCGGGAGGGGGGGGGGGGTCAGATACCCCTGGGAGTCCCGGAGCCCAAAAAAGCGCCAAGACCTGCCAATAGTGCCCCCAGAGGCCCCAAAGACAGTCCAAGAGAACCCCGAGTCGCCGAACGATCTGTCCAAGACGCCTTGACGGCCTCCAGACGGCCCAAGAGGCCTGCGAAGCGCCCTCAGAGGCCTCGGGGGGGGGGGGGGCTTCTGCGGGGGGCGGCCGCGCTGGCGCGCGGGCACGGGCTTCCGAGCACCAGTTTTAGGTCGGGCCTGTCCCCCTGCATGGGGATCTTGGGCGTCACATAACAAATGCCCAAAACAGATCCCGACATGGTCAAGCATAGGAAAGCAAATCCTCCCCATACTACCTTCTATTATTTTTGAGCATACCTCTTGGACAGGCCCGACTTAACACCAGTTGTTGTTGTTGTTGTTGGGGGGCGGGCAAAGAAGGGTACCCTCACGTCGGGCTGGTCCCTCGACAGGAGCAACTATCAAAAAATTGTCAAAACATAGTCGGGAGACGATGTTTCTATTTTTAGTCGGCTATGTTTGAGTATTTGTTTGGCTATTTGTCATTTTTCCTCGAAGCTCCGCCTGTAGGGGGACATGCCCGACCTAACGGTACCCATTGGTCGTTGAACGTAGGTATTTTTGGAAGTCCAGACTCCAATCCACGTCAAGCGCCGTCCTACTTCGATGAGCGAGCGGCTGCCCCTGTTCCGTCCTCTCCGGGGGTCGGGCGGAGACCCGATCTGCTCCCAACGCCTTCCTTCTTCTTGTTTCTACCCCCACTTCTTCCGACCAATGTTATGTCGGGCGTTTCCCCTTACAGGGGGATTTTCGACGAAGCATAAATAATACACCAAAAATGCCCCCCAAAGGTCAAAACATCTTAGAAAATAGTCCCCAGACTATTTTGGGACTATGTTTTGATTATTTCTGGAGTATGTTTTATTTTTCGTCGAAAGTCCCCCTGTAGAGGGACAGGCCCGACTTAAGACCAATGGGTAGAACATAAACTGTCCCTCCGCCAGGGACGCCTGTCCCAGGGCGTCTGGAAAGTTGAGTGCCCCCCTGGCGGCACGTCAGGGTCAGGGCCTATAGAAGCTTCCCGGCCGCCCTGGAACAGGCGCTCCCGGCGACGTAGCAAAGCATTCGATACCGCTCTTCGCCCGCTGGAGTCTTGCGGCACAGGCTGGAGCTGCCCCGAAGGCGAGCTGCCCTTGGCGTCTGGAAAGTCGATACCCCCACGGCGGCACGTCAGTGTCAGGGCACAAAGCTTCCCAGCCGCCCTGGAACAGGCGCTCCCGGCGACGGAGCAAAGTATTGATTCGAGAGCCTCGAGACGGGGGTCATTGCAAACTCGGATTCACAAAGGTGAAGCAAAGTTAGACTCCCCGCGTCCCCCTCCTCGCATCTTGGCCGCGCACGCGCCGCTTGCCTGCTGCCGTCTTGGGCTAACGGGGTTCAGCCAGGGCACCAGATCCTGCAGGATCCTGCGAAGCCCCCCTCTGGCTGACCCGGGTTAGCGAGCCGCTCGTGGCCGCGAGGCGGCCGCGCGTATTGGCTGACCCGGGTTTGCGAGGACCTGCGTTCCAGTTTGTTTTTCGTGCATTGCAGTTTTTGGTTTCTTGCTGACCTGGGTCTGGATTGACGCGGGTCAGAAGATCCCCGATTTGATACCGCTCTTCGCCCGTTGGAGTATTGCGGCGCAGGCTGGAGCTGCCCCGAAGGCGAGCTACCCTTGGCCTCCCCCTCGCTGCTGGTCGTCTCGGCCCTCTCCCCCTCGCCCGAGTCCTCCCACCCACCCCCCCTTCCTCCCGCCTCCTGCTCGCTGTTCCTTTGCGTCCTAAGGGCGTCTGCGGATGATCCTGGGCGAAGCCCATACCAAAACAAGAGGCTGCACAAGACTGAGCCTGAAGTCGATCAAGCACGCCTCCTCCTCCACCCCCGCCCGGCTCCCCGCTTCCCCGAGGTCCGACCGTGCGACAAGAGGTGCAACACCGCGAACAGTCACGACCAGAGCCCTGGACCCGATCTTTCTGCATCACGAGTGGATCTGGAGCGTCGCGGGGCCCGACACCTTGGCATCGCTCGGACGTGTGCCTGTTTCCTTCGGCGAGGACCATTGAGGAGCATCCTTGATCATTCGGCGAAAAAACCACGCACGAAACCGAAAAAAACACAGGGCATGGACGTCCGAGCGATGGCCAGGTGCAGCCGGAGCGTCACGGGGCCCGAAGCTGGGCGGATCTTCCGGGGGTTCTTCCGACGGCGGCCACCGGCGACGGAGCACGACGCCGGGCAGCGGCCGACGGCCGTGCGCTCGCTGCCCCCGCAGCTCTGGGCGCTCGCCATCGACCTCGAGGAGTCGCTGGGCACCACCGCCACGGTGCGGGCGGCCTACGACGCGGCCATCGAGCTCAAGGCCGCGCGGCGCACGGCGGCAGAGGGGGAGGAGGGACGAGGGGGGAGGGAGGATCGAAGCAGAACCAGTGGCATAGGTTTGGATGTGTTGAGCTCCGCGCGGAGGTCATGGGTCGGCGCTGGGCCCCCCCTGGCGGCGCCGCTTCTGGCGCCCTCCGCCCGCTAGGAAGGGCGGCCCGGCGCCGATCCAAGAAATCCGCGCGGACCTTGATGTTGAAGTCAACAGGCTTACGTCATTCCGCCGACCCCCAGAAGAGGCGGGGGGTCCACGGTTGAGGCGTCGTGCGCTGCTTTGGCACCATCAGGGGCGTCTTGTTCACGTAAGGGCCCAGCTGAGCCTCGTGGGGGCAGCTTCGAGGCGTCTTGGGGCCCGGTTTGGGGCCTCGTTTTGGGGGGCCTCGTGGGGCCCTCTGGAGGGTTTTTGGGGGGCCTCTTGGGCCGCTTACGGGCTTCTTGGGGCCTTTGATGGGTCCCAGGGGGGGGCAACATGGGGATGATCGTACGTTTTCTCCCTCTTTGCCTCTCTTGGGGACCTCTTGGGGCGATCTTTGGCCGTCTGTGGCTCCACTTTGGGCCGTCTTGGAACCCTCTTGGGCCGTCCCAGGGCCCTCGTAGGGGCCCCGTGGGCAGTTTTGGGACTGTTTACGGGGCCGTCTTGGAGCGTCGGAAGCTCGAGAAGATGATCGCCCCAGAAGCAATGCTAAACCACAGGGAAGCCATTGATTTTTGCCCCTCGGAGCCTCTTGGGGAGGCTCTCGGGGCGTCTCGAAGACGTTTTCGGGCGTCTTGGAGCCATCGTGGGCGTCTTGGGCCAAACGTTCCGCGATTCGGGACCGTCTTGGAACGTCTTTTGAGGCCACGGGAGGCAGAGTTGGAGGCTCATGGAGTCTTTGGGGGTGCCTTGCGAGCCCAGAATTTCCCCCACACAAACGACATGTTGATCCCTGGGGGAGGGAGAAAGGGTCGGGTTGACCCTAACGGGGGTCCAGCGATAAGGAGGTGGTGCAACAGATTCGGTGCAGTAGATTTTGTGCGGTTGCAACGCAGTAGAGACGTGCGATACATGTCGGGGCGCAAATGTATTGCTGTATGTTCGTGCGCAATGCATTACATGCGACTTGCAGTACGATGCAACGCAATGCAATGCTCCAGCGCAATGCATTTGCAATGCAATTGCCCCACATCTATTGCATCACCCCCTCTCAGCTGGACCCCGTTTTGGGTCACCCAGAAAGGGGCAGGGGGGAGGGGGATGGCAAGTCACCTCACACGCCTGCGCACCCCCAGCAAGCGGGGGTCGGCGGACTCGTCCGCCGTCGCCACTGATAGGTTCGGCTCGAGGTCTTGGCCAGAGCGCAGCGCGCAAGAGTTCTGGGGAGCAGTGGTATTGGTGCCCTGTCTGTTCCCCCAGGAGAGCAGGGATGTCAGAGGAAGAGGAACGAGGAGGGAGAGGGAGAGGGAGGAGGAAGAGGAGGAGGAGGAGATGGAAGAGGAGGAGGAGGAGGAGAAGGAGGAGGAAGAGGAGGAGGAGGAGGAGGAGGAGGAGGAGGAGGATTGCAGGTACCAGGCACCGCCCGATCTACCTCGAGTAAAAAAAAGAGAGAAGAATTTTGATGAGGAGGAGGAAGAGGAGGAGGAGGAGGAGGAAGAGGAAGAGGAGGAGGAGGAGGAGGGGGAGGAGGATGAGGAGAAGGAAGCTGGAGGAGGAGGAAAAGGAGGAGGGAGGATGGGGGGGAGGAGGGGGGGAGGAGCGAGGAGGAGGAGGAGGAGGAGGCTGGAGGAGGAGGAAGAGGCAGAGCAGGGAGGCGCAGGCGGAGGATCCCGCCTTCCCCTCCCCCCCCTGTGCGTTTCGGCAGCTGGCAGAGGGCGGAGGTTCGGGTCGCCGCTCTCTGCTGGCGGACGCAGGAGGATGTACAGCAGGGGGTCCTTCCACAAGCAACCTTCCACCAGAGACCCCAACCCTGAGGCCCCAGGCCGTCCAGCCATGTTTGTTTGGTGGAGGGAAAGAAGCACACACACAGAAACAAGTAATCGTCGACTCCCCAGAAGACATGTGGGCAAGACAGGGGCAGTGGCGGGGGAGGATGAAAACGCAGAAGATATAGGGAATCCTGAGATTTGTGTGTGTGTGTGTGTTTTATCTGTGCGTCCCTGGGCCCCTACAGTACTCAACACAGGCTGCTCCGCAAAGCTGGGGCGCCCGTCCCGGGGCGGCTGCGGGGTGTTTCTTTGGAAGGGCGTGGCCCTCCACCGCCGATATTGCTGCTCTAGGTTCAGTCGGGCATGTCCCCCTGCAGGTATGATTTCCAACCTATTTCAGCTTTGACCACCAGGGATAATTCCGATCATCAGCAACAAATTGCCGAAGGTCGGGGGTTTTCACGCGTCGTGCCCTGGGAGGCACTCCTCCGACACGACACTGTTTCGGCACTTGTTCGACACTTTTCGGGGTGCTCGACATTATTTACGGGATGTGGTCCATAAGTGCGATGGGAGCAACATAATTCTACAGGATCTTCAAACATTAGTCACACACATTGTACGGGGACGATGTTTCTACTATGTTTGATTTTTGTTGGGTCATTTACATAACAAAACAACTCGTCCACTAATTCGCCTGCAGGGGGACACGCCCGACCTAACTATCTCCAGGCCTCCTGGATAGGGGCGGAGTAGATGGGGTCGGAGGATCGCGACGCATCGCCGATGCATCGGCGATGCGTCGGTGGTGCGGCTTTATGTGGGGTCCGATTTTCTCAACGCCGACGTCGCCGATGCATCGCCGACGCCTCCAGCGCATCGCCGATGCATCGACGATGTATCGCCGATGTATCGGTGATGCAGCGGGATCCTCCGACCTCTTTTACTCGGACCCAATCTAGGAGGCCTCCACTATCAGAATCGGGCATGCAGTAGCCAGGCTGGGATGCCTGGGCGCCGTGGTGAAGCAATCTCGAAGAATGATGTGAGGGCGATGGGTGATCTTCAAGGCAGATTGGGATCCAGGTGGTTTTGATGACCTCTGTTTAGTGTTTCGAACTTCCCCCCCATGCAGTGCACTGCAGGCCCTCCTGGAACGACTGGGGGCTGCTCGAGGCCACGTTGTGGCACATCGCGCGGCGTGCACGGTCGTTGGGTCCGGGACCGTGGCTTCGGGGACGCCGCGACCGTTGCGCAGTCTTCTAGGGATCGTGGCCTCGGGGACGCGAACACGGCGTACTCCAGATTTCGTAATGAAGGGAGGGGGGTCTCATTTCGGGGGGGTCTCTTCCAGGCTATCTTGGAGTGCCTGGGGGGGTCTGGGGACGATGTTTTGGAGGTTTCTCCCACGGGGGAGGTCTGAAATGGCTTGTCTTGGAGGGTCCAGACCCCCTCCCTTTTATTACGAAATCTGGAGTAACTCATTCGAGACCGTGGCATCGGCGCGAACACTGCGCAGTCCGCAAGGAACATGGTCGTGGGGACGCGAACATGTCATCACTTACACAGGGCTTGTGGCCTCGTGGGCGCAAACACAGCGCAACTTGCGAGGGATCGTGGCCTCGGCGGCGTGAGCACGGCGTAGTTCACTGGAGATCGTGGCCCAGGGGGCGCGAGTATGATATAGTCAGCGAGGGGCCGTGGCTCTGGGGACGCGAACAGTGATAAACCAGCAGCGCAATTTACAACAGGGATCGTGGACTCGGAGACGCGAGTCTTGCGCAATGTTTGGGGGATCGTGGCCTCGGAAGCGCGCATCTTGAAGAGCTGACGAAAAGGATCGTGGCCTCGGCGACGCATATCTTGCGCAATTTGCCAGGGGGTCGTGGCCTCGGAGACGCGAATGGACACGAGCATCGTGCATCTCATATGAGGGGATCGTGGCCTCCCTGGTGCGGACACGGCGTCATGTACGACGGGGTCGTGGCTTCGGAGACGCGAATCTTGCGTTTCAATCGTGCCTTCGGGGCGACTGTTGTATGGCTTGAAATCAGTCGTGGCCTCGGAGGCGCAAATGTGGTGTACATTACTAGGGATCGTGGCCTTGGGTGCGTGAGCACGGCGCACTTCATTAGAGATCGTGGAGTCGGCGACGCGTATGCAATGTAGTTGGCGAGGTATCGTGGTCGCGGGGGCGCGAATCTGGTGTGATTTGCAAGCATCGTGGTTTCGGGTGCGTGAGCACGGCGTACTTCACTCGAGATCGTGATCGTGGATTCGGGGGCGCGAGTGCAGCGTAGTTGGCGGGGGGTCGTGGTCGCGGGGGCGCGAAAACACTGAGTTTTCAAAGGGGTCTTGGCTTCGTGGACGCGAATCTTGTCATGATTTGCAAAGAATCGGGGGCGCGAATGCGGCGTAGTTTGCAAGGGAGCGTGGCATCAGGGACGTGAACATGGTGAAATTTGCAAAGAATCGTGGCCTCGGGGACGCGAGTATAGTTCAATGTACGAGGGATCGTTGCCTCGGGGACGTGAACATTCAATGATGTATGTGGGATAGTGGCCTCGGAGATGCGAATGTTTTATGTTGTGCCGGGTATCGTGGCCTCGGGGATGCGAGATTCGATTTCGATGGCTTCCGATTCCGATTCGATTCGACCTCGGATTCCGATTCGGGCTCCGATTTCTCATTGGGGGCATGCCAGCCTGCCGACTTCCGCCGACTCGACTTCTTCCGACTCGGCTGCCGATTTCTCCGCCGAACCGAGTCGCGTCGATCGCCGATCCGACTTCTCTCCTGTTAAGTCGGGCATGTCATTCAACAGGAGGAATCTTCAAACATAGTCAAGAACTAGTCAAGGGACGATTTCTCAACTATGTTGGATCCTTTTTTGACTATGCTTTTTTTCTTCCAAAAACCCGCCTGTGTAGGAGAACATGCCCGACATGACTCTCCTGCCCGCGCGCCGCGAGTGGGGGGCACAGGCCTTGGCAGTTGCCCTCCCCAGCAAAACTGCGTCGGAGGGCCGGTGCCCCCTTTTTTTGCCAGCTCCTCGATCGTTCCGTCTCCCTTCCCAGCCACCTTCTTCCCCGTTCTTCTTGCAGGAGGAGGAGGAGAAGGAGGAGGAGGAGGAGAAGGAGGGGGAGTGAGGAGGAGGAGGAGGAGGAGGAGAAGAGAAGAGAAGGAGGAGGAGAAGGAGGAGGAGGAGGAGGAGGAGGAGGAGTTGGACTCCCTTCCCTTCCGCCTCTCCCTCCCCCTTCGCGTTCCTCTTGCCCCTCCTCCTGCTTCTGTCCCCGTGCACAATCATTCGATATAGGAGTAGTACTGCTGTCTCTCTCCTCTCTCTTTCTCTCGCCCTCTCGCTTTCTCTCTCTCTCTCTCTCTTTCTCTCTCTCTCTCTCTCCCTCTCCATCTATCCTGTGGAATTCGTTCTTTCCCCCCGCCTGTCCCGAGAGGGCTGTCTCGGGCGCTCCCGCTGCAGCGGTGCTCACATGCCTTGACGATGCCTCCCTCTCCCCTCGCGTACAGTCGGGGCCCTGAAGAAGGAACCCTTTTCATGGGGGAGGGGCTCCGTGTTGCTTAAGTGTTTCGCAGCTTGCCTCAGGTTTTCCCTCTGTTTCCGATGGGAAGTCGAAGTTGAACTTGTGGAGAAAAGGGGCCTCGTTCCTTATTGCGAAGGCCTTACGGCCGGTGCCGCCGACCCTGAATGGCGACGACGACGACGACGACGACGACGACGACGAGCGCTCTTGGGGGCCTTTTGGGGGTAGTTTGTGGGCCTCTTGGGAATCTCTCAGGGGCCGCTTGGAAGCCTCGTGGGGGCCTCTTGGGGCTTCCTGGGGGTCTCTTGGAGGGGGCCTGGGACGTCTTGGAGGCTTCTTGGACGGTCTTGGGGCTATCTTGGGCGTTTTCGGCCGATCTTTGGGCGATTCGGGGCCCTCTTGGGTCGTCTCGGGGGCCATCTTGGGCATTCGGACCTCATTTGGGGTGTTTTCGAGGTTTCTAGGCCGCCCGAGGAAAAACGAATCTGCGCCCCCACCCCCCCCCGGGGAAGGGATCAAAGGGAAGTGGCTTCCGTTCGACTCGATTACGACACTGCTAGACTTTTCTCTCGCTCACGAGCTTGAGAAGGAAGCTGCAGGGAAAGGGGACGACGGAGGCGACGACCGACGGAGACGACGACTCGAACAGCGAAGCCCCTCTTACACGCCGACAGGGTCGGCGGATTTAGGGTTCCTTAGGTCAACGACCCGACGGTATCCCGGCAGACCACCGTCGGGGGGCTCTCCCGCGGCAGCGGTGCTCTCAGGTCCGCGTCGGCGCTGTGCTCCCGTCGTGTTCGGAGCGGGGCTCCCCCGCCCCGGCGCGGGCCACGCTGCTGGATCCGAGGCTTCCGTCGTCGTCGTTGCCTTAAAGTCGGGCCTGTCCCCCTACAGGGGGATTTTCGACGAAAAGTTAAAAATACCCCAAACATAATCAAACAATAATCCAAAAACATAGTCTGGGTTTCGGCGTCCTGGGGCTGTCCTGGCCCCCGGGGGGGGCGGGTCTGGGGTCCCCGTCCCCGCAGTAAAATGTACATATTCAGCATACCCCCCTGCTTCTAGTAGATATAGACAGAACAAGCGGGAGAGAGACAAAGGAAAAATAAAAGTCTGGGGACTATTTGTTTTTAGTATTTGTTGACCTACCTTTTCGGTGTATGTTTGGGGTATGTTTTTATTTTGCGTCGAAAATCCCCCTGTAGGGGGACACGCCCGACATAATCGTTGCCGCCCCCATCATTTCCCCCTCCGCCGTCCCCTGGTCCTCCTGCTCTCACCAGTCCTGCTGCTGCTGCTGCTGCTGCTGCTGCTGCCCCCTCCTCCCTCCTCCTTCTGTTCCTCCTTTTCTCTTCCTCCTGCTCATCCACCATCTCCTTCTCCTCCTCCTCCTCCTCCACCTCCAAGGTGCGCACCTCCACTCTCTGATTGCGCATCACACGCCGGGACCAGATCCAGGTCCTGGGACGCCCGTTTTGCGGACGGTTGAGCGCTGACCTCGTTGCGTCTTGACAGCATCACGACGAACGGTTGTTGTCAGTGCTCAGCTTCTGGGGGTCCCAGATTGGCCCCATGACGGTCAACACACACTACTCAGGATGAGAAGCAGGTCCTCGCGAGGGGGTCCAGACCTCTGGGGGAGCCACGCTGCGAAAAGGAACACCAGGCGAGAGTTGGGAGTGGGGGGAGCTGATGCACCAGGAGGCAGGTGGAGAGAGCGGAGAGGCAGGGCAACAGGAGCAGGTGCACACGGGGCGACCACCCGGTCGTTGGGCGTTGATGCGGGACGGTCGTGAGAGAGGGCAGGATCAGGGGCAGCAGGGAGATCAGGAGGGAACAATGCACACAGAGACAGTGAGTATCGTCAGCTCCCCAGGAAGTATTGAACATGCAGGAAGTGGATGGGGGAAACCAGCACCTTGAACATATGTGATACACATCGGATTCCTTGGATGTGTGTCGACGCTTTCGTGTGTCCCTGGGACCCTTCAAGCGAGGGGCTTCGGGTCAATGGTGGACCGAGGCCAGGGGGGGAGAGGCAGAGGAGCAGGTGTGCCTTCCTCTGTCCTCCCCCTCGGTTGCCCGTGTCTCCCCTGGTCACACCCCTCAAGTCCCTGTTGGCTTCTCATCTTCGTCGCTCTCTATTCGTCCACGGTGTCCCTTCCGTCCCCCATGAACTTCACCCTGGTTCTCATCGTCGTCCTCCCCCCCGCCACCCTCCCGCATGCAGGTGGCGACCCCTTCCCTGATCCTCAGCTACGCCACTTTCTTGGAGGAGGGGGGGGGGCGCGGGTTTGAGGGGGGAGGGGGTAGAGGTGCCCAGGGAGAAGGGAGTGGGAAAATGCGAAAGAGAGGGAAGGGGGAGGAGGGAGGAGGGAAGGATGTGGGTTATGGAGGAGGAGGAGGAAGAGGAGGAGGAGGAGGAGGAGGAGGAGCAGGAGCAGGAGCAGGAGCAGGAGCAGGAGCAGGAGGGGGAGGAGGGGAGTGAGAATATTGGGGAGGAGGTCTGCAGTTGTGTTGTCCCCACTGAAGGGGACAATGAGCAGGAGCAAGAGGGGAGGAGGGGGAGGAGGAGGAGCAGGAGGAGGAGAAGGAGGCAAGTGAGGACGAGTAGCGAGACGAAGACGAGGTGCGGGTGGAAAGTAGGGAGCAGGAGGGGGAGAAGGTATTAGGCAGGGCGACGAAGAGAAGGAGCAATGGCTGGATCGCTCCACCACTGCTGCAGCAGGCAGGGGTCACGTGGTTCTCGATGCCTGGAGACTGTCGGCGGCAGTTGCATGCTGCCGTCGTCGAGGTCTGGAAGTCCCTCCGCCTGTTTGCCATACCGTGCAGCTGCAATCGGTGGGAGCTCCTGCCCCGAGGGATGGGGGCCTGACGCGGGGCGGTTGGAGTCTATGCCGGCCCGTGCGCCCACCCGTGTGCCGCCTTCCTCGCCTCGCCGACCGCGGGGGATACAAGGGCAATCATGGTCTTGACGGTGGTGCTGCTGGTGGCAGCGATGAAGACGAGCACCTTGAGGAGGAGGAGGAGGAGGAGGAGGAGGAGGAGGAGGAGGAGGAGGGGGAGGAGGAACAGAAGGAGGAGGAGGAGGAGGAGGAGGAGGAGGAACACGAGAAAGAGAAGAAGGAGGAGGAGTAGGAGGAGAAAGAGGAAGAGGACGAGGAGGACGAGGAGGAGGAGGAGGAGGAGGAGGAGGAGGAGGAGGAGGAGGAGGACGCGCTGCTTACTCCCGAGGGCCACTGGACGGCGTGCTGACCACACGGTGCGGTGACTCGGTCGGCGTTCGGGGTGGCCGCACGGTGTTGGGACGTGGGTCAGTCTCCGAGGTTGTCTCGGGCGATTGGGGCCTCCAGGGTTCTGCAGCGCAGTGCGGCGACGGACGTGCGGTGAGATCTTTGCAGATTTTCGAGGCCACCACACGGTCTGTCACCACACCTCATTTCAAATGCACAGTTGTTCTTTATCTCACCCCCTCTCAGACTGCAACTCCTCGGAGGCTAACGTCCGCATCGGCGCTGGTATATCCGTGATCGAAGACCCGCCTAATCCGGCATAAGCTTGCTCAATTCAGCTTATATAGCTCCGCTTAATCTGGCTTAGTGTCCAATGTTCCTTTAATGTTTCGCACCATTTTAGGGCCTCCTGGGCCTCGTGACGGGTACACTGAATGCCATAGTGTCCTCCTTGGAAATCTTGGGGGGACCTTGGGCCAGGGGCACTTCCGCCAACACCCGATCGATCAAACGTAGGGGGTGGGGCGGGGCTGGACCCCTCCCCAAACATGCCGGCACTCGCGTGTATACCACGGTGCTCGTGGCACTCCACGAATTCCGAGCCCTACCCTCGCCGATCAACGATTCAGGCAGCTCCATGGACGACGGGGGTAGGGTTAGGAATTAGGGAATTCTTCGAACACGTGGCGAAATCCGAACACTACCTCCGCCTCCCATCGACTCAGGAGAGTCGATGCTTGGTGGGGGTAGGGATCGGATGTTGCCACCTGCGGTCGTTACCCGGGCCGAACCCCCGGGTCAACGGCAACGATTTTGCGTACAGTGCCGTTTTTAACATATGCTCCGCGTGCAGATCATGTATTGAAAATGCAGGGATTTGGTATTAAACCAATGATGGGTTTATGCATCGATTTAGTCATACATTAATCATGTATGCGAAATCATATATTTAAAACAAAATCCCTGCCCTGTAGGGGGGAGCTCTGGAGCCCCCCCCACCCACATGTTGTGGTGCTCTCTCGCTGCGCCCACGCCCAGACGTGCGCCCGCCCGCCCAAGCATTCCCCGTACCCAGGGCCTCCCCCCCCAATGCCCGGGTTGGTGGCGGACGTCGGGAAGCTATTTCCCAGCTGTGGTGCTGGACTGGCTGTCTGGATGTAGCGACTAGACAGCGTTGTCCAGACATTGAATGGAATTCATGTTCAGTCTCTTGTCGGAGATGGACCCCTGAGCCTTGCGATGCAGATCCGTGCGGAGCGTGATTGTGGCTCGGACGAGTAGAGCTCGGCTGCGCTTGAAAAAAAGAAAAGAGTTAACAGCCTCGAACTTATCCCTATCCCAAAGATTGACAAACCAAAAAGCGATGACAGTCTTAGGGATGCGCCCTCAAACAATGAGGGAATCCCCAAGATTGGCATCGTGATGAGGAGATGCCCAGCATAGGGATAGGGACATGCTCCAGGCTGGTAATGATGGACATGAAAAAAAGCAAGCAGAACCAACAGCATGTCTTGAGAGGATGGCAGCGGGCTGCCGTGGGCGGGCAGGAGCGGAAGTACTTCGAGGACGCCTTCAAGGTGTACGAGCGCGGCATCAAGGCCTGCAGACCGCAGCAGCGCCAGCGGCGCCGGCCGCCGCGAAATCTGTCCCGAGTGTCGCTCCTCCGTTGTCGGGCCCCCCTTGGGCCCTCCCACGGCCTTGGGTGGGTCAGACAAGGAGTCCTCCTCCTCCTCCGCCTCCTCCTCATCTGCAGGGCTGGACAGGCAGACGCCAGCTGCCCCTGGGCCTGTCGGATGTGAGAAGGAGGTGTTCGGCTATGGCGAGGGGAGGACCGGGCCGGGCGTTTCGCTTGAGACTTCCTCACAAATGATGACCCTGAAGCTTAACAAGTGGCAACAGCTTCACAGATGCAGGACGGGTCGTTTTCCAAATGTGGCTCTCGCTTTAGCGCCGCGCATCGTTTTTTTTACTAGCAAGAGTTTCACGGATTGAGGTCGGGTGGTTTTCAAAATGCGGTTCTCGTTTTAGCGTCGCGCACATTGGTTTCCTAAAACATGGAGATTTTCACGGAGTGAGGTCGGGTCGTTTTCAACATGTGGCTCTCGCCTTAGCGCCGCGCACAGTCTTTCGAAGAAAGTGCGAGAGATTCACGGATTGAGGGCGGGTGGTTTTCAACATGTGGTTCTCGTCTTAGCGCCGCGCACATTCATTTTCAGAAATTGCAAGAGTTCCACGGACTGAGGGCGGGCGGTTTTCAAAATGTGGTTCTCGTTTTAGCGCCGCGCACATTCATTCTCAGAAATTGCAAGAGTTTGACGGGTTGAGGGCGGGTGGTTTTCAAAATGTGGTTCTCGCTTCAGCGCCGCGCACATTCGTTTAAAACATTTGCAAGGGCTTCACGGATTGAGGGAGGATGGTTTTCAAAATGTGGTTCTCGTTTTAGCGCCGCGTACATTCGTTCCAAACAGTTGCAAGAGTTTCACGAATTCTCATGAGCAGCGTACCAGAAATGGTGTTGTGGAAGGGTTCTGGATTTTGCGGGTGCAACAGTTATGTTGATTCGCGGTGTTGAAGCCCCCAAAATGACGTTTTTGCACGGTTCCAGATCGTCAGGACGTAGCAGTCAGGTTCATCCGTGGCGTGGACGTCCCAAGAGCAATGTTTTCGCATTCTTCAAGGTCTTCAAACGGTTGTCTTCCAACGAGGCAGTTCCTTCAATGGAAATGAACCGTTGCAGGGGCCTGTGAGGAGGGAGCTTGGAGGGAGGGGTAATTCAAACATCGTTGCTGACCCTTGGGTTTGCATTGGTCCTCCTCCTCCTCCTCCTCCTCCTCCTCCTCCAAGCTGGACAGGCAGACGCCAGCTGCCCCTGGGCCTGTCGGATGTGAGAAGGAGGTGCTCAGCTGTGGCGGGGAGCGGAGCTGAGCAAGCCACGACCGCAGCGATGCGCAGTTTACCAGCCTGGAACATTTCCCTATCCCTATGATGGGCATCTCCGCATCACGATGCCAATCTTAGGGATTCCCTTATTTTTTGAGGGCGGATCCCTAAGATTGTCATCGCCTTCTGGCGTGTCAATCTTAGGGATAGGGATAAGTTCGAGGCTGGTAAGTAGTAGAATGGGCACGTTTTGATCGGGAGATGTGAGGGAGGATGGATGGGGTAGGGCGGAGGGGGAGTGTGGAGGGGGAGTGCACGAAGGACAAGCTCGGCGCGCTCCCGCCATCATCTGACATCCGACTCCCTTCTACCATGTCCTTCCAACTGTGTTGTGATCGGGACATGGGAGGGAGGATGGATGGGGTAGCGTGGATGGGGGAGTGTGGAGGGGGAGTTCCTGAAGGGCAAGCTCGGCGCGCTCCCGCCATCATCTGACATCACCGTGTCCTTCCAGCTGTGTTGAACCCTCTTTTTCCCGTAGCCATTTTGGCTCAAGATGTGACGGCTCAAGAAATGCTCCCCGGGATCCGAATCTCCCTTGTGCTGTTATGGCAGTGGCGCCCAGCCTCCAGCAGCACAAGTGGTCATCACCCTCATGGTCGACTCGCCGCAGACTCGAACGACTTCTTCGAGGTCGAGCCCCTCTGCAGGGCAGACGGCTGCATGTGGCTCTACCGCGCCCGATCTCCCGGCGCCCTGCTGCGGGGCAGCTGCTCTGCGTTTCCGGGGCACCTCGTGGACCCCGTGGCAGCGCTCGCTGGCTCGTTCCACCTCTACGGGCTGCTCTCCGGGTACGCCAGCAATTCACCAGCCTCGAGCTCATCCCCATCCCCAAGATAGACACGCCAACAGGAGATGACGATCTTAGGGACACACCCTCAGAAACCGAGGAAATCCCTAAGATCGCCATCGTGATGAGGCGAGGCCCAACATAGGGACAGGGACATGTTCCAGGCTGGTAAGACATCTGCGGCGATGGCTGGCAGGCGGCCCCCTCGCCACGGAGGCCTTCCTGCCGGAGCGGCCCGACATGGCGCGCTGGGGCTTCGGCCTCGTGCGCGCGGCGCTCGAGGGCCTGGGCCCCCTGCTGCCCCCCGGCGCCCGCTCGTGCCTGCTCATGGTCTCGGCGGCGCGCGCCGCGGGGGCGCGGAGGTCCTCCGCGGGGCGACATGCGCTCCTGCTTCGCCTCGTCTATCGGGGGCGGAAAAGAGGGGGGTGATGACTAGGGGGGGGGGATATCATGGCGGGGGCCATGATCTTTCCCCAGATTTCATGGCGCCTCTTCTTATTTCATTACGTTCCCGGCCCCCCCGCTGGGCCGCGCACATGCCGCCGGTCATGATTTGCACCCCCCCCCTCTTTGACACCCCCCTCTTGGCCGCTCCCGAGTCTAGGGGAACAAGAAGTGGCATAAGCATCACAACTCGGAGGCCCGCGCGGCTTTCTCGGATCGGCGCTGGAGCCCCCTGGCGGCGCCTCCGGCGCCGCCCCTGGCGCGCTCCGCGCGCCAGGGAGGGGGGGTCCGGCGCCGAGCCGAGCAGTCCGCGCGGACCTCCGAGCTGTTCTGTTTGTGCCACTCTCTGCTCCCCTATTGTCTCTGCCGGAGGCCCTCTCCGACGCGGGCTGCGGCTCCTCAGGGCGAGCCGGGGCGCCCGGCGCTGGGGCAGGTGGAGGGCGTGCTGCGAGGCGATGCTGCGCGAGGTCTGGGCGGCCTGCCGCTCCAGGGCGGCATCGGCGCGCGCCCGCGTCCGCGCCCCGCTGAGGGCGCTGCTGCTGCAGGTGCGGTCTCCAGAAGGCCGGGTGCGGGGGCTTCGCGGTGCCCCTCGCCCGTCGCCATCTTGCGGCGCGGCTTCGGATCGACAGGATGCACACGGGACGGCCGCGCCGGTGGCAACGAGCTTGTGCGATGCCGCCGGTGCGGATGGCGTTGCTGACCTTGGCCTTCTGGCCAATGGCACCGTTCGTGTGTTCGTGCATGGTGTCAGCCTTCACCGGCACTGCAGCGGCGGGCCCTCGATGCGATGGACGCTCGAGTTCCTCGTGTACGTCGCGCCAGGTGGCCCATGCGTGCTGTGGGCTCACACATTATTTGAGTACCCCACTTTGCGCTCGGTGCCTGTTGTGCAGCTGTCGGCCTGGAGATGCATCTTCCTAGACGTCGCTGGCAACGAGCTTGGAGAGTCTACCGGTGCAGCGGTCAATCATTTCGGCGAGTTCAACGTGTTGCAGTGCCCCGTGCCGGAGCATGTTGCAAACAGCGTTGTGCCACCTGGTCACAGCAGCAGCACAGTGAGGGTTCGCTTGGATGCTGGCTCGTGGGCGCTGCCTGTGCTGAACATCTGCGTCGAAACGGCCGTCACACGTCGCAAGGTCGTTGGATGCATGGCTCCTGTCTTCCGCTTCCACGAAGTGGAGCATGTGGTCCAGCAGTGGTTGCATTATCATGTTGCCATTGGCGTGGAGATGATCATGTTGTACGACATAGATGATACTGCGAAGGGCAAGCTTGAACTGCTAGGCATCCCCGCCGAGCTCCTCCGCCGAGTCCCGGGCTCGCGGCTATCGCCCCTAGTGCCAGAGCTCCTGGAGCACGGCGCCGGGCGCCTGCGGGTGCGCGAGCTCTTCAACCACCTCGCCCAGAACCACTGCCTCTTCCAGGTGAAGGGGCGGGCGGACTGGCTGCTCAACGACATGGCTCTCGACCAGTACCTGGCCGTGCCCTCCGGGGGCCCCTTCGGCGTGGGCAGGGTGCTCGAGCGCCTGTCCAGGGCCCGCGGAGACGCTGCGACGCTGGACATCCCCTGGGTCCACTTCTCGGGGCGCCTGGGCCGGCGCAGCCCGTACCTCGTAGAGGCCCTGCAGCACCGGCAGCCTCGCCAGGAGGCGCCGCGCGCTGGCGGCGCCGCCCCGACGTACCTGGACCTGCAGGCAGGGGACCCCGTGGTGAACCCGGAGAACGTGCTGGCGGTGGCCTCCGAGATGGCGATCGGGCGTCGCGGGACGGTCCACGCCGAGGGGAGTGCGGCAGGCTTCCTCCGCTGGAACCACTATGTCGACCTGCACGGCCCGCGCCTGGACGGCCTCCCTGCGGACGTGGTCGACAACGGCTCCGCGTGGGCGGCACGGCTCCTGCGCGCCCTGGCGCCGCCACCCCCCGACCTGGCCGACTGGGCCCCCGGCGCCTGGTGCTTCCGGGAGGCGCCCCGGCAGGTGCGCGAGGAGCTCCGGGGGCTCTGCTGCCCGCCGTCGTCGGGGGCGGCCTCCGGGCCGCCGCCGGAGGCCTGCTGGCCGCCGTGGCACGCGAGGCGGCCGGAGCTGTGCTGCTGGGCGGGGGGCGGCGGGGCCGCCTGAACAAACAGAACGTGTCGAATCCGCCGACCTTCTAGGGCTCCCAGATGGGGTCGGAGCAGATGGGGTCGGAGGATGGCTCCGCATCGCCGATGCATAGCCAATGCGGCTCGATGTGGAGCCCGATTTGCTTAACGTCGACGTCGCCGATGCATCGACCCCGTCGACGATGCATCGCTGGTGCATCGCCGATGCATCGCCGATGCATCACTGATTCATCGCCGATGTATCGGCGATGCGGCGCGATCCTCCGACCCCATCTACTCCGACCCCATCGAGGATTCAACGAGCGAAGAAGAACGGTATAACATAAACTTTCCGCCGTCGGGGGCACCTGCCCCTGGGCGGCTGGAAAGTTTATTCCCCTACGGTGGCACCGTAGGGGAATAAACTTTCCAGCCGCCCAGGGGCAGGTGCCCCCGACGGCGAAAAAGTTTATGTTAGACCGTCCTTCGCCCGTTAATGGATGTCCAGAAGAAGGACATCCCCGAATGGCAGTTGCAGGATTTGGCCCAACGTTGGGCGTGAATCCGAGAGTCGTGGGGCAGTTGTGGGCTGGCGAGGGGGGAGGAGGCAGAGGAGGGGTGAGCAGCAGGACGAGAACGAGGAAGCACCACGAGGATGAGGTGCAAGAGCAGCAGCAGCAGCAGCTGGAGAACTAGGAGGAGCGGGAGAGGATAGGAAACGGAAGGAAGGGGAAGGGGATGGTGACGACGAGGAAGGCTGACCCAAATCCGATCCGATCCCGACACTCCGACGAGGCTATGCGGCCTCGTTTCTGTGTTGTGTTGTATTGTGCATCTTGGCGCAGCCTGTCCAATCCCCTCTTGACGCCGTGGCTACGCCTATGTATGAAGCCCGATCTCATGCACACTCCGATGTGATCCGATTTCCGGATTCAAATTCCACTCATCCTGTCCCGCACAAGAGAATTCAGACAAAGCAGCAGCCCACGTTTGGAGATTGTTTTTTTGCAGGCCAAGGTGACGACAAAAAGAGAGTCTCGGAGCGAGCTCCAAGCGAAATACGACGTCGAGAATTCTTGAAACCGAATCTGCTTGATGCGTCTCTCTCCGAGCAGTGAAGCTCGTCCAGTGATCTGCGGGATGACAAGTCAGAGTTAGGGGGCCGAATGGTCATTCACTGTCATTGGGCGCGTGGCTGAAGTGAGTTTCCGCGGTGCGGATTGTTGTTGTTGTTGCGTTTCTTGTTGTTTGTTGATTGTTGTCGTCGTTCAACCCGCGACCCGGCCCTCGACCCACCCGCGACCCACCTGCGACCCACTTGCGACCCACCCGCGACCCACCCCACGACCCTGCCGCGACCAACCCCCCCGCGACCCACCCGCGACCCACGCGCGGCCCACCTGCGACCCACCCGCGACCCACGCAAGACCCAGCCACAGTGTTTAACAAAACAGTCGGCGCCTGCGGCGGGCTCGTTGCATACTTACAAAAATGTGACGCCTGCGGCCGGTTTCTTCAGAGCCTTGCAGATTGCCGATGTCGCCACCGCTCTCCCACTATTATCCGCAATTGCGGGGTACTACGGTATATGTCAGACCGTTGCGGTGCTCGGTTTCGCAAGGCAAGCACCGCCGAGTAGTGATGATTTGGCTCTGTATTATTTTGGAACCGCGTGATCATCAGAATAGGCTTTTCCACCGTGCGCACTTGTAGTAGTGTCTCTTTCAGTCGGCCGCTTGTCGGCTTGTATCTTGTGGACTGCACGGCTGGGCAGATTTCAATCGACATGCTGTCAGCCATTGCAGTCAATCAGATCATCAGCGTTGCTAGATTGCAACTCTTGGGATATTACATGTTGCATCAGTGTTAGTGTATCCATGGTCAAAGACCTGCCTAGTCCGGCATCACCCTGCTTAAAACCGCGTAGCACAGTTCAATTTGGTTCGATCTTGGCTTTAGTCCAGCCTCATCTGGCTCAGTGGCCCCTTCATCGGGCTTCATAGCCCCTAATCTCTCTCACGAAGGCCCCTCAGTTGATACCTGAGTGCTGCTGTCGTGGCTGCAAGGGGAGTATTGAATACGCTGCTGCTGGGCAGGTATTTTCCTGGCCTCACGTCAACGACATCTGGCTGAGGAGGGCGAACGGGGTGGGGGGCAGGGACAGAAGGGGTGAGCGGTGATGAGGAGGAGGAAGCAGAGAAGAGACAAACCTACCACTTCTCAGAAGGGCCGGTGAACAGAGAGAACCGGCCAGAGATGACGAAGAAGATGGACGGAGTGAAGGAGAGCGACAGTGATGCAGCACACGTGGAGAGAGTGGCTCCCCCCCTCCGTCGTGAGAGAAGGGGCGCGGCAGGCTGGAGTCCGAGAGTGGGCGCGATGTTGTGGAACATTTTCGTAGAACGGGCCGTGCGAACCCAACGGACGTGCGAGGTCGCGGGAAATCGAGGTCGTTCGATGTCACCCAGAAGAGCCCACGATCGTGCACGATCGTGAGAGAGGGGAGGAGGCCCAATCATCGCGGCTCGAGAATTGTCGAGACATGGACCCTTGGGCCTCTCGACCGCTTCCTGCGGGATCTGTGTTTCATCGTGAGATGTTCTTTTCTTGACGACCCAGGGCCCCGACACCAGATTGCACAGGTCCAGTACGTTGCAGAACGGTGGCCGTCTTGATCTAATGGAGCCGCAGAATGTCTGGGAGAGGGAGGAGGACCAGGATGGTCTTGTCTGTCATCCACCGCCTGGTGTTCTATCACCGTCGAGGAACAACAGACAACATCAACACAATCGCTCGGAGGTCCGTGCAGACTACCGGAAGTACATTCGTGTACGGAAGGTCGGTGTCGAGTCGACGCACCAGCGACCCCAGCGCTGGCATCGGCCGTTCTTGAATGCCGTCACGTTGCCAGGAGGCTGCGATCGTTTGAGGTTGACCGATTATTCCAGTGCCTGGATCCAGCGTCGGCGCCGTCACGGCACGGATTGCCGCATGTTGTTTTGTGCTATGGTGTATTACGTCCAGGTGGCCTGCAGCGAGAGGTGTTCACGCCCTCCGTCAGAGTTGCACGCGGTTGCTCACCGAGAGCAAGAGAACCCCGAACCCGAATAGTATATCATGAGGGCGTGGCCTCACTGAGGTCCCAGCCTTTGCATTAGGGATAATATTTCTGTGCGGTTCGATACATATGCAGAAAAGACCCCCTAGCCCCAGTTTTCTTGGCCCGCCAAATTTACATCCCCTCCCAAAGGGTTAGGGGCCCTTTGTAGGCTGATCGCTTGCTCCCGCCAGCGTTGCTTCGAGCATCATGTGAGGACTAGCCTGCATTCGGCTCTGGCTAGCGCTCAGAGTCCGGCACGGGCGGGAGAGGAAGGGCCTGCAGCATGAAGTCGGGCCCGTCCCCCTGCAGGGGGACAGGCCCGACCGAAGCCCCGGAGGGCCCTCCGGGGGGCCGTGCCGCCCGCAGCGCGCCTCTCGCCCCCGTGCGCGCGCGGCGCTCGGGGGCAGGAGCCACACGCGGGGGGGGGGGGGGGCGGGCCCACACGGCGGGCGGGCCCCTCGGAGTCCGTGGCAGCCGGGCCTGCCGGCTGCTCTTGCAGGGGGGGTTTTTGAAGAAGAATAAAAACACACACAAATAGTCAAAAGATAGTCCAACATAAAAAACAGTATGTTTTTTTTTGTTTTGCATTTTTTCACCTTTTTGGGGGCACGTTTTTGTAAATTTTCCGTCGACGCTCCCCCTGTAGTGGGACACGCCCGACATAATCGTTGAGCGTGGGTGTGTGTTTGGGCCCCCAGATCCCAATTCGCTTCGACCCAAGCGCCTTTCCCCTGCAAGCATCGACCTGCTCTTGCTCTGGAAGCCCGAAATGGGTACGGAGAGAATGGGTGAGATGCCCAACAGCAGTTCCTGTTCATTTCGAACAGGACTCGCTGTCCGCGCAGCCGCGGCCTGTGTCCATTTGAGACAGGAGGCCGCCTGCCCAACAGTGGCCGCTGTTGGTTTGGGACAACATATGCTGTTGGCCATTGTACCCATTCTTTCCTACCCATTTCGGGCGTCCAAACCTGCTGTGTTTAGCTGCTCTCCGGGAGGGCCTGGGCCTAGTCTGCTTTTTCCGCCTTCCTGCTTCATGTCTTTACCTACTTCTTCCCACCGGCGTGTGCCACTATCGCTGCCCTCTCCTCGCTTCGGCCTTCCCGAGAGGCCCGCGTCGCCACTCGACACCTTGGCCAGGACGCACCCCAGAGGGGGCCTGGGGGCAGCGGGATGGGTCCTTTTTCGGTTCCCCCAGCAACCCTGGCGTGGTGCCAGGATCGCACAGGCCCATGCAGGCCCTGCATGCGGACGCATCGCTCCCGAGCGCTCTCGGGAGCGCTCTCGGGAGCGTCCGGGACGGCCGTGGCTCCCGATGCCCGAGCATTTGCTGTGGGTCAAGGGCAAAGGGTGCAGTCTGAAGTGCCGTTTCGGTTGTTTTCCGAGGTTTGAATCTTCGGGGGTGGACAGAACCCCCAACAGTGGCACGTCGATTAGTGCATTGTCCGTTTTCGGTTCTCGAGAGGGCGCCGTGGCCGTTATTTTCCAGGCTTGCGCCCGCCAGGTTTGGGCCTCAGGTCGTTTTCACTAAACCACGTCTTACTAAAGGCGGGTCTGTCCATCCCCGAAATCTGCAAAAGGTGAATCACAAGACGGAGTGATTTTCGAGGTGCAAATGGATTTCACCCTGAGCCCTCCACCCAAAGAAAATGCTCAGGAGACGTCCTCCAGACCCCGCCAGCCCCCCGCCAGAGATCCCCGATGCATCCTCGTCCCGATGGATCGTCGCTATCTCTCCAGGGTCGGAGAGCTGCTCTTTCCTCTGCGCGTCGCAGCCTTGGCCAGAGCGGTCGCCCCCCCCCCCACGCGAGGGTGCGAAGGCAGCCGCGCACCGCAGGAGGCCGCGATGCGGCAGATCGCACCGAAGCCGCCGTCGGACCGGGCTGCCTCGGCCACGGAGTCAGGCTCGAATCGGATCGCTTGCGCCAAGGATGCAAAATCAGCGCCATGCGAGCATCGGGGTCCGTATCGGAGCGTCGGAGCGTCGGACTCGAGCCGGAGCGGGTCGGCCTCAAAAGCCGGCATCGACTCGGATCGAAACGGGCCCGGCTTCCACCCGTGCGTCCAAGTGCCGTGCATCGTTGCCGCGCGCTCTTGTGATCCCGTCGTCCTGTACTCCTGCGCCCCGCATCCTTCCTGCTGCGGCGCCGGATCCTCCCAGGAGGCCCCGCGAACGTCTTCTGGACGCACAGACCGCGTGTCGGGCGTTGCGCCAATCTGTTTCGAACCTCGGGCGTCCAGAAGGGAGGGTCTCGTGTGGTCTGTCGTGAGAGTCTCAGAGGGTCCCAGCATGCCTTGCGGTTCGTGGGAAGTCGCTGGGCGTGGTCGACGTTGGGACGAAATCGAAGAGGGGTGAGGGGTGGTCGAAATCGGGACCAAGTCCAGCCGAAATTATTTTTCCGATAGGGTCGCGGTAGTCCACAGAGGTTCCCATTTGGGGGGATCGTTGGGGATCCCCAAACGGGTGACCACGCCACGTGGTGAGTCAGTGGGGGGATTCCGGGTCCCCGCACGGTTTTGGGACTTGGGTCGTTCTCCGGGGACGTCGCGGGAAATTGTGGCCTCTGAGGTCCTAGAACCGTGCCGTGATGGACCGCTCAGTGAGGTCGGTGGGGCTCCCAGGTCACCACGCGGTCCGTCATTGATTGCACGGGTTTGGGGCCCAGAAGCCGTTCGCGGGGGCTCCTGGAAGATCTGGCGCCATTGCAGGAGGGAGCGGGGCGCGGGAGTGCAGAGCGACGGGATCGCAGGAATGAATGCTGCACGGCCCTCGGGCGCCCAGGTTGAACCCGAAGGAGGGAGCCGGAGGAGGAGGGCGGGGGGTGCAGATACCTCACCCGCTTCGTGGCCCGCTACGGCGGCCGCAAGCTCGAGCGCGCGCGGGACCTCTTCGAGCAGGCGGTGGAGAAGGCGCCGGCGAAGTGCTCCCGGTGGGCCAGGGGGGGCTTTACTAGTATTACCACTACTACTACTACTACTACTACTACTACTACCACTACTACTACCACTACTACTACTACGACTACTACTACTACTACTACTACTACTACTACTACTACTACTACTACTACTACTACTACTACTACTACCTACTACCTACTACCTACTAACTACTACCTGCTACCTACTACCTACTACTGACTACTGACTACCGACTACCGACTACCGACTACCTACTACCTACTACCTACTACCTGCTACTATTATTGCTACTACGACTACTACTACTACTACTACTACTTCTACTACTACTACTACTACTTTTACTTCTACTACTACTACTACTACTACTACTACGACTACTACTACTACTACTACTACTACTACTAACGCTGCCTACCTAGTACTACTACTACTACTACTACTACTACTACTACTACCACTACTACTACCACTACTACTACTCTACTACTACTACTACTACTACTACTACTACCACTACTACTACTACTACACTACTACTACTACTACTACGACTACTCCCACTACTACTACTGCTACTGCTACTGCTACTACTAGTACTACTACTACTACTACTACTACTACTACTACTACTACTCCTACTCCTACTTCTACTCCTACTACTCCTACTCCTACTCCCACTCCCACTACTACTACTACTACTACTACGACGACTACAACTACTACTACGACTACTACTACTACTACTACTACTACTACTACTACTATTACCACTACTACTACCACTACTGCTACTATTACCACACTACTACTACTACTACTACTACTACTACTACTACTACTACTACTACTACTACTACTTCTTCTAATATTACTACCAGTACCACTACTACCACCACTAATATTACTACTACTACTACTACTCCTACTACTACTACTACTATTACTACTAGTACTACTACTACTACTACTACTACTACGACTACTATACCGACTACGACGACTACTACTACTACTACTACTACGACTTCTACTACTACTACTACTACTACTACTACTACTACTACTACTACTACTACTACTACTACTACTACTACTTCTACTACTACTACTACGACTACTACTACTACAACTACTACTACTACTACTACGACTACTACTACTACTACTACTACCACTATTTCTACTACTACTACTACTTCTACTACTACTACTACTACTACTACTACTACTACTACAACTACTACTACTACTACCACTACTACTACTACTACTACTACTACTACTACTACTACTACTACTACTGCTGCTGCTGCTGATACTACTACTTACTACTACTGCTACTGCTAGTTTGCCGGTGGGTGGGGGGACATGCCCGGCCTAACGCTGGACCTGGGGGGAGCGTGCTCCGTTTCCCTCAGAACACGCTTGCTCCATGCCGAGCAAGCGGGTCCCAGCCAGAGGGCTTGGGGACCTTGGGGGATTCTGCGAGGCCAGAGTTTGGCTGAGCCGGGTTTGGGAGCTGCTCTCGGACCTGGAAGTGGCCTTAGATTTTGGTTGGGCTGGGTCTGGGAATCTTTTTGAAAATTATAGTGTCCACGCCCGATGTCGGAGGCCTGGCCGCCTCCGCGTCGCGAACATACTATTTTGGATATGTTTGTATCACTGTTAATGTTCATCATTATCACTACCTTGCCCTGAATGCCTCTGTCTTGTCCTTTAAGTCATCGGGCCTGGAACTTGGTCTGGCGGCTATGTATTCGCCGTCGCCGCCTCCTCGCCGCCCGTCGTCTGGGCCTGAAACTTCGTTTGGCGGCTGCGTACTCGCCGTCGCCGCCCCGTCGCAACGTCGTCGCCCGTCGTCTGGGACTGGGTGCCAGCCTCGCGGCTCCGTGCTCGCCGTCGCCGCCCCGTCGTCGCCGTCGCGGCCCCGTGCCTGCCTCGCATATATTGGACCGAGTAGATCTTCTTCTACACAGTCCTATGTAGGATCTACCCACCAAGGTTGATGGTCACGTTTTCGTATTGTTTTTGGCGCTTAGTTTGTCACAAGTGCGCGCACATTCGTTTGTCAGAAATCAGCAGTTGCCAAAAGTAGTTCGCAAACGTGGGGCGAAGTCGTCTGGGCAGACCAGAGTCCCTCAAACATTGCAGGTGTCGCGGAGGTTTTCACATCGACTGTCTTTCATATATATATATATAGAGAGAGAGAGATTACAGAAATCACACATTTATGTGTATGTGCTATATATACACATGTGTAAATATGCATATATATATATACATATATATATTATATATAATATTATATATATATATATATATAGTTATGTGTGTATGTATGTGTATGCCGACGGTGCCCCATGGCACGAACCCCGCCCAGTATTACCAGGGGTCTTCGTGCAGGCCGCTCCCTCCCCCCTCGTGTCCCTTTACCGGTGGGGTTGGCGCAGGCCGCGTTGGGGGGGCTTCGAGCTGGACCCCCTCCTCCCCTGTGGGAGTGGGGGGGTCGGAGTGGGGGGCGGGGTTGGGGCGGGGGTGCGGGTGGGGTGGGGGGGAGGAGGAGGAGGAGGAGGAGGAGGAGGAGGAGGAGGAGGAGAAGGAGGAGGAGGACGACGAGGAGGACGAGGAGGACGAGGAGGACGAGGAGGAGGACGAGGAGGAGGAGAGGAGGAGGAGGAGGAGGAGGAAGTGGCAGCGCTGTTGTCGACATTGTTGGGCACGTGGTAACATGAGGCAGCTGCAACTCCCAGGTGAGCCACCTGCCCCGGACGAAGTTCCGAGCCTCCTGGGAGGGGTCGACGGAGCGGCCGCGTACAAAAGAGCGGTGTCGCCTTGTTGCGGCACGTCCTGCAGGCGGATACGCATCCGGGTGGAGGCTCGTGCATGCCGGGGGGGTTCGTGCGTACCGGGGGGGGGTCGTTTTCACCGGGGGGGCTCGTGCCGGCTACCCGGGGGGGGCTTCGTGCTTACCGGGGGGGGGGCTCGCGCCGGCTCGCTCCAGCGGGGCCGCCAGCTCGAAGCCCCCCAGGCTGGATTTTACTGGAGGGGGGGTCGCTCCGCACGGGGCACCGCCGACGTATATGCATCTGTAGCAAAGGCGACGGGCCAGGGGAAACCTCGCCGGGGGCGCCGTCGCCCCGTCGCCGAGGGGCTGCAGGCAGCAGTGAAGGAACCCCCTTCCTGAGGCCGCCAGGGCCAGAGCCCGCGGAGCTCACG
The DNA here is from genome assembly GCA_963575745.1 of Prorocentrum cordatum. Classification (NCBI taxonomy): domain Eukaryota; class Dinophyceae; order Prorocentrales; family Prorocentraceae; genus Prorocentrum; species Prorocentrum cordatum. The sequence goes on along the minus strand of CAUYUJ010003058.1, from coordinate 173,793 downwards.
CGCGCTTCGGGCGCGCGGGCGGGTCGCGCCGGCATCGATCGGCACGCTTCTTGCTTCGATCTCGTCTCATCAGATCCTCCTCCTCCTCCTCTTCCTCTTCCTCCTCCGTAACCATTTTGGCTCAAGACTCCATGTTCCCCTGGGGACAAAGTGGAGACCTCTGATCCGAGGCCAGACCCCAGGTTCTTTTGCAGCCACTGGGTCTCGTACCCCCCAGTGGTCAAGAGTTCTTTCCGCTTCCGCCCGCAAGTCTCTCGTACAGACATGTCGAGCGCAGGATCTGGAGGTGTGCCCGCTGCAGTGAGTACGCCCGTCGATGTGGATGAGGAGATGGAGGAAGTCCCAGTCTCGCCTCTCGAGCGTATCGCCAAGGCAATGGAGGTGAACGCGGCATCCACGAAGAAGTTGGAGGCACAGTTGCTTTCACTCTCCGAGAGTAATGAGAAGGTCATGCAGGAGGTCGTGAAGATCGGCACCCTCGAGGCACGAGTAGTCCAGATCGAGAATGCGCTTGCCCAGCTTCCGCAAGGAGCCAGTCAGGGAGATCTCGCGGTTCAGGCCCAGGTCTCCGCGCTGTCCGTGAAGATGGATGAGAATATCAAGGAGCTGCGTAGTGAGATGCGAGCGGTGTCAACGGCGTCTGCAGGTTCTGGAGTGCCGCCTCGTCCTGCCAAATTCTCCCGTGCGGCGAGTACGGCCCCCACAGGGACTCCTGCTCATGATGATATTCCAGACGAGTGCCGACGCTGGATAAGTGGCTTTCCAAGACCGCTCATGGCCCCAGCGCGAGAGGCTCACTTTGAACGACTCAAACAACATGTTCTGCGTCACATGGCCGAGAAGATGACCGCCCGTTTCGCTCGCGTCAGCCAGAGCTACAGTGTCCACTTCGAGACTCCTGCTCTTGCGCGTGAACTTCATGACTCCATGGTCGAGAACCCGACGAAATGGAAGGACCAAAGGTCACAGGTGGAGCATGATGTCCGCGTGAGAGCCGATTGGCCAGGTGATGTCCGCAGTCGCCAGCGGCAACTTGGTCGTATCTGGTCGCCCGTGAAGGAGCTTCTCGTCCAGAAGGGGGCGTGGAGTCAATCAGCGAGGATGGGCGCGAACGGCTTCCGCAGCGAGTTCTATTTCATCAAGGACGACGACATCTGGGTTATGTTTCGTGGCTCGCTCGACCCGCTCGGACGTTTGCAGCGCGCCGCGACGGGCGACTTCTGGAACCTCAACTTTACCCGGGCTGATGCTGACAGGTTGTTGGGGTTATTGAACCAATAGGAGTCTACGCTACCAGGATTTGGGCATCATTCGCTGCCCGCAAGTAGCCGAGGCAGCATGCGCAGTCGGAGCGACCAGGAGGCGCCCAGGCCCCGCCAGGATGCTGTATTCCCTTCTTCTTGCTCATCTTCTTCTGTCTCTTCTTCTTCTTCTTCCAGGACATCTTATGAGTCGGAGTCGAGTTGCTCGTCGGAGGGTGGTTTCGATGATCCGAATATTCGCGTTGTCCCGTTTGTTCCCGACCGTCGATTTCGTAACATTACATGGGATGTTCACACTCTCTTTGGCTCCCTGCATTCGGGCGTGGGGCAGCAAGCGAGGACACGTGCGACTGCGATGTCTTTGTGCCGCTCTGCTGATGTGGTGGTCTTGCAGGAATGTCATGGATGTAAGGAGGACCTTCTACTTCTCCTCTCTGACCTCCGTGCATTTAAAGGTTGGGGCTCGTTTCTTCCCGATCGTGCGGCAGGAGGTGCAGTTATCCTGGCTCGTTCATTTTTTTGGCGCAGTTTGTGCACGTCAGGCACGAGGTCGTCGCTGGTGGGCGATGCCATTGTATTCATTCGAGGGGGGGGAAGGGATGTATGACAGTTATTACCATGCACATTGATCCAGCTCTTTCTAATGGAATGAAATATGGGTTGATTCGGCAGGTCGCTTCCTGTGTGAAACCTGTTTACAAGTACGCTACCTGGATTTTGGGTGATTTTAACTGTCTGGATCCTGGGGGCCCCCGTATTTTTCTGCAAGCAGAACCTGTTGCCGCCAAGGCCGACACGGTGGGCAGTTTCTGTGCGGGCATTTTCCCCTTCATGTGCGAGGTCGCCCAACTCTACCTTACGTTTCGAGTGGAACAAGACGAGAAAATCCTCTCCGCTGGGCGCCTGGATAGAGTATGTACCAGTTTGGACTCGGGGCACCTACTCGATTTGAAGCCTGCCGCGGGTGTTATATGGCCAGTTACTGACTTGTCGAAGCCGAGTGACCATACCCCTGTTTACGTTCCCGTGTTTCTTGGTCTGCGAAATGACTTTCCTCGGATTCTGCCATGGGTTATTGGAAAGCTTCAGTTTTCGGAAGCTGTTCTGGATCTGTGGGAGGACACGCCTCCGTGTTCGTCCGCTTTTACTCGGCTTCGAGGTCTGAAGGAGGTGTTTCACGAAGCTGCTCGTCGCGTCAAGGCTGGTCTGTCAGTATCAGGTCCTGAATCTGCAGCTGAGCTCCTCTCTTGGTTCTTTGCGGTCCTGCGTGCCATGACGCAGAACAATATGTCTATCGTTCGCAAGGCTATGCGTGCTGTGCCCGAGATGCCGAAGTATGTGGACGAGGGGGTTGGATGGTGGGTGGACTACGGAGGATTCATGGAGAGGATGAGGTCGGTTTCGGAGTCGGTGTTAGACGAGGAGGTGAAGGATTTGTTCGCGTCCCCGTCGCTTTCTCACGAGTACACAGTCAAGAAAGCGCAGCAGATCCAGAGGCACATTCAAGCTTGGAGAGCTCGTAATCGGAGGCTGGTGATAGCTGGAGTGGAAGCTCCTGACGGCACTGTTCCCGACGCCCAGGCCGGGTGCGCTGCGTTGCTGGCTGATCATTGGGGAAGGGTTCACTCTAATCAAGATAGAGAGCGGGTGCATCAACTTCATTTTCAACGTTCCGTTCAAAGAGCTTCGGAAAATGTGATTTGGGAAGCTTCGTTTGAACAGTTCAAACAGGGGCTGAGACGCTTTCGGGATTTGGCGCCTGGTCCTGATGGGGTTCCTTTCAGTTGTTACTCGGCCGCTGGGGATCTCGGAGCAGAAGCGTTGCACGAAGCTTACCGCGCGCTCCTCGGAGGCGAGGCGGACGACGACGAGTTTAAACTCTGCCTTGCAGTATTTATCCCACAGGGGGAGGTGCCTGAGTCTGTGGACGAGTTGATCTAGTCCGCCTGAGACTCGGCCGATATGTCTGGGGAATACGGATAATAAAATTACCAGCGGGTGGATCAATTGGGGGTTGGCGAGACAGGCGTCGATTTCGTGCGCGAGTCCGCAGCGCGGGTTTGTGCTGCGCAGATTTTTGAACGATAATGTTCTCGAGGCTGCGTCTAAGCTTGCGATGTGGTACTGTGTGTCTGGGCATAGGGCGTCGGGTTGCATCCTTCTCGATATTCGGGCCGCGTTTCCGTCTCTTGACCACGGTTGGATTTGGTGGATCCTGGAGACTATGGGTGTGCCGAGGTGTATCATGCGTGCCTTGAGGTTTCTGTATTCGGGCATTCGCGCGACCGTCGTTCTGGGAGGCCAACGTTTCTTTGGCTCTGAGATCAAGTCTGGGATTAAGCAGGGGTGCCCCGCCTCGGGGTCGATCTTCGCGCTCTCGCTGGACCCCATTGTTCGAGCCCTCGTTTGTGCGCTGCCAGAGCCAGAGTCTTGTCTGTGTGGCTTCGCGGACGACCTGATGCATGGCTCGCGTGACCTGTTCGAGACTGTTCCGAATGTGCTGGTGATAATGAGCCAGTGGGCCTTGGCGACGGGATTGCAGCTAAATAGCAAGAAGACCGTGGTTGTCTTTGTGGAGGAGTTTCAGGAGTCATATGTTCGTGATCGGTTTGATGAGCTGGGAGTTGATTTGGGGAGGATATGCATTCGGACGCGTGGGAAATACCTTGGGATTTTCCTGGGCCGTGGTGGAGGGGAGGTGAGCTGGAGGGATCCGATGGTGAAGTATGTGAGGAGGGTCAGAGAAATTCGTGGGCTGGGATTGGGGCTTGTCGAGACGGTTTTGAGCAACAAGTCCCTTGCTCTGCCTGTCACGCAATTCGTCGCCCAGTTATTTGAGCCGCCTCCTGCTCTGTATCGCCTGGAGGACGAGTGCCTGCAGCTGCTCGTGAACGGGCCGCGTCATGCTGTCCCCCGAGCTGTCTTCTTCGATCTTGAGGCGATAGGCGTCAAGCTCCATCTGCCACAGTTGCGGCAACTGTGCATGGCGGCCAGATATCGCACCGCGAAAAAAAGTGAGATGTTCCCCAAGCTGATCCAACAGTACCGAGACATGATTGAGTCTGACGATTTCCTGATTGCCCACCAGTCCTCTGATCTTTTCCTCCAGAGCCCGCTGTACCAGTTGAACCGTGTGCGCGAGATGTTGGATAGGATCCCCGAAGTCCCTGATGATCCAGATAAACGGAATTTCCAGGCTGCCGTGTTACGTGCGATTGAAAAAAGTGACCCGCCAGAATCCGCGTGTCAAGCTTTGATTCCGAGGTTGCAGTACTTCTGTGGGCGTGAGGCGGTCCGACATGAGATGAGCACCATGCTGATGATTAGAGTAGGTCGTCTAGGGCAGGTGCTTCCCGGCTTTGTGATGAGTAGTCGGATCAAAACAATGTGCAACGCATGGTGCACCACGCGTAGGTACCACCATGGGCCTGACAGGTGCAAATTCGGGTGTTGCTGTGTCGGTGGAGATGACGTCCTCCACTATCTTGCATGTCCTGTCGCCTGGCCTGTTGTTTTTGCTATGCTTCCTCTCTTGCCTCATGACTACTCCGAATGGAGCAGTGAAAGGAAGCTGTGCCCCTTGTTTTTCGATGGCCCCAGTCATGCGCATGCGAGTTGTGTCATTGCCATAGATCTGCTCTTTCATGCTTACAACAAGGTAAGGATTTCAGGTCGGAGGCTTAATGTGGCCAACCTCCTCAAGGCGCGGGCCAAGGTGCTGGCCCAGAGGCAGGCGGGGCTGCGGCGCCTGCTCAGGGGAGAACACGCGGGGTTGGGATGAGCGCACCTCCTCTTCCTCTTCCTCCTCCCCCTGCTCCTCTCCTTCTCTTTCTCCGTCCTCATCCCTTGTCCCGGTCCGATTCAGCAATGAGATTCACCATGCGGTGGCGCCTTGTATTGGGGAGGCCATTGTTGAGACTTTGAAGCGGTAGGCCAGCCAGAAGTTTGAGGCCGAGTCCGTTCGATCTGGTCGATCCGATTCGAGGTCGGTTTCGGCCGGATCGATCTGATTCGATTCCAACATTCTGATGACCCGATACGGTCCGATGTTCGCACGGCGCTGTCGTTCATCCCCGCCCGGCCGATCTCCTTTGATTCCGACCTTGTCCCGATGCCGCTTCGACGCGCGTGCCGATCCGATCCGAGTTCGCCAAACCGCTTCTGCTGGGCCGGGGAGGAGCAGGAGGTGGGGCGCGGCAGGGATCGGAGAGGGTGCACGGGGGGAGGCGGCTGCACATGCTGTACGCCAAGCTGGAGGCCACCCCGCCCAGCTCCCAGTGCCTCCTCGCGCCTCCTGTGCCGCCCCATCTCCAAACGACGAGGAATAGGAGGTTCACGGCGGCGATATGTTTCGGCGTCCAGGTCCGACTATCTTGCTATTCCCATGCCTATAGTTATTGTATCTCGTTCTCTCTTTCTCTCCCTCTCTCTATCTCTCCTCTCTGTCTTTGTTTGTTGGGTGTGTGTCTCTCTCCCTCTCTCTCTCTCTCTTGTTGTCCCCCTCTCTCCCTCGGATCCTTCAACCCTTCGGAGGTGAAGTCAGCATCGGCTCTGGCATGTCCGCGGTGGAAAGCCAAGCTAATCTTGCAGTCAGGCATATTCCCGTTTCATATTAGTGACTCCCGCTTAAATTTGGGCGGCCCTTTGGGCTTTCAAATTGGCGCAGTAAATGCCAAGCGTGCTTACGAAGCCCTACCAGCAGCTCCCTCCTATGATTCGGTGCTGGCTCATCAGGGGTCACCCAAGTTTCTATATCGAATTGCCATCGGCAGATCCCGCCACCGTGCCTGGGTTGTGGGCCATAGGCTTCTTGGATGTTCGTCTGGACGTCGTTGGAGGCCTCTCGAGGGCCTCTCTGGAGGCAGTGTTCATGCCTCTCGGGGGCCGTTTTGGGGCCTCTTGGGGCGTTTCTGGGGCCTCTCGGGGTCCTTGTGGGGCCTCCTGGGCGCATCTTGGAGCGGAAAGCTCGAATTGTCGGTCCGGGCTGCCCTTCGGGTGCCCCACCACTTGGGGTTGTCTTGGGGCTCTCTTGGGCTTGGGGGGGGGCTCTCATGGGCTCCCTTGGGCTGTTTGGGGCCCTCTTCGGGGCCTGTTGGGCCGGGCGCCTCGCGGCGATCTTGGGCCATCCAGCGCGCCGTGAGGCCGACGAGTTGTGTATGCTAAGAAGGCGCGCTTCCCCGAGAGAGCGAAGCGATGTTCATTCTCGCGGTTGATTCTGAAAGTCCAGTCGTCGTCGCAGAAGAACTCCGGCGACTGCGTCTCCTCCCAGGTGAACTCGTCGACCTCGAGGCCTTCGACACGCAGCACACGGGAGCTCAGCTCGTTGCGCCGACGCCTCCCTTGGGGCGTTCTGGGCGCCTCCTCGGCTGTCTGGAGCCCCTCGCTCAGCGATCTGGGGCCTCCTCGGACCGTTTTGGGGGGCCTCTTGGGGCGCTCGTGGCCCATCTTGGGGCCCCCTTTCGGCATCGCTCGGACGTGTGCATTTTTCCTTCGGCGAGGACCATCGAGGAGCATCCTTGATCATTTGGCGAAAAACCATGCACGAAACCAAAAAAAACACCGGGAATGGACGTCCGAGCGATGGCGAGGTCTCGGGGCCCCCTTGGGCCCGACAAAGTCACGCGACAAGACACGCTGTGGCCCAGGGGGCGCCAGACCAGCCCCGGGAGGTTTGGAAATTTGGGGTCCGGCCCTTCAGGATTGAGGGCTGAGGCTCAATGGCTTGGGCCAAGGACTCGGGGACACCCCAACTCGTGCCTCGGGGCACGGTGGCGGATGTGTGTATAGATCTCCCTCCCTCCCTCCCTCTCTCTCGATCTCTCTCTCTCTCTCTCTCTCTCTCTCTCTCTCTCCTCTCTCAGACCCTTTGTCTCGCAGTTCCGCCGCCCGCGCTGTTGCGCAGGAGGAGCATGGCCTTGCCAGGCACGCCCTCTCGATCTACAACCGCGCCACGAAGGCGCGCCGCCGCCCAGGTGGCGACAGGGCTGGACGGGTGGAGCCGGGAACAAAGTGCAAAGTGGCTGGCAGGAGGGCCCTTTAAATGGGCCGGCCCTTTGGATGTATTGCGAAGGCCTTACGGCCGGTGCCGCCGACCCTGAGAACGACGAAGGTGAAAACGAGGGGGAGGGGGCAGGGGGGGAGGACGAGTGGGAGGTGGAGGAAGGGTGGAGGAGGTGGATGAGGGAGGAGGAGGGGGGACAAGGATGTGGAGGAAAAGCAAGAGGAGGAGAAGGAGGCAGAGGAGAGGAGGGGGAGCAGAGGGGGGGAGGAGGAGGAGGGAGGAGGAGGAGGAGGAGGAGGAGGAGGAGGAGGAGGAGGAGGAGGGGGAGGAGGGGGAGGAGGAGGAGGAAGAGGAGGAGGAGGAGGCCAGAGGCTTTCTTGGGACAGCCTGGGGCTCTCTTGAGGCCGTCTTGGGCCGTCCAGGGCTCTTCTTGCGCCGTCTCGAGGCACTCTTGGAGACCTCCTGGGCAATTTGGGGCTCTCCTGGGCAGTTTGGGGGCCCCTTGGGAGCCTCTTGGGGCCTCTTCGGGGGCCTCTTCGGGGAGCTCTTGGGTGCCTCTTGGGGCTGAAAGCTCGAAGTGTCCGTTCGGTTTGCCCGTCTGGGCACTCTCCTGGAGCCGTCTTGGGGGCCTCTTGGACCGTCTTCGAGACGTCTTGGACCGTCATGGGGCCCTCTTCGGCCGTTAGGGGACCCTCTTGGGGGCCTTTTGGACCGTCTCGGGGCGATATTTGGGGCGTCTTGGGCCGTCTTAGCGCGTCGGGAAGCGGACGGGAGAGGCAAGAACGCCAAAATCTGTCAAAAACGTATGAGAAATCTATGAATTTTGCCTCTTGGGGCTCTCGTGGGAAAGCTCCTGGAGGCCGCTTGGGGCGCTTTGCTGGCCTCTTGGGCCGTCTGGGACCGTCAAGGCGTCTTGGACAGATCGTTCGGCGATTCGGGGTTCTCTTGGATTGTCTTTGGGGCCTGCTTTCTTAGGCTTCGGAACTCCTGGGAGGGGCGTCGTATCTGACCCCCCCAGGACCCCCCTCCTCGGAACTCCTCGGAACTCCTCGGAACCCGCTCCCCCCCGGGACCCCCCCCCCCCGGTCCCCTCCCCCCCCCTGCCCGGCGGGGGAGGGATCGAAGGGAATGCCTTTCCCCTCGACTCAATCACAACGTTGCTCAACTTGAGCTGACCCTTTGGATGTATTTTCTTGGCGGAAGTGCAGCCACCCCGCACAGTGACGACGGGCAGCCTTCCCAAGGGTGCCCTGGCATCCTACTTCTCCCCAGCCCATCCTTGGCCGCTTTCGCTGGCCACGCCCCGCTCGCAAAAAAAAACTTCGACGTGGCCTTCTCGGGCCTGTGCGTCCTTGCCGCGCAGCTTTACTACACGGGCTGACTGCCGCCAGATCCACAGAAACTGAAGAAGCAAAACAAGAAAACTCAGGAGAGGAAAAAACACACAGACACAATTAATCCTCGATTCCCCAAAAAGTATGGGGAAATATGGGAAGCGGGGGGAAGACAGAAACCCAGAAGATATGGCAAACTATTTGGAATATTTGATTTTGTGTGTATGTATTTGTGTGTCCTGGGGCCCCTTCGAAAACGCACTTTGTCTGAGGTCCGCGCGGATTTCCCCCGCCTCCGCGCCGGAGGAGCCCCCTCGCCGCCTCCCGCGCGCCGCCCGGCGGCGCGCCCCCCGCGCCTGGGAGGGGGATGGGTCCAACGCCGATCCAAGATGAAGTCGGGCGTGTCCCTCTACAGGAGAAGTATTCAAAAGTAGTAAAAAATAGTCTGGGGGTGACTTTTGGATTATGTTTCTTGACATGTGTTGGATATGTTTGGAGGATTGTTTGGTTTTCCTCCCAAATCCGCCTGTATGGGGACACGTCCGACCTAAATCCAAGAACAATCGGTACACACCTCAGATCGGCGGCGAGCGAGGGGGGGAACTGAGAAGGAGAAGGCCTTCTCACACGGCGGCGGCACTTCTCCGCAGCCCTCCCGTCTTCTGCGAAGGTTTTTGTTTTGCTGTCTTCGGGGAGAGCTTGGAACACTTCTCAGAAGGCCAAGGGAACTTCCGTTCCTTCTGAGAAGGCCCGCCCCTTTCTCGTTCCCCCCTTCGCCCGCCGCCGATCAGAGAAACTGAGCCGGTGTATGTCAATTGCTGTTCCTCTAGCCTGGCTGGACGCGGGTCCTTCACGTGCTCGTTCGGAGAACCTTCTTGGGGCCGGGGGCTGGGAGCCGGCTGGGGGGCCTGAGATGCCCCAGCACTGGATGCTGATGGGCCTGTTTTCCACCACCACCACCATAAGTTGGAGGGGGGAAGGAGGTGGAGGACGAGGAGGACGAGGAGGACGATGAGGAGGAGGACCCCCTCCCCCTCCAACTTGTGGTGGTGGTGGTGGAAAACAGTCCCATCAGATGCGGCAGGCAAGGGGGGGGGGGAGAAGAGGGGGCCCCGCGTCGCCCCGGCGGGCTGCGGCTCGAAGCATGTGGCGAGGGCGAGGCCCTCTGCGACGCGAAGACGCGCTGCAGTGCTCGGGGGCCGTTCGTTGACGGTTAAGCCGTGGGCGGAGCACGAAACGTGCGAACTCCAGATTTCGTAATAAAAGGGAGGGGGGGGTCTCTTCCAGGCTATCTTGGAGGGCCTGGGGGGGTCTGGGAACGATGTTTTGGGGGGTTCTCCCACGGGGGGGGGTCTAAAACTTCTCGTCTGGGAGGGTTGAGACCCCCTCCCTTTTATTACGAAATCTGGAGGAGCGTTTGTGTGTAATACAGCCCTCCCGAGCCCCTCTGGGAAACGAAGGCTCGAAAAGGCTCCTTCAAAAGTTTCGACCCCGTGAGAGGTCGGCACGGATAGGCCCCGGCCCCCCCCCCCCCCCCGTGACCGTGCTCGGGGCCAATCGAGCGCAGACCCTTGGGCCGCTTCCAAGGTGGGAGGCTCCTTGTTGGGAGGGCTCTTTAGATATTCGCCTGGGGGGCTTCCCGGGGCCCACCGTGCACATGTGTTCAACTCTAGTTCGCTTCAAGTTCGATTCAAGCTCGGCTCAGGTCGACAGACGTTCGACGCAGCATCGACGCATGAGTGGGTCGACAGTCGCCAGGATGGTCCCCAGAACGAGCATCTGGGTTGGCGGGAGGGTCTTGATTTGGGGGGGCCCTTGGTTGGGTGCCAGATCCTAGTACAGGTTCTCGTGAGAGTGCGCTGTTTTGGGGCTGTCAATCCTGGCTCTCACTCCACTTCGTTTCTTGTTCGCCGCTCTACTTGTTGTCGTCCCTGGGCCCGAACAGCTCAAACGTACAATTGAGATCGACCTTTCAATTCCCCCCTTGATCGTGACAACGTTCGCGTGCCAACGTACCTTCGTCCTGTTGACAGCGTCGCTGCATCATCATAGTTTGCTTCATCGGTCCCAGAGTCTCGCTAGTATGTACAGCGCGCGTGGTACATGCTCTTTGACGAACGCGCGCTTGAGTTCTACAGCTCGCGCGTCAAATGATCAGTGTGAAGGTGCACATGCTTGAGTTGCTTTTGGCCGCAGGGTGTGACGTCGCGCCCAGGCCGTGGAAGAGGGTGACATGTACGAGATGTACAGCATACTGATCAAGAGGGGCGGAGGGGGCGAGAGAGTCGGCTTCAGTGGGGGCCCATGCCACGAAACACCCTGCTTGCCTCCAGGGTGCTCTGGGTTTCTTCGGTGTCGATGGTTTTGGCAGGGAGCGCGCGACGTGCCCACACCAAAAATTCCATGGACGTCCTGGGGTATCATCAGGGATGTGTGTCTTGTGGAAGGTCTCTCGTGGTCGGGCTCCCCCACTGTGCGCGCAACAGTGACCCTTCCTTCGCTGGAGTGACCCCTGGGGCCCGTCCTTCGGGGGGGGGGGAGGTCGCACCCTCGTGCGCGCAGCAGGGGCCGCCACTGCCGCACCGCACGCAGCGCGAGGGGGGGACGAGAGGTGATGGGCCTATGTTCCACCACCACCATGAGTTGAAGGGTGGAAGGAGGAGGACGACCAGAAGGAGGAGGACGACGAAGAGGAGGAGGAGGAGGAGGAGGAGGAGGACGAGAAGGGGGAGGTGGTGGAAGAGGAGGAGGACCCGCTCCCCCTCCAACTTATGGTGGTGGTGGTGGAAAACGGGCCCATCGGGAGGGCCGCGCGCACGACAGGGGCCACCGCCGCGCCCCTCCCGCGAGAGGGCCAAGATGGCGCCAAGACGGCTCGAGAGAGCCCCCACGGAGCCCTAAGACACACGGAGATAATCCAATCAGGTGATCGCAAACATGGATCAAGGGGGCGTGGATTAGCGACGGGTCCCGCCTCCATGGGGAATTGTGGATTTCCGCCGCCGAACGAGGAGGCACCGGTCGCATCTTGGGGAGGGAACCTCCCCCGATCCATGGGCTTGGCGACCGCGCACCAAATCCGTAGATCGCTAATCCATGTTTGCGCACCCCCGAGCCCAAGAAGGCCCCAGTGCGCCCCAGGAGGCCCCAAAGAGGCCCCCAGGATGCCAGCACGGGGGACACGAGGCAGATCGGGGCGAGGACGAGCGGGCGGAGGACGAGGCGAGGAGGCGCGGCCGAAGCGGCGCGGCCGGCATGCCGCCTGGAGCCCCTCTCGAAGGGCAGCGCCGGCTTCAGGGAAGCGCAGGAAAAGGAGGAGGAGGAGGAGGAGGAGGAGGAGGAGGAGGAGGACGAGGGGAGGAGGAGAGGAAGGAGGAGGAGGAGGAGGAGGAGGAGGAGGAGGAGGAGGAGGAGGAGGGAGGAGGAGGAGGAGGAGGAGGAGGAAAAGGAGGAGGAGGGAGGAGAGAAAAGGAGGAGGGTGGAGGCGCCAGGAGGAGGAGGAGGAGGAGGAGGAGGAGGAGGAGGAGGGAGGAGGAGGAGGAGGAGCAGGAGGAAGAGGAGGAAGAGGAGGCCCACCCGCGCGTTTTGCTCAGCACCAGCGTCCGCTGCCACTTCGCTCGCCCGTTTCGCACGGACTGCTCCCAGCGTTATAGCTGATCGTGGCATGCCCGCCCGTTTTCTCAGCGCCAGCGTCTGCTGCCACTGCCCGCCCCTTTTCTCGCACGGAGTGCTCCCAAAATTGTCGTTGATCACCCACCCGCACGTTTTGCTCAGCGACAGCGTCCGTTGCCATTGCTCGCTGCCTTTCTCGCGCGGTTTGCTCCCAACATTGTAGCTGATCGTGGCCCACCCACACTTTCTCTCAGCCTGCCTCCAGCCTCTCGCATTTCCACCACAGCCTACTGCCACTGCTCGCCAATCTCGCACGCGCTGGTTTCAACGCTGTAACTGAGGACGTCGGGCTCTAGCTTCGACGCAGTGTCCCGGGGTCTAGCCAGCGCCTGCCGCCATTGCCCGTAGTTCTCGCACGCTCTTTAGGCATTGTACCTGACCTCGTCGGGATTTTTCTCGACTCTTGCCCGCTCACGAAGCCGGGCCAGAGTCTGCTGCCATTGTTCGCTCTTCTCGCACACGCTGATTCCAGCAATGTAGCTGATGGAGGCGTCGGGCCCCTGCGTTTTGTTGCTGGCGTGGTGTGCAGCGACACCGGTGCTCGCAAGGAGGAGGAGGAGGAGGAGGAGGAGGAGGAGGAGGAGGAGGAGGAGGAGGAGGAGGAGGAGGAGGAGGAGGGAAGGAAGGGGCGCGGGAAAGGACAGGCCGAGAGGAAAGGAGGACACCCTGGCCCCTCCGCGTGAGCCTATTCACGGCTAGCGGCCGCTTCTTGATAGCCCATGGATCTTGATGTTTCCCCGAAGCAGGGTCGCTCCGAAATTCGCATCGGGAACGCCCGGGACGGCCCACGCACGGAAGGGCCATTCGGGCGCGGAGCGGCTGAGGAGGAGGGCGACGACGACGAGGACGAGGACGGGGACGAGGAGGAGGAGGAGGAAGAAGGAACTCAAGTTTTTTCACTCAAACACATAATGCGCGTTATGTGCCCTCCAACCCACCCACCCACCCAGTACATGACAGAACGGCCGCCGCCCCACCCACCGTCGTCGCAGCAGTGCCGGATGTGTAGCGTATAGTTACGTATGTTGCTCGTAGCGCGACGGCAGCGTGTTTGCAGTGTGCGCAGGCATGCGCCTGTGGCTCGTAGGGGCGCATCGTGCGCGCAGGTTGTTTTGGGGCCCACACAGGCGCGCCCGCGCGGTTCGCGCCATTGTGATGCCCACAGGCAGATAATGTTGTGCTCGCGGGAACGTCGCGGTGCTCACAGGCGTATTGCGGCGGCGGCGGTGCCGTCGGGGCCCGAAGCGCTGTCGTTGCTCGGAGAGATGGAGGAGAATGCGGCTGGATCCAGGCATCGCCACACATAGTGCTGGCATTGCCGCGACGGTCGAAGGACCAGAGGCGGCAAGCTCGCGAAAAAAAACTACGTTCGGCGGAGGAAAGAAGTGGAGGAAGAACGAACAGGATTTGGAAGAGGAAGGGAAGATGATGAGTATCATGAGCCGCAAGAGGAGGAGGTAGAGGAGGAGGAGGAGGAGGCTCCCTGGGCCCCTGGTGTTGTTACGGATTCATGTTCCCGTCGAGTTGTTTTGGGGTTTCGCGTTCCTTTTCAATATACAGCCTCGTGTCGAGTTTCCTATTGGGATTCTTGATGTCTGGTTGGACATCCCAGGACCTCCTGGGACATTCAGTCGTGTAGTAGTAGTAGTAGTAGTAGTAGTAGTAGTAGTAGTAGTAGTAGTAGTAGTAGTAGTAGTAGTAGTAGTAGTCGTAGTAGTAATAGTAGTAGTAGTAGTAGTAG
>CAUYUJ010003058.1:135000-159683 GCA_963575745.1 Prorocentrum cordatum | reverse complement strand
GTCAGGGAGGGAGGGAGGAGGAGGAGGAGGAGGAGGAGGAGGAGGAGGAGGAGGAGGAGCGGCCCTGGCGGGGGCGTTCCTGACTGAACACAGCCCGGGGCATGGAGGCGGCCGATGCAGGGCCGCCGACGGTGCGGGTCTATTCTCGCCTGCTTCGAAGAAAAACGATCGCCATGAACAACAACTTGTGGCGCTCCGCGCGGACTTCTTGGAGCAGCGCTGGGCCCCCCGGCGGCTCCTCCGGCGCCGCCCCTAGCGCGCTCCGCGCGCCAGGGAGGGGGGGCGGTCCAGCGCGGATCCAAGAAATCCGCTCGGAGCGCCAAAAGGTTAGGTTCATGGCGTGATTTCTTCTTCTACTGCTGGGTCCGCGATGCCGATCCGATTCGATTCCTCTCGATTTCGGAGCTCAGGCAGACAGATCGACGGATCTTGCAGGGTGCTGCAGAGCCTGATTGACCCGGGCTTGGAGTGACCCCTGGGACAAAAGAACCCCGACGATTCGTCATCATCGGCCAGGGCCAGCCAGAGCCAGGCGTGGCGATCGGATTTCGACTCGTATCGGGACGAACATCGTTGGCGATCCGGTCCCCATCCCATTGCGCGATTCGGTCCAGCTCAGGCCGCCCGATGGCGAGCACCCGGCGCGATCGGCAAGCCGACACCGATCTTAGCTGAACGATCTACGCGGTGTCCGAAGTCCGCGCCGAAGCCATCTCGGCTCCGAGCCTCTGTCCGGGGCGCCCGCCCGCGGAGAGGACGCGTGTATCAAGTACGCCAAGATGGAGACCATGCTCGGCGAGGCGCCCCGCTGCCCTGCCGAGTCCCCGCGGCCGCGCGCCGCGGCTCCTCCTCCTCCTCCTCCTCCTCCTCTTCCTCCTCCTCCTCTTCCTCCTCCTCCTCCTCCTCCTCCTCCTCCTTCTCCTCCCTCCTCCCTCCTCCCCATCCCCGTGCTCCTCGTCTCGGCTTCGTCGCCCCGCCTCCCTTCTCGGCCACGCGCACAAGGGGGGTGGGGGGAGGGGGGGGGTCTTCTTAGAAGCAAGCCGCTGCCTCTCAGAAGGCGCGGGCCTTACCCACAGATGTAAGGCCGGCGCCTTCCAAGAAGCAGCCTGCTTCTGAGAAGGCCCTCCCCCCTCCCCCCACCCCCGTGTGCGCGCCGCCAACCTTCATCGGGTATAGCCAGGACCCCGGGTAAGGGGACCCGGTTAGTGCTAGGGCCCTGGGGCCCCTCAATTGGCCAGAAGCACTAAGCCAGGTTTGCCGTAACTGGTGCTGATCGGGTGACGGCAGTTCCAGTTAGTGGAAATGGGGCGTGGGGGGCGCCCCCGGTACAAATCACTAAACCAGGCTCCACTAAACCCAGTTCTGCCAACGCCCAACTACAGTTCAGGAGGGAAAGAAACACACAGACTCAATTATTCGTCGACCCCCCAGAAGACATGGGAAAATATGTGAAGTGGGGGGAAGACAAAAACCCAGAAACTATGGGAAAAGGTGGGGAGTCCTGCCACGTGTGTCTATTTATTGTGTGTCCCAGGGCTCCTCCCTTCGGTGGCACGAAGGGGGGGGAGGGGCACGCATCCACCCCCCCGTCGCCCATGCATCTCCGAAAGGGGCCCGACAGCCCACCCCTCCCATGGTCGTGCGGATGCACGATCGGGAGCCTAGCTGCGATGAGCAGCCGATTCCAGGTCGATGTGCCCCCCGTGTTCCAGTGCCCCCCCTATATTGTTGCCCTCCATCCCTCAGAGAACATTGAAAAGCCAACGCACAGGTGGGAGCAGTTTGCGGATCCGTGCGGAGCTCTTCGACGCCGGCGCCGGGATGCCCTTTCCAGAGCGCTCACTGCACCCCATTGGGCGAGCCCCGCGAGCTTGAGGCCACAGGGGGCCTCTTGGGGGGCCATCTTTGAGGACATCGATAAAAGAAAAAGAAAGCTTCTTTTAGCCCCGCCCCCCTAAGAGGCCAAAATGGGGGAAAAACCTTTTTGTGTAAAACCAGTGAATTGGGCTTCCTCGCCGAGGCTGTTTTGGACGCCCGGACCGCTCGCGGCCGGCCCCGTCCAGGTCCAGGGGAGGGGGTAGGGGGGAGGGCAAAACCCCTCCCTGAAGGGGACAAAGGGGGTTGGAAGAGGAAACTCCCTCAACCACCTACGCCCAGAGGGCTGGTGGGATTTGGGTCGATTGCGCAGGCATTCGCGCGTAAGTTGCCCGCGTGAGATCTTGCGTAAGCGCCTTCGTCTTTATTGTAGCGTGCCGCGCTGGCGGCCCGCGTAAGCCGCGGTGTAATGCCTCCACGTCGTCGGGCTGTGTACGACCCTTCGCCGACACAATTTACTTTGGGTTTCTTAATAAGCGTGGGGGGGTACCCCCCCGACGGGGGTCAACCTCGCCTCGTCGTCTCGCCGCGACGGGGGTCGGAGCGCCTCGTCGTCTCGCCGCGACGATGGCTGCCCGCGACGGGGGTCGATGTGGGGCTGTCGGCGGGGGTGACGCCCCCCCGACGCTTATTCAGAACTCGGAGTACCGTCGATCCCCCAGAAAATGTTAGAAAATATAGGAAATGGGGGGACGGCGAAGATCGAGAAACTATTAGAAATTTTAGACGCTTCGCGTAATCCCCACCAGCCCTCGTCAGGACTCGCATCGTTGTGCCCCCGAACTGCGAGTCGGATACGATGCGCATGCACTGGCTACCGGCTGGTTGTGGCTCAGCCTCGTGAGCGCACACCAGTGGTCTTTCTCTACTGGAAGGCGCTTTGACGTTGTCTAGCCACATCTCTGCAAGTGAACGGCCCTGCATTGAGTGGTTCAGCCTTCTGCAGTTCGTGGTCGCTCTCCTCAGAGCAGCCCCGGCTATCCTGCACGAGTGGTTCATCCTTCGGCAATTCATGGCTGTCCCCCAGCTTGCCCATATTGCAGGTGCCTCGGTCAGCGCTTGCAACTTTGTGCCCCCGATCTTCCAGTGTCGGATAAGTTGCGTACGCACTGGCCACAGGCTGGAAGTGACGTTACCGCATGTTCGCTGACTGGGTCTCCGTCGCTCCCGCGTCCGAGAGCGGGCAGACCCGACGTCTGCGACAGTGAGTCACCGTCTGTGAGCCCCCCCCTGTGCCTCGCTTCCGTGTGTCTAGGCTGGTCCTCTGGTACCGACAAGGCCGCTTCTGCGTGCTGCTTCTGCACGGTCCGTGCCCCGTCCCTTCTCCTGGTGTGTGGTTCGGCTGGAGTTCGGCGCCGTAAAGGCGACTTCTCCTATCCGTCCGCCGCCGGTGCCGCTTTTGCGTCCCCATCCGCTGGGATGTTTGCGACGGTCCCACACAATGAGGGTCACTTTGTCCCTGGCATGTGCACTCGCTTCAGCGGCCTACGTGCCTCTGCAGCCAATTATTTCGCGCTGTGCCCCAGACGTTAATCCCGCTCCCTGGATCTGTCCTTGAGAGCCGCCGACCAAAAAAATAATCCCCACCAGCTAGTTCGCGCCCCGGGCTCTGCTTTTGCCGCCTGACCCTTGTCTCGCGGCCGCGACCAAAAAAAAAGTAACCCCACCAGCCCATACAGAAACGATGCCCAGAGGAATTGTCTCGATCAAGGCCGCGAAAGGCTCGAATCCCCCCGTGTGAACAGGCCTCACACACCTCCCCCTTTTCCCTCCCACGCATTTCGTGCAGTCACCCGCCATGGATCCCCCAGCCTGCTGAGGCGGGCCCAGACGCTCCGTGTGCGCCGTTGCGCGGCGCGGCGCTGCTGGTGGAAGACCCTGAATGGCGACATGGCGACGATCCAGCAGTTTTAGTACGACACAGCGAGAACGCGAAGTTCGTAGGCTGGAACCCATATTCTCTAATCAGTTTCCCTGGAAGGACCGACTCCATCAGTTATGAGTTCCGCAACCAGTACGGTATCCTATGTCCTGGCACACATATTCGACAGATCGCACAGCTATCAGACCATCGTGAAGAATCCCGACACCACTTTTGGATCCACTGGGGCTGGGGTCGTTCTCCACACGTTACCTCTGCCTGTGGATGCTCAATCGCGATATCTAAGCGACGTTTCTCCCCCAAGCACGTGGTCATAATCGCATCTCCGCCATCTGACTTACAGGGCCGTGCAGGCTCTATCGATGCTGTACGAGGTCATTTTCGAGTTAGGCTGGTCGTGGGTTACCTACCCCCAGTCCCGCATAGTTCAAATGCAAAGATTACGGAACGGACATGCACACGAATCTGGCAGTGGATCACAACTGAGATTACTTCGACTCCGACGCGTATGACGCCACTGTTCTTCGGCGACCCCAACCAAGGTATGGGGCGTCGTCATCGGGCCCTATGTACTGGCGACAGCATCGGACCACAGCAGCCCGCCCCAGAGAGTACCGTGGGCACATCTATTCATGAAAGCCTCATCCTCAACCAGCTCTGTGCGTATAACACCTCCTGGAATACTGGGCCGACATTATTCGGCAACGGCGGTGTTCGCAGCAGAATTGATTATTGGATCGGCCCGATCGGCGCGTTCCCCATTATCACGAAGCTCAAATTATGCTGGCGCCCCCATCAACGCTTGCGTGTCCTTCCCCACATGCTCGATCGCATCCCAATGCTCATCCATGTCCAACTTACCTGCCCAACGTCATCTTCTACAGACCACGCACCGCGATGGGACTGGGCCCTACTAGCAGCAGGGCTGCAGACGGGATATCGACGCGCTGATTTTCTACGTGACCTACACCAGCAGCTTACTCAACATGCACATACTCTCCGAGTTCCCCAACATGACCAGCTTCCCGACCTACACGCAGTATACGTTGCATATCTGGTCCAGCAAGCCGCGGTCCCGCACAACTCCCGCCGTGGAGGCCATCCAGCTTGGCTCAAAGACGCTCAGCGTACACGACAAGAACTCCTTCGAGAACGCGCGCAATTACGTGGCGAAGGCATGGCGGTCGACGACGCCCACCTCAAGCTCATCTCTCGCCGACTCCGTGAACATGCACCATGAAAACGGGCATGGTGGCATCACTTTCTCGACGAACAAATCACCGACGCCTACCGCCGCCGCGACTTTTCACGGGTCGCCGGGTTCAGCACACTTCGCCCAGGCACTAAGGCAGGCCCCAAGAAACGCAATTATTTGGCATTCCCGAGCGCACGACCCGCATCTGATCACTACTGCGCCGCCCTCGGCAAGCCCGCCACCGACGGCGGCCTCGCGGCGACGCCCACACACCTCAGCATTTATGTCTCAGGTGACGCCGCCGCCCAGGGATTCCACCAGCGCCCCGAGAGCGACATTCACATCGTCGGCGGGTACCGCGTGGATCCCACGCTGGACTCCCTCCTCGCTGCTGCACAGGACCTCGACGCTATGGCCAGACGGCTTTGGACCAACAAACATCGCAAATCTTCTCCCGTCTGGTCATGGCCTACTGAACTCACTACTATGATGGTATTCCCGACATATCTCAGCAGACCAGGACTTCCACGCAGTGGACTTGGATGCGCTCCCACCGACTACCCCAACCACCACCAGCTCCGACATGGACTTGGACACGACACGACACACGACGACTCCACAACCCCAGCACGACGCCCACCACGACGCCCCGACCAACGCCAGCTCACTCTCGACGACGGCCACGCCCGCGCCCCATGCACCATGCCCACTCACTTGCTTCAACACGTCCGCGGCTCGGGAACTTTACCAGTCCAGTCCTACACCAGCCAGACCGTAGCCATCAGCAAGAAAGGCAAACATCCATGCGGAGATCCAGTCCACGACCTCAACAACTGCCTACGAATGCTGCACGTCTTTTTACCTAACAGCTTGTTCTGATAGGTTTCTAGTGGGGTCAAAAGAGAGCAGCAGATGACTCCACAGGGGGGTCTGGGCGGGTGCCGGACAGGGTGCCGCAGAAGTCGTTTTAAGCCAACAGTCGCACACTTCGTGCTCTTCGACCTCCCAGAACTCCATTCCCGGGCCACATTCTGAATGCCCGGAGCCAACTGTAGGCCACTTCGTGCTTTTCGACTTCCCAGAACTCCATTCCCGGGCCACATTTTGGATGCCCGGAGCCAACTGTAGGCCACTTCGTGCTCTTCGACTTCCCAGAACTCCATTCCCGGGCCACATTTTGGATGCCCGGAGCAACTGTAGGCCACTTCGTGGTCTTCGAGTTCCCAGAACTCCATTCCCGGGCCACATTTTGGATGCCCGGAGCCAACTGTAGGCCACTTCGTGGTCTTCGAGTTCCCAGAACTCCTTTCCCGGGCCAGATTTTGGATGCCCGGAGCCAACTGTAGGCCACTTCGTGGTCTTCGAGTTCCCAGAACTCCATTCCTGGGCATGATTTTGAATGCCCGGAGCCAACTGTAGGCCACTTCGTGTTCTTCGTTCCCAGTTCCACAGAACTAGGCATTCCCGGGCCACATTTTGAATGCTGAGGCAGGCTGAGGCTGAGGCTGAGGCAGGCTGATGCTGAGGCAGGCTGAGGCTGAGGCTGAGGCTGATGCAGGCTGAGGCTGAGGCAGCCTGAGGCTGACGCCGAGGCTGAAGGCAGACTGAGGCTGAGGCTGAAGCAGGCTGAGGCTGAGGCTGAGGCAGGCTGAGGCTGAGGCAGGCTGAGGCTGAGGCTGAGGCAGGCTGAGGCTGAGGCTGTGTCTGTGACTGCCGTTGCCACTGCGACTGTCATCGCGAATGCGACTACGACTGCGAGAACAGCACAACTCTACAACTGGATTCTCATCTGAATCTTAAGGGGAATGCTTCCAGATATGCTCCTACACATCGCTGTTAGGTTGCTTTGCCGGGATAATGTCCTTTCTGGCGGCTCTATCTCCGAAGCGGATTGGTTGACTTTGGCAGTGCGTACACCCCACCACCATGGGCATATTGTGGCATCCGTGCTCGAAGACGAGAAGGCCTCATGACGCTCACGCGCGTCGCGACCTTCAAGCTACGCAGTGCACACATCCCACACCTCGTGAGGAGCTACGACATGCGCAACGCCTTCGGCACAGGCGACACTGACCGACTACTGGCAGCACATCGCGTACGCACCGACGATCCCCACTTCGAGGACATGCTCACGCAACATCGACTCCGTGCCGCCATGCGCATCGACGCCAGCGACGACATCATCAGGCTCCACCCAGGCAGCGGAGGTCGCCTGGGCGACAGCAACGAGCCCGAGCTCTTCATGGAATCCTTCTATCCACTCATCATCGACTGGGACGCAGAGCTCACTGCCGTCATTGGAGACGGGCGCCTTCATCGACGACATCGCACGTGTGATTACCGTCCCCGACGGCGCGCTCCGACAGGAC
The DNA here is from genome assembly GCA_963575745.1 of Prorocentrum cordatum. Classification (NCBI taxonomy): domain Eukaryota; class Dinophyceae; order Prorocentrales; family Prorocentraceae; genus Prorocentrum; species Prorocentrum cordatum. Next base: position 152,362 of record CAUYUJ010003058.1, on the reverse strand, counting down.
GTCTCTATTATGAATGCCGAGTTCCGACACGGCGGATATGCACAGAACGCGCACAAGCAGGAGACATTAGTACGACCCGCCACCAGCAACGCCACCAAGCAGGCCGAACGACATTTCAGCGGCACCTGCATGACCAATCTTACTCACCTCGGCTCCTACATCCATGTCGACGTGACAACGCCCGCGAGGTGGAGGAACGGATTCGAGCCTGCAACATGGGCTGGACACGGCTTACTCATTTTTGGACCTCAGCCACACCAAGACGTTGCAAACGCCTCGTCTTCCTCGCGAATGTCGCGAGCCGTGCATGGTCAGGCCTGGAAGCGCTTGTCCTCACCCGTGTTGGGGCGGCACGGATCGATGCGAGCCTCGCAAAAAAAAAAAATCAGTTGAATGCTCATGGGTGGCGCACATTGCATTGACAGCGGCGGCCAGCATCACTCCCTCACTACTCGCGAGCTGTTCACTGTCTGGGGCGTCGCCCCCACGTCTCTTGAGCTCTGCGTTCACCGTTTGAAATGGTGGCAGAGTACCAGCAAAGAGGTCGAACATCACGAGCAATTTCTCTCAGGGTTCTTTGGGCGATGCCAGATTGAAGACCGATATGCTTCGCAAGGCCTTCCCACCTCCGCCAATGCCCTCACGGAACCAGGTGCTCTCAACACGGACCCCAAAGTACACCCTTGGGCCCGCCAGCTCCGCGAGGACCTCCTCAGTGCCCTTGCAGCCCCCATCAGCGGCGACCTCCGTGGCCCCTGGGACATTGACGACGACATTCGGAAGATTTTCAGGGGCCCCGAGATCCAGGAGGCATTCCAGCAGATCGATTTCAGCTACCTACGGCAGGCGTACGTCTCGCAGTCTTGGGCCCCACCAGGTCACCACTACTTGCGAGACCCCGACAGCGACCCCGAGGATCCGAACCCGTTCGTCTGCAACATCGAGGGCTGCATCAAGGCCTTCCGCACGTTCTCTGCACTCACTGCACATCAAACAACAACAGCACTCCCAGGACACGGAGCCCCCACTATTTTACCCACGATCACTCTCGACAACAAATGCTTGGTTTGTGATAATGTATATGGTGCATTTAAATATTGCCAGACCCATCACCGACGGTCTTGGATCGAAGGGCGATGTTTCATCGATCGCACCTCACGCGCGCACACGCGGCAGCCTACCGCTGCCACACGATGTCTACTCGAACACACCAGCCCCAACATCGATGGTCAGCGAGACTATGACGACATCGACGAGCTCCGATCCCACCTCCGCACGCACATCCCTCCGTCGCCGCGTGGCCCTTGGCTCGAGACATTGCCTCGCCCGGCGAGGGAGGCACGCCCGCACGGACCGACAGTGCCTGAGCGATTCTTCGCCGCCCCGCTGCGGCGACCATCCGACGCCGATCTGCTACGACAAGAAATCCGACAGGCAGCGACGCTTCAGCTGGGCACTCATATTCGAGCTTCAGCCACAGCATCGACTACCTCACGAGCCCGACGGCCGCAACATCGACGACCACTACCTACGCACGACACCAGCAGTGCGACTACTACAGCCTTGACGTCCACGCCAACAGTACCGCGACCTCCGCGACCAGCAGAACCAGCCCGCAGATCGACGCCAGCCCCACCTGATGGCCTCAGCAGCGGACAGCAGCACGCCACCAGCAGCGGCGCCGAGCATAGCCCAGCCCAAAGCAGCACCGCGACGCGGAGAACGTGTCCCGTGGAGAGGCCCGCCACCGTCCTCGACCAAGTCTGGCACCTCTGACGGCGACTCCAAAGCCGACGAACCACCCCAGCGCCGACGCAAGGTCGAGGGGACCAAGGGCAACAAGGGCCAACCGACGCCAGCAGCGGACCAGGAGGACGACGACATGGACGTGGAAGAGCCACAGAAAGAGCCGCGCCGTGCTCGACGCAGAGGCGGACGACGAGCCCATCGAGGACAGCACACCGACAAGCAGTGGACGAACAAAGACAAGAACATGCAGATGCTGCTCACCTCGCTGATGACACTCACATTCCAGAACACTCAAAACATACGGATGATCCTGTGCACGGTGGCCGGCACATGGACGCTGCCAATCAACCACCCGACAGCTTCCCATATCTCGACGGAGCTCGAGGGCTTCAATACACGGGTCAACAACTACCGCGCCAACAAGGACACCGAGGCGCTCAAAATGCTAGGCCCACCGACCCCCGCACCTGCCCTCGCCATGTTGGAGGGGCTATTGACATGCGAAGCGGGAGGTCGAGTTCGCAAAGAGATCGAAGAGTACCTCGAGAAATGCCAGCCAGAGGACCCTCAGCTCGAGCCGCTGATCGACGTAGAGGCCCTCCAGACCGAAGTCGCCTTCCTGCGCATCGGCAAGACGCACGACCCGAACACCGCCAAGCTGATCCTTGGCGCCAAGGACTGGCAGGGCCGAGGCCTCTTGCTTGCTGGCCTACGCTCAGAAGGGATCGCGAAGCACCACCTGGGCCCAGCCCCAGCGGGCTGGCTGGAGGAGGAGATATCGGTATGGCTGGATCACTTCCGACGAATGACAGGATGATTCGATTTGTAGCTGGCGGCACACCCCCTGCAGTGAAGCCCATAGTAGCTCCCGAGACTGATCTCACACATCAGACAGGCGACCTCCCTTCAGATAATGCTGATCCTGAGTTACACACCCACGATCTAGCCGCTGATGAGGAGGCTGCTGAATTTTTATTCTCCTGATGTGCCCCAAGAGGTTCTTTCTAAGGCCCCCTCGTCCAGAGCCGTAGCTAGACTCCTATTCACTCTCCCTCTTTCTTGCTATCCTCGAGGAGCAGGAGATGAGGAGCACCTCCCTCCCCCTCTTTCGTCACCCGCCATAGCCGGATTTTCTTTTCGTCGCCACATTCCACGCGACCAGTTTGTCTGCAAGTCTTCAGCTCTGGCCAGTGCGAGGTCCCCCCCCCCAGGGCCGCCTTCAGGGTTTTCCAACGCACAGCGCATGCCAGCCCGCATCAAGCGTGCTGCACCGTTGTAGCGACAGGCCATGCACAGCAGGCAAGAGGCAGTTCAGCACTGCAGCGATGAGCAAGGAATGTATCCAATCTTTATGCGGGTACGGCGGTACCAGTCAGGGCTTCGGTGTTGCTGGTGTGGTCGCACCCGCCACGCGTGGACACTCCCACCTGTGAAACCAGTTTCATCCGTAACCGCTCCCATGTCGTCGTAAAGAATTGTCTCGATCATGGAAGTGGGCAACACACAGGAAGGGTCCCCCAGTGGAGGCCTCTTGGAGCGTCTTGGGGGCCTCTTGCGGAGAGTTCCTTGGGGCCTCTTGGGGGCCTCTTGGGGGCCTCGTGGGGGCTTCTGGGGGGCCTTGGAGGCCTCTTGGGGCCGCCTGGGCGCCTCTTGGGGCCCTCCCGAAGCGCTCTTGGGAGCCTTTGGAGCGTTCTTGGAGCCCTCTCGGGCCATCTTGGAGCCATCTTGAGGCCTCGGTTGGCCATCGGAAGCGAAAAGACGAGAAAGCCAACAACGGTGATTTACTAAGGTTTTGGACGGATTTGGGTATCTTCGGGGCCTCCTGGGGGAGCTCTTTGGCCACTTGGAGCCGTCTTGGAGCGGTCTTGGGGCCTCTTGGGGCATCGGGGGGGGGGGGGGGGGGGGGGGGGGGCATCTTGAGGCATCTTGGGATGTATTGAGCCATCTTGGAGGTCATCTTGAGCTCCCCCAGGCGCTTCTGGCGCCCATCTTAAGCAGCGCCCCCCCCCACCCCCACCCACACAGGAGGCCAAACTATGGCCGAAACCATGTCAAACCAATGATTTTTTGGCATGTCTGGGGCACCCTTGGGGGGCCAGGGGAGCGCTCGTGGGGCCATCTCGGAGGAGATCGGTCAAAGAAGGGGGGATCCTTAATTAGCGCTTCCCCCCCAGAGGCCAACATGGGGCCAAAACCATTGTAAAACAAATGAGTGTGGCTTCGTCGCCGAGGCCGTTTTGGACGCTCCGACCGCTCGCAGGAAGCCCCGTCCAGGTCCAGGGGAGGGGGTGGGGAGGGATCAAGTTAGCAAGCTCGAGCGAGCCAGAGGGCTCCGTTCACTCCCACCCGCCCTCCCACAACATAAGAAGCAAGTGCGTCGCGTCTGACGTCTGTCGCTCATCTTATACCGCGGGCGGCATCACTTCGCGCGACGCGAGCTGCGTCCTATCCCCGCCGCGCATTCAGCAACGTCGACCAGAAACAAGACAGCGCGCGATGTACTCCGCGCCCCGCTCCGGCCTCGCATGTCGCACCGTCGGCGGCAACATGTCCAGCGCGCGAAGTGCGGCGAACCGCACTTGCTTGATGCATTATGACTTGCCGCCCGCCCAGCTCCTCAACGCGACGGGCCGCAGCGTCGACGACAAGAAAGTCCATGTTGACGAGCAGGCGTCCCCGCGCGACGCGTGCCGCGTCCTGTTCCCGCTACGCGTTTCGCAGCGCCGACGAGGAGAAAGTACATGTTGGCAAGAGAAACGTCGACGTCGCGATTCTTTTGACAGGTAGGACGGGGGGTCCCGCGCAGGGTTGGCCAGGCGTCCGCGCGCGATGCGCGCCGCGCCCCATTCCAACTTCGCTTTTCGCAACGTCGACGGCAAGAATTGACGGGCAAACGTTGATTTTGTGTTGTTTTTTGATGGGTGGGACGCGACCACCCGCTGAGGGTTGCCCAAGCGATGCTCAGTCCGTCCCATTGATGCTACATTTTTGGCAATTCGACGACATGCTGGCGAGAAACAGAGGTAGAGTTTGTCTTGTTGGTTTACAGTTAGGACGGCGGGTTTGCTATCGGCCGGCTAGGTGGGGATGCGGGGGCGTTTAATCGTAAGAAGTAAAGACCCTTCCCCGAAGGGGAAAAGGGAAGGGTGGAAGAGGAAATTCCTCAAACCACCTACGCCCAGAGGGCTGGTGGGATTTGAGCCGATCGCGCAGGCATTCGCGCGTAAGTTGATCGCGCGGGATCGCGCGCAAGCGCCCTCGTTTTTCATGTAGCGTGCTGCGCTGGCGGCCGCGTGAGCCGCTGTGTAATGCCTCCACGTCGTCGGGCTGTGTACGACCTTTCTCTTCAGGAGGGGAATCTACACACCGACACAATTTACTTTGGGTTTCCTAATAAGCGTGGGGGGGGTACCCCCCGACGGGGGTCAACCCCGCCTCGTCCTCGCGACGCGACGGCGGTCGGAGCGCCTTTGGCGCGCGGTGGCTGCCCGCGACGAGGGTCCATGTGGGGGCTGTCGGCGGGGGTGACGCCCCCCCGACGTTTAGTAAAAACTTCGGAATGCCGTCGATCCCCCCGGATTTTTTTTATATGGGAATTAGGAAAAACGACGAACATCGAGAAACTGTTGGACACTAGTGGGGCATCTTGGGGTTCGTGAGTATATATATATATATATATATATATATACATATGTATATATATATATATATATATATGTATGTATGTATGCATATCGATATATTGTGTGTTTGGGCACCTTTTTTTTTCGTCGATCCCGTGCCCTCGATGGAGGCTCCCCCTGCCGGACCCCCCCCCCCCGCGCCGTGGAAGATCCGCCGCTTGGAAGCTTCTGGCGGCCGCCTTCGACCTTGCCGAGGGGGGGACCCTTGCAGGGGCCGCGCGGGGTCGTCAAGGATCGGGGCGTCACTAGCGGGGGTCAGCGCCAACGGCACGGACCGGCCACAACGCTGTTTCGCTTGGTTTGGGCCTAAGTCTCATTTTTCGTTTCGTCTTTCGTTGATGTGTCGTTTCGTTTTCGCTGCTGCTTAAAACGCCCCGTGTCGAAGCTCGTTTTTGTTTGGCACCGGCTTCGTTTTATGTGATCCGTTCGTCGTAAATGCTCTTTCGTGTTAAGCCTTGCTGTGGTCGGTCCTTGTCGAACGGGGGCCTTCCAAACCCCTCTGGCTGACCCAGGCTTGGGATGCATTCGAGGCCGAGTTCCTTGCCGCCTGCGGTTGGCCCAGGCGTGAGAGATACGAGATGGCCGGCCGGGCTTTGCGTCAGGGCCCTGGCGGAGCCGGGTTTGTCCTGGCCCGGGCTGGTGCGTCCCCGGAATGAAGGGGGCTCGTAGGATGCAGAGCTCATGCGCCAGGGAGGGTCGCAGGCCTTTGGGGAGCCACGCTGCGAAGGGCAATTAGCATCGCGACACCGCAAGGCATCTGTCCGTGTTTGATATTGGCCTTCGGTGTTCGATCGTGGACCCAGTTGGTGGGTTCAATGTTGCACGTTGGACAGGCCATTCTGCTCTGTCCTCAGCAAGCAGCCGCCACGCTTGTGCTTGTCAGTTATTCATTTTTATCATTGAAACTGCCACCCAGTCTGTGCTGATAAGTTTGCGCGGGTTCGAGCCTTCCTGTGGTTTGGTCCCTAGCATTCGAAGACACAGTTTCTGGGAGGTTGAATTCAGCATCGTCGTTGGTATGTCAGTGGGCGAAAACCGGCGGCGTCCGATTTAATTCCGTGCAATATTGTTCTAGTGAGGTCCAAGCCGGCTTAATCCCAGACTTGAGCCATTTCGGTCCCATGGCCCCCACTCGTCGGGCTGAATTCGTTCTTCCGGGGCTTGAGCTCAACGGTGTCTTGGCGATTTCCTGGGCCTGTCTCGTGTTGCTTTCGTTCCGCAGCAAAGGCAGAACGAAGACAGAACGAAGGAACACGAAGACAAGCTGAAAACCCCCAAAACGCCGTTGAGCTCGAGCCCTACGCTTCTCGTTGTGCCTGCGAACACCTCCCCGAAGCTGCGCATCCAGGTCGGTGCTCACCAGTCTGCGCGCGCTCGAGACTGACCCTTTGACCCCTGCCCCCCAGCTCTCGAGTAGGGGATCGACTGCAGAACTGAATTCCCTCAAACTTGATTCTCGTCGAATCTGCGAAACAATCACCCGGAATGCGCCGTACATCTAAGGAACATGCTACGCATTTCTTGTTGACTCGACCGAAACATCGAGTTTGGGGTACATCAATCAGGAGGGGAAAAAACACAGACACGATAAATCGTCGATTCCCCTGAAAATGTAGGAAAGTATGGGAAGGGGGGGGAAGACGAAAACCCAGAAAAAATGGAAACATATGGGGGATCCTGTTATTTGTGTCTATTTCTCTGTGTGTCCCAGGGCCCCTTCAATCAATTCTGTGGTCGATCGCCCACCCGACGCACTCCGGAGGGCGGCGCCGGCCGCCCCGGGGGGAGCCGCGAGGTGGACCGCGCGCGCGGGATCTACACGCACGCGTCGCAGTTCTGCGACCCCCGCCGAGAGGAGGAGCCGGGCCGGGCCGGCCAGCAGGCCGGGAGGAGGAGTAAAACGACGCGAAGATCGGGACAAACTCGGATCGGGATAACTCGAAATCTCTGAGGATCGGCGGGTTTGGAGGATGTATGGGGCGCCGCGGCCGCTCCAGAGCGTTCCGGAACGCTCTGAGAGCGCTCTGGAGCGATTTATCCCGATCTTAGCCTTGTTTTAAGGGTCGAAGGAGGCAGAAGTGCATGCGGAGGAACGTTGGGAGGAGGAGGAGGAGGATTTGGACGCCCGGAATGGGCACCGAAAAAATGGGTACAATGCCCAACAGCAAATGTTGTCCCAAACCGACAGCGGCCACTGTTGGGCGGGCGACCTCCTGTCTCGAATGGACACAGGCCGCGGCGGCGTGGACAGCGAGTCCTGTTCAGAATGAACAAGAGCTGCTGTTGGGCATCGTACCCATTCTTTCAGTACCCATTTCGGGCGTGCAAAGAGGAGGATGAGGAGGAGGAGGAGGAGGACAGACCTCCTACCCCGACGCGTCGATCAAGGAGTTGGCCGTGTTCGGTTCGCGAGAGGGCGCCGCGGCCGTCACTTTTGCAGGTCCAGGCCCGTCGGTTTCGGTCCCAGGCCGCTTTCACCAAGGGGAGGTTTACTGAAGGGAGGCTTGTCCACCGCCGACAGCAGGCCAGGAGGAGGAGGGTCGAAGGGGGCAGAAGTGCATGTCGAGAAACGTTGGGAGGAGGAGGAAGAGGAGGAGGAGGAGGAGGAGGGGAGCGAGGAATATTTACTTACGTTTGCGAGGGAGTTCGGAGGAGCGGGGGGGGAGGAGGATCGGGAGCGAATGCAGCCGCATACACACAAAATGGTTGGACCTCCGCACGGATCCTGGAGCCCCGAAAGTTTGTGTTTCCCGTCTCGAGGAGAGGAGTGCTAAGTAGCTGACTAGGCGCACGACTTTTCCTCCACACCCTTGCTCACGCCACTCTCCCGTGGGGTGCCAGAGTCGGAGGAGAGAGAAGCGACACCACCACGAACACCACAAGGGGTGCCACCTCCAGTGAGGAGGTCCACGATGCCTCCCCGAGCAGGGGACGATGGTTGGCTCGAGCCAGGGGAGGGGGACCACGGCATCAGGAGGACCTCGTTGGCTCCTCGCGCTGCGTGTGGTGGTGGTGGTGGTGGTGGTCTAGCTGTTTCTTGTCGCTACAGTCGGCGGCGCGCCGACGGGGAAAGAGAAGAGGCGGCGGGGCCTCTCAGAAGCCCTCCCTCTCAGAAGCAACCCGTGGCTAGGGAGCAGATTCGGGAAGCTTCTCGGCAGACCGGGGGCTTTCTCCTCCTCCTCCTCCGCCCACCTCCTCTCATCCTCCTCTCCTCCTCCTCCTCCTCCCCCTCCTCCTCCTCTCCCTTCTCTCCTCCTGCTTCTCCTCCTCTCTCTTCCTCCTCCTCTCCTCCTCCTCCTCCTCACTTCTTTCTTCTCCCTCTCCTCCTCCTCCTCCTCCTCCTCCTCCTCCTCCTCCTCCTCCTCCTCCTCCTCCTCCTCCTCCTCCTCCTCCTCCTCCTCCTCCTCCTCCTCCTCCTCCTCCTCCTCCTCCTCCTCCTCCTTCCCCCCGGGGCGCGCTGGGGGCGCGGATGCCGCTCGGGGCCTCCAGAGGCCCGGCACCTGGCCCCCAGAGCGAGGGGAGCTGGAGGCAGCGGCGGGGTGTGGGGGCAGCGTGTGGTTCTGTGCGACCGCCGTCGGGCACAGTCGCGATGGGCGGGAGCACGGGTGGGAGGAGGCCTGTGCGAGGGCGGGGAGGGGATTTGGGGGGGGGACGAAGCGTGGAGGGACGGATGGAGTAAGACTCCTCCTCCTCCTCCTCCTCCTCCTCCCCCTCCTCCTCCTCCTCCTGCTCCTCCTCATGCTCCTTCTCTCCTCCCTTCCTCCTCACCTCCTCCTCCCCTCCTCCTGCTCCTCCTCCTTCTCCTCCTCCTCCTCCCCCTCCTCCTGCTCCTCCTCCTCCTCCTCCTCCTCCTCCTCCTCCCCTCCCCTCCTACTCTCACTCGCCCTCCCCTCCTCCTCCTGCTCCTGCTGCTCCTCTTCCTCTTTTTCTTCTTCTTCTTCTTCTTCTTCATCCTCCTCTCCTCCTACTCCTCTCCTCGTCCTCCTCCTCCTTCCCCTTCTCCTCCATCTCCTCTTCCTTATCCTCCTCCTTCTGCTCTTCCTCCTCCTCCTCCTTCTTCTTCATCCGTCTTTCTCCCTGTCTCCTCCTCCTCTTCTTCTTCCTCATCCTCCTCCTCTCCTCCTCTTCTTCTTTCTCATCCTCCTCTCCTCCTCCTCCTCCTCCTCCTCGTCCCCTTCCTCCTTCCCCTTCTCCTCCTCCTTCTCCTCCTACTCCTTCTCATCCTCCTCCTTCTGCTCTTCCTCCTCCTCCTCCTCTTTCTCCATCCTTCTTTCTCCCTGCCTCCTCCTCCTTCTTCCTCCTTCCTCCATCCTCGGCCTACTCTCTCTCCCTCCGTGCCTTCCTTCCGCGCGCGATGCTCGCGGACGCCTCCTCCGCCTCGGCCCGCGCACGCGCGCCCTTGGAACAACTGTCACTCTCGCGGGTCACGAGAAACAGCACGACGGCATCCGGGGCTCTTGCTCGGTCCCAGGGCAGCAGCAATCGGTGGCGATCGAGGGGGGCAAGTGAGAAGGAGAAGGCCTTCGGAGAAAGCGGCGGGACTTCTCAGAAGCCCTCGCGCCTGCTGAGAAGGTTTCGAACACTTCTCGGAAGGCCCAGGGACTTGCGAGCCTTCTGAGAAGGCTCGCCACTTCGCACTTCCCCCGCGGCCCCGCCGCCTAAAATATACAGAGGCCCCGGATGAAAAGTCGGCCCCTGCGAAGGGGTCCAGGTGTCTGGAGCGCCACGCTGTGACACAGATCGTGACGTCGGACGTCCAGGAAAGGGGATCCCTCCATTCCGCGTCTCGCGGTGTTCCCGCAGGCGTGGCTCCGCGTTCTGGCGCCGCGGCGTGGCTCTCCTGCTTTCTATGCCGGGGGGGGGGCCTTGGTGGCGGCCCCCAGATCGGGTCAATGAAGCAAACAATCACAGGAAAAGCAAGGAAGTTCGTAGTTTGCACAAGGATCGAGGTGAGTCCTGTCAAAGGAAATATGAAGTGGCGAAGCCATGCACGAAGGGAGTAGCGTCGGAGCCCGAGACCTGCAAACCCAACACTCCCAAACTTAGGAGGGCTCAGGGATAGGGGGCCCGGGTCCGCGTCCTCCTCCCGCCAGGGCCCCGTCTTCCGCCGGCCTCCCCGCCCCACCCTTCTTGCTTTCTTCGAGGAGCAGGAGGAGGAGGAAAGGAGGAGGAGGATGAGGATGATGAGGAGGACGAGGAGGAGGAGGAGCAGGAGCAGGAGCAGGAGGAGGAGGAGGAGGAGCAGGAGGAGGAGGAGGTGGATGAGGAGGAGGAGGTGGAGCCCCAGTCGCCTCGCCAGTCGCGTCTGTTCAGGGTGGGTGCGGCACTGCGCCCTCAAGCATAAACTGTTGCCGCGCCGCTCGGACCCCCGAAAAGTTGATGCTTACGCTGTTTCTTCTTCCTCTATCTTTCGGATGCAACTCCTGGGAGGTCAGACTCTGCCCTTGCCCTGGTCCGAAATTTGGCTTGATCCGGCTTGTTCCCGTCTAATCCGGCTCAATCCCGCTCAATCCGGTTCAATCCCGCTGAATCCGCGGCCTAATCTGGTGTAGTAGCCCCCCAGTGGAGCTTGATCTTCCTTATTCTGTCTGACAAAGACCTCCCATTAGTTGCCTCCGAACTATCTCCCTGCCGCAGCGCCCCGTCCGCACGTCCGCGTTGGTACACCCTTCGCACGCTGCGCTTCTCACGTCGTGGGCTCCACCACCTGCGCATAGGGGCCCGGGCGGGCGTGGGCGCGGGCGCTTGTGTCGGGAAACGTTTTTGGGGTTCCGCGGCCGTTGCGAAGTCATGGAGCCTCGCGCACGTCGCATCGTTCATGTGGGTTCCGGCCTATTTCGCCGCGGTGCACGTTCGTTGCGGCCTCCTATTCACTTCGCTTCTGGGGCTTGTGCGAGTGTCGGTGCGCTTGAAGCAGGCAGCGCAACGGTCGTGTTCACCAGCGATCTCACGAGCGATTTTACTATTTGTTTCACTATCGATCTCACCATCGCTCTTATGATCGGTCTCGCTATTCGTCTCACGATCCATCTCACTATAGATCTCACTATCGTTGTCACCATCGATCCCACTATCGATCTCACTGTCCGTCTCACCTTTCGATCTCACTGCTGAGCACCGATTGGGCACCGACGGGACATCCCCAGCCACCGCCGGACAACCCAGAGGTGGCGGTGCGGTGCCTCAGCCAGAGCAGGGTTCATTCTTCTCGCCCGCCCACGCAGCTTCGCTTCGCTCGCACGCCCAACACGAACACGAAACCGAAACCGACTTCCTGGTGTGGGGGGGGTCAGTTTCACTGCGAAGTCCCCCCCGGGTTTTCCGATACATCTACATATCAGTATGTCCCTGATCCCCCTTCGCTGCTTTCTTCCGTCACGCATGCAGAGCGCTCGTTGCTCAGGCCACGTTTCATTGCATGAGTTCGACTATCGCAGGTCGGCCCTTGTAGTGTTCCCGGTTTGCCTGGCGACTTTTCGATTCGAACAGCGGTCGAGGCCAATTCAGGTGTTTTTTGTGATCGCGCTTTTCTCCGACCCCAAACTCAGCGACACGTACAAATCATTACGCATCTGCATGGATGATACGCAGCACTACAATCATATATACTCATCCAGTGTTCATGTGTATATCAGAGCATTGATTGCTTCGTCGGCCTATGGGCATACCCCTGATATATATATATATATATATACACATAGCTGTACACATATATCTCTATATATATACATATATATATGTACATACATACATATATATATATATATATGTGTATGTGCATGTATGTACGTACGCACGTATGTACGTACGTACGTACATATGTATGTATGTAGGTGTGCACATGTGTATATATATATATATATTTATATATATGTATGCCATATATATGTATATGGATATGTATATGTATATGTATATGTATATGTATACGCACATACATGTTTATATACACAACTGCATGAGTGCATACATACATCCATAATATCGAATGGCCTTGGCCCATCCCGCCACCGCGCCTGGATTGTAGGTACGAAGCTTATTGTGCGTTCGTTGGGAGATCGTGGGAGGCATCTCGGGGACCTCTCGGAGGCTGTTTGGACGCCTCTTGGGGCCGTTTGGGGGGCTCTTGTGGCCTCTTTTGGGCCTCTTGGGTGCCTCTAGGGGCTGCCTCTTTGGAGCCTTTTGGGGGGCTCTTGGGGCCTCCAGGGCGCCTCTTGGGACCTCCTGGGGGCCTCTTATGGCGGAAGGCTCGGATTTCCGGTCGTTTTCCATGCTTTGAGTTCTTCTTTTGGGCCGTGCTGGGGCCCTTTTGGGCCGTTTTGGGCGCCTTATGGGTCGTTTTGAGGTTCTCTTGGGCCGTCTCGGGGCCCTCTTGGGTCGTCCCGGGGCTGTCTTGGGAGCCTCTAGGCTCTAGGGCCCCAGAGCGTCGGGAAGCCGAAACGGCGAGAACGCCAAAATCCTTTAAACATTCCGTGGAAATCAATGAGTTGGGCCTCTTGGGGCCCTCTTGGGAGGCCTCTCTTGGAGGCCTCTTCAGGCGTCTTGGCCTCTTGGGCCGTCTGGAGGCCAGCTTGAGCGGCTTGGAGCGATCGTTCAGCGATTCGGGGCCTCCCTGGACCGTCTTGCAGGCTTCGAGGGGCCCTCTTGGGTCCGAACAAGTCACGCGAGAAGACGACGGGAACGCCAGGGGAACCGCGGCAAGCCCAAGAAGATCTCGGAATTCGGAATCCAGGCCCCTTGAAGACTCCGCATGAGTGAGGAGTGAGGCTTAGAGGATTGGGCCCACGGCTTGATGCCGCGCCCACTCCGTGCCTAGCGGCACGGTGGCGGGTATGTACGCTTGGATGTCTGTCTGTCTGTAAGTCTGTATGTCTACCTGTCTGTCTGTCCGTCCGTCCGTTTGTCTGTCTGTATGTCTGTCTGTAAATGTGTCGGTATGTCTGTACATGTGTTTATGTATGCACGCATACATGCATGCGTGTATGCGTGTACATATGTATGTACGTATGTATGTATGCTGGTATGTGTGGATGTGCATATGTATATGTGTGTGGATGTGTATGCATGCATGTGTGTATGTACGTGTGTATGTGTGTATGCATGTATGGATGTATGTATGCATGTATGCATCGAGGTGCCTGCGTGTGGTTTCATTTATGCGCGTATGTTTATTGTATGTGTACGTATGTATGGATGTATGCACGTGTGTAATGTATGTATGCATGCGTGTATGGTTATGCGTGGTTGTGTGAGTGTGTGTGTATGTGTGTACGCATGCATGCTTGCACGTAAGTATCTATGTATGTGTACATACTGATGTCTATACGTCTCCATGCCTATATTTATGTAGATGTAAAGGTAGAGATGTGTGTATACCTACCTATATAGAAGTAGTTGAGATGCGCTGCCCCAGCTTGCCCCCCTCCCAGCGCGAGGAGTTCTGGAAGCAGTGGCGTGGCTTCGAGGTCTGCCCGGCGGGGCGGGCACCACCCGCCTCCATGTTCCTTGGCCGGCCCTTCTTCGCCCTTGGGGCCCGAGGGTCGATTCCAGGATCGAGCTGATGGATTTCCTCCTCATCATCTTCATCCTTCTCTTACTCCTGCCTCCTCCTCTTCCTCCTCACCCGCCTCCTCCCCCTCCCTCCTCCTTCTTCTCCTTCTCCTCCTCCTTCTCCTCCTCCTCCTCCACCTCCTTCCTCCTCCTCGTTCTCCCTTCTCCCTCATACCTCCCTTCTCCCTCCTCCCTCCACCCTCCTCCCTCCTCCCTCCTCCCTCCCTCCTCATCCTCCTCCTCCTCCTTCTCCTCCCCCTCCTCCTCCGCCTCCTCCTATCACCACTCACTGGGGGATCGAGCTTCGGGGACTTCGGCAGGCGGCGGATGTGGAAGCACTCGGGCCTCGGGGTGGCCAGTTGTAACTCCACGTCCGCCGCCTGCCGCGGTCCCCGAAGGTCGCGAGCACACAGGTAGTGGTGATGTGCACGTCTCCGCCTCTCACATGGAGGCCCGGGTGCCGAGGACGGAAGTGTCGAGAGTCGCAGAAGACAAAACGCCATGAACAGATTTTTGTTGCGCTCCACGCTGGGGCCCTCCTGGCGGCGGCTCTGGCGCCGCCCCTGGCGCGCTCCGCGCGCCAGGGAGGGGGGTCCAGCGCAAATCTAAGACGTCCACGCCGAGCGCTTAAGGTTGATTGTGATGCAGTTGTCGCTTATTCTTCTTCCTATTGTTATCATTATTAATTTTCTGTATTATCATGTTTAGTCTTCTTCTAGATGCTCTGTTCTGAGGTTCGAGCATCGAGGACGTCAGGCTCAGGGGTGGGTGCTCGTTTTCGGGACATCTTCTTGATGCCACCCAACGGATCTGTCCGACTCAACTTTGATTCGGTCTCGATTCTAGCTCGACACGAGTTCGATTCGACTTCGACGCTGTACTTCGTCTTGTGTTGAAGATCGTTAGACGCAGCGTCGACGCCTAAGTGGAGCGACTGAGCATCTAGCATCCCCACCCCCACATCAGAGCGTGCATTACCTACCCCGGTTTCGATCCCAGGCAAAGCCAAGTCACACCACGCGCCTCCTCGCCAAGCGGCCTGAACGGTGCGGGCCGCAGTTTGGTGCCGTTTGGTATATTTTGGAAGCGAGGGTGATCAAAAGCGAGGCAGGTCCGCTTGCCTCCCACTACAGTGCCGTTTTCAATACATGCTCCTTGTGCGGATCATGCATTCAACATGCAGGGATCTAGTATTAAAAACAACGATGAGTTCATGCACACATGTTTCCGCAATGTTTATCATGTATAAAAAACATATTAAACAAGTGCTGTTTTTTTATACCAGAACATGTGTATTAAACAACTGCCCTGTACCAGGACAGGGCGAGGCAGGTTTTGCCCAGCGTGCACCCTCGGGGTGGGGATCTCGGTGCCGCGCGGGGCAGCCGGGCCGAGGTCTCCCCAGTGGGGGTGTCCCTTCTCCTGCCCCATCCTCCTCCCTCCGCCATGCTCCTCCCTCCTCCCTCCTCCCCCTCCTCCCTCCTCCCTCCTCCCTCCCTCCCTCCTCCTCCTCCTCCTCCTCCTCCTCATCCTTCTCCTCCCCATCCTTCTTCTTCTCCTCCCTTCTCCCTCATCCCTCATCCCTCATCCCTCATCCCTGCTGCGTCCTCCTCCGTCTCCTCCTCCTCCTCCCCAGGATCCTGGCCTCCCCGTCTATTGTCCCTGCCCCGTCTCCAGTCCAGGGCCCTCGGGACGCCCTGGGATCCTGGAGCCTGGACGCCGAGCGAGGATTGCGGTCTTTCGGGCTCTCGTGGGAGGAGGCTGCCTCGCTGGGTCAGGCAGCGCGAGAAGCGAAGACGGCAGCATCGGCTGCCATGGCCAGAGGTCTTTAGAGCCCCTGCCCGCGACCCCCTCCTTGAAGTCTGATTTCTTGTTTGATTTCAGGGTGTTGGGGTCGCTCCCCCCTTTTCCGTGCATGTAATGGGGTCGCCCCCGTAACAGCTTAAGTTTGTGCCTCCTCCTCCCAGGACTGAGGGCAGGATTCGAAACCACGAACTGTTCTAAGGGCCAAATCATGTTCTTGTCTTGAATGCAATGTTCTTAGAAAGTGCAGCCGACGTGTTAACACAAGATGGCTTCGGCCAGACATGTTCTGAGAGCAACTTCGTGCAGACCACAAACGGTTATAAGACCAGAGGTTTGGTGGGGCTAAAGGCAAGCCAGGACGCTTCGCCACTGCTTCAGGGATCGGCAGATCGTCTCGCGAGGGTCGAGGACAGGATCGAGAACCGGATCTCTGCCCTCGCCCAGGGCCTCCGAGCTGTTTCCGGGAGGTCTCCCCCGAGGGCAGCCCTCTTCCTGGGGGCGGAAGGCGGCTTCGGCCGCCGCCGCCAGCGCCGCGGCCGCCGCCATTCAGGAGCCAGGCGATGACGTGCTCGCCCTTGAATTCACACGGGTCTCGAGCAATCGCACTGGGACGCGAGGGGCGGCTTCGCGAGCTTGGAGGGCATCTGCGTGCACGCAGGGCACTGCCGACGCAGCCGTCGCATTTCCCGGCAGTCAGCTCCCGATCGTACGTTCGGGGCGTCCTCGGGAGTCGGTCCAAAGCGTTCTGGAATGCTGTCGGAGCGTTCTGGAATGCTCTGAGAAGGTCGCGCCCCCTACACATCCTCGAGGACCGCCGCAGTTCAGAAATCCCGATGTACACTGGGCCTGTGTGTCCTGGTCTCGTCTTACAGTGGAGACCCATGCCAAGAAACACCCTGCTGGCCTCCAGGGTGCCCTGGGTCTCGTGGGTGTCGATGGCGTTGCTGTGGAAGGCGTGACGTTCCCACACCAAAAACCAATGGACGCCCTGGGGTCTCAGGGTTGGGTGACTTGCGGAAGATTCTTGTTGACGGGCCTTTAAGCGTAAGCGTACGAGCGCTGCATGACCAGGGCAGAGGCAGGAAGGGGCGGGGGAGGGACACCCAGAGGGGGAGGGGGCCTGCCGTTCTCGCGCACTGAGCACGTGCGGGCATCTGCAAACACCGACCTTGAGCGGAGGCACCAGACGGGGACGACTCTGTGAAGGGCCCCGCCCCCCTCCCACGAACCGCAAATAGGGGAACGAGCAATGACAGAAGCATAAAAGCTCGGAGGTGCGCGCGGAGTTCGCGGATCGGCGCTGGAGATCCCTGTCGGCGCCTCCGGCGCCGCCCCTGGCGCGCTCCGCGCGCCAGGGCGCGGGGTCCATTGATCGCCCATTTGATCGCCCCGTGGGCGCGCACGCACCGTCTGGGCTCGGTTGTATGGTGCGCAAGTCCTGGAGGTTCCTTTCGGCATCGGCGCCGGTATGTCCGCGGCCGAAAATTGGCTGCAGAAGGCATGCACTATCTTAGTTCCCGGGCCGTACCCAGCATAACCATGGGTTCATATCCCCAGCATCATTTGGCGTAGTG
>CAUYUJ010003058.1:85000-130000 GCA_963575745.1 Prorocentrum cordatum | reverse complement strand
TGTGTGGGTGGGGGGGGGGGGGGGGATGGACAGACAAACCGAATAGCTACCACCTTGGTGAGGCTTCCCAAGGAAGGTGGAGGGTCTCGGTGTGTTGCGCTAGCGATTTCTGGTTGGGCGTTGGGCGCGCGCGCGTTGCTTCGCATCGAAGCGATGGATCGTCAGTACCAGAATGAGCAGAGTCTGGGGCGCAGGCGGCGCTGGGCGAAGCTCGACGGCTGCCCTATCCGAGCACAATATGTATACTGAGATGGCGTCGTTGCTGGGATGGTATACTGCTACCGCTGCGGTCCACGCTTGGAAGTGCTACGAGTCTATCAGTCCTTCTGAGGTGCTCAACGAAACTCGGCATCATGGGTTCCCGCTGCGGCTGGCATGGATGGTGCTGGAGCACCACCGTCAACCACGTGCACTGAAAGCCTTCGCCCCGCATCCCGAGCCCTTGGTCTCATGGCAAGGGCTCCTCGCTGGGTGCCCCCACTCCACATCCCTCCTCACCGTCGCGCTGCGCGCCGCGCGCAGAGTCAGGCTGTGTGATGCCGTGCCAAGATCATTGGCGTATGACCTCACTATACAGTGGGTTGGGATGCGGGTGGACGGCGTGGGTATGGTTAAGAATCTCTGATTGCCCTGGCCAACTTCAAGGTTGTTGTGGTGCAGTTCGGCATCGTGCTTCAGGATTTGGCTCCTGGCAAGTTGGGGCATGCAGCTGGCAGCCGCGCGGCCCGTCGGTCCTCTCGTCGTTTGGGCTAGCGCGGCTGGACTTGAGGTCAAGCGCAACGCGCGCAATCTCGGGCATGAGCTGTCAGGGCGTGATCGGAGAAGGCCGATCACAAGAGCCCGATTTGCCAAGCAGAGGGTTCGAATGCGCAGGACCTTCCCTGCGCAAGGCGGTGGGGAACACGTTTTTCGCGTCTCTGGAGAACGGGCTTGCTCCCCGGGCCTACTCGCTGCTGCGGAGTTTCGGGTGCGACTGACACCGAGCTCTGTAGGCTCCGAGCGTCTGCGGGGGTTCCCGTAGGCGCCAAGGGTCGCGGGGGGTCCATTGCGGTCTACCTTGCGACCCAGCCCGACCCTTGGTACGATCCGATGTTCGAGGCCAGCCACACTGGGCCCCTTTCAAGCACTATGCCCATGTAGTGTGGGTGCAGGCGGTTTCGCTCGGAACGCTTGGGCGCGCTTGAAGGGCCCTGGCTGACAAGCGAGCGGACACGTTCACGTGACACCATGCGTCTGGGCCCATGGCGGTCGTTTGCCTGTCATTGATGAGCGTCGAGTGGTCGATGGAGTCGTCGTTCTTTGTGCGGTCTGGCTTTGTTTGGGGGGTTTCTCGTTCTTGTCGACCCTCCTCGCATGGCCCAGTTGCTGCGCGCAGGCATCCAGAGGTGGCAGATGCGTAGGATTCAGGCCCACTTTCCTGGTCCCCCTGTTGGTTTCGAGTTGAGGCCCCGCGGGATCCGAGCCTCGGTTGGGCCCGCAGGGGCCGCGCTCAAGGCCGCGAAGCTGGAGGGGGTCATTTGATCTTTGTGGGCCAACTCCTGGTGGCAGAAAGATTGTTTGCACGTTGCCGGGTGCACGCCTGATCCAAAGTGTCGAGGGTGCGAAGCTCTATGCGAGATAGATGGGAATTTTCTTTCGGAGTGCCCTGCGCTGCAGGAGACGCTTCTTGACGGTCAACAGGAGGTTCCCATCGCAGAGGCTCAGGTTAACATTCAAGATGTTTGTTTTTGGCCCAGGACCCGATCGGGCGCCGAGGGGTTTCTCATCTCCACAGTTTTGAGCTTCCAGTGGGCACTCCGACGTTGCCAGGCCCTCTCGTGCAGCCACTTCGGGACCCACCGATTTTCTGGCGGGGCGAGTGGACCAACCCCCGAACCAGCGAGGCAACGTCGTGTTCACAGACGGCTCGGGGAGGTGGTTTAACCAGCCTGAAATTCGCAGCTGCGGATGTGATTTCGTCCAGATGTCTGGCTGCAGGGCTCCCATTGCGCGCCTGCTATGGCGGCTAGCAGGGCCACGCCCGACCGTCGGCGAAGCAGAGCGGGTGGCGATGCTGCGTGCGTTGCAAAAACTACCGTTTGTGGAGAGAGTGGTCACGGATATTTTTGGCCTTGCCCAGGAAGCGCATGAATGGAATTCGATCGCCACCAGTTCAGCAGGCAAGCGTGCGTCAGTGTGGAGACAGATCCACGCTGTTGTCGAGTCTCGGGGAGGGGCCTGCCCTGTGGTGCACTGGTGCCCCGCCGATATGGACCTCGATGATGCTGTTTGCCTCGGGGCCGAGCAGGGCCCTCCGTTTTGTTGCGTCTTTCGCAATGCCTTGGCCGACTTCTTTGCCAAACTGGGGGCGTCGCGTGACCCGGTCGGCCGCGGGACGGCTGATCTGCATAGGCTGGCCCTGAAGGGATCGCCCGAATTCTCGTGTGTTTTCGGCCTGTGCTGGGAGCGCCTCATTGAGCTTGGTTTGTGCTCGTCGGAGTCGTCGCCCGAGGCTGCTAGACCGAGAGCCCCCCAGCCCGTGTGCGCGCCTGTTGTCTCTATGTCCGGACCTGGTGGTCACCACCTCTGGCACGGCAAGACCAGAGGAGGGTGGCGATGTCGAGACTGCGGCACCTTCACCAGAACAAAAAAACTGGGCTCCGCTCTCTTGCCCCTGTTGCCGCCCGTGGCCGTCCTACCCCGGTTCGACCTCTGGAAAACGAACAGGGATGGTGGGCGGGGCCCCAATGATTGGGAGCTGGTCGTGACCGAGGGGGCTCGCGCGGCGCTGGAGGCGGCCGACAGGCTGTTTGAGGAGGCCGCCCTGGAACCCAGGGCTCGGCGGAGGCTCCTGTGGGGCCTGGCGGTGGGGGCTCTTGGGCGCTGCCCCCCCCACCGATGGAGAGCCTGGCCCTGCGGGGGCGGGTGGCTCTGCTTCGGGGGGGGGGGGGGTCGGCCTCGGCGGCGGTCGCCGGTCGTGCTGCCTCGGGGCCTGGGCCATCGTGCGGTGGGGCCCCGTCGACCCTCTTGGGCCTCAGGCGTGGGGTTCTGGGGGGCGGGACCTTGCGGCCTGGGCCCTGTTCCACGACCTCGGCCATCGGATGGCCGAGGTCAACGGCGTCGCCTCCTGCGAACGCTGTGCCTGTCACGTCGGGGGGTCGGGTAGAGTGGTGGCGTTCAAGCGGCCCTGCAATGGCCCTTCGGACCACCCCCCCGACCCTAGCTGTGCAGAAACGCCGTATCAAGAGGATGCGGGAGGGCAAGCCGCCGCGATAGCAGCTTGGTTGTCGGCCCCTCCCCGCCTCACCTCTTTTCTCTTCTAGCGTTTGCGTTCGGGCGATTTGGACACATTCTTGCTTGTGTCCTCCCTTTTCTCCTCCTCCTCCTCCTCCTCCTCCTCCTCGCCCGTCACACTTCATTCAGCCCTCCTCCTCCGCCTTTTCCTCCTCCTTCATTCTGCCTTCTCCCTTCACTCCTCCTCTTCGAGCCACGGTCCTAGCCGTCCACATCTACCATAAAGCGAAGCAGAATGTGCCTATATCCGTGCACCTCTCATACGAGGACGCTGCGCGACTCTTTTGGCGCTACGCGTTTGGCGCTCCGCGCCTAGTGTGATCATCAGAAGCCCGCCCCCAGGCTACTTCGACTCCTCCTGCTCCTCCTCCTCCCCCCCCTCCTGTCAACCCTCCTCCTCTTCCTCTTCCTCATGATCCTCATCTTGCACCTCCTCTTTCGCCTTCTCCTCCGCCTCATCCTCCTTCTCCTCCTACTCTTCCTCCTCCCCCTCCTCCCCCTCCTCCTCCTCCTTCTCCTCCTCCTCCTCCTTCCCCTCCTCCTTCTCCTCCTCCCCCTCCTCCTCCATTCCTTTTCCTTATACATGACTTCTCCCCGTTGCACCCCCGGGGCAGTTTGTTTGGCGGGCCGGGCGTTCCGCCTGAGACTTCCTCACCATTTGTGACCGTGAAGCCTAAACATTGACAATAGTTTCGCAGATGGAGGGTGGGTGGTTTTCAAAATGTGGCTCTCGCCCCAGCGCCGCGCACATTCGTTTTCAAAATTTGCAAGAGTTTGGTTTTCAACATGTGGCTCTCGCCTTGGCGCCGCGCATGGTCGTTTTCAACATTTGCAAGAGTTCCACGGATTGAGGGCGGGTGGTTTTCAAAATGTTGTTTTCGCCTTAGCGCCGCGCATGTTCGTTTCAAGCATTTGCATGTCTTTCTTCACGGATTGAGGGCGGTTCCTTTTCGAAATGCGTCTCTCGTTTTTAGCGCCGCGCATTTTTTTAAAAATGTGCAAGAGGTTCACTGATTCAGGGCAGTTCCTTCTTCAAAGATTCCCATGATCGACGTACCAAATTGTTTTGGAACGATTCGCAATTATGAGGGCACAACAGTTACGATGATTCGCAATGTTGAAGTCCCAGGAATGGCGTTCTCACCCGATTCCGGATCGTCAAGGCGCAACTGGCAGGTTTATCAGTGGCGTTGGAATCTCGAGAACATTGTTTTGGCATGCTTCAGGGTCTTCTAACGGTTGTCTTCCAACGAGACAGGTCCCTCTGTGGAAATGAACCGTTGCAGGGGCACATGAAGAGGGAGTGTGGGGGGAGGATGTGTTCCAGCATCGTTGGTGACCCTTGGGTTCAGACTGGTCCTCCTCCTCCTCCTGCCGGTCCTCGCCCATTCCTGTGTGGGCCGCCTCTTCGCAGGAGGAGGAGGGAGCGGTTTCTCGCGAGCCTCCGGCGGTCCCTGGGGGTCTCCCTTACTCGGGATGTGCTGAGGTGAAGGAGGAGGAGGAGGAGGAGGAGGAGGAGGAGGAGGAGGAGGAACAGGAGGAGAGATCGTCCTGGGGATGTTCGGGTCGTCCCGAACGGCCTCCGGAGACCCGAGTCGTGACCTTCAAACACCAGGCGCTGGAGGAGGGCCAGGCGAGAGAATGGCGCCCCCCCCCCCCAGCGTTGTTCGTCTTTGCTGGGGGGTCTCCTGGGGGCAAATCGCCGCCATGGCCGGATCCGTTTCGAAAGCCAGGTCGGGACGTGTCGCAAATCGGACCGTTTGTGGTGCGCGTTGCGCGGCTCAACCCGCGCCCAGCTAGCTGCGCACATCGAACAGTTCGTGGCCCGTTTTGTGCGGTTCGGCCCCCGCCCAGCTAGCTGCGCACATCGGACCGGTAGTGATCCGTCTAGCGTGGCTCAGCCCCCGCCCAGCTAGCTGCGCAAATCGGTCCGTTGTTGGTTCAGTTTGCGCTTCTCGGGTCCCCCCCAGCTAGCTGCGCAAATCGGACAGTGAGCGGCCTGCTGTGCGCAACTCGCCTCCATGGCCTAGCTAGCTGCACAAATCGGACCGCTCGTGGCTCTTGCTGCGCAGCAGAGCCCCCGCCCAGCTAGCTGCCAGATCGGGTTGTTCGTGGCCCGTTTCGTGCGGCCGCCCCGCCCAGGTAGCTGCGCACATCGAGCCGTTGGTTGGCTCATTTTGCGCGGCTCAGCCCCTGCACAGCTAATTGCGCACATCGGACCGGGAGAGGTCCGCTCGGCGCGGCTCGGCTCCCGCCCAGCTAGCTGCGCAAATCGGACCGTGAGCGGTCCGTGGTGCGCGGCTTTGTTCCCGCCCAGCTAGAGGCGCATTGCGCTTTGGGAAACTGGCCATGAGGCTGGGCAACTGACTGAACTCCATGCGGGGACCCGCCTGCGCCATCGGGACCACGCAAGAGTCTCAGTGCAGCACGAGCAGAGCCAGAGCCCCAAGAGGGCTCCGTGACGCCCCAGCACGGCCTCAAGACGGCACACGAGACCCCCAACATGCCCCAAGAAGGTTCCAAGACGCCCCGTCCCGAAACGGTTCCACAAGACAACATCACCCCCCGCCTCACCCGAATCGTGCCTCTGTGTAACCAGTTGGACGGAAGGCACCGTGCTACTGCGGCATTCACCGTACCGCAAGTTGCCTTCTGTACAGCATTATCGCCTCTTCTTATGCATGACATCCGTTGCAGACTGGTTACTGCATTGCTTAGCCACCTCAGCTCTGTGTTGATACGGCTGTTGAGTTGTTGGGTATGTGTCTGCGTCCTTTGTGCGTACACATGTCGATGTATTCGATGCGTGTAAAACAAACATCGACATGTGTAATCAGGTTGAGGGGGGATGCTTGATCATTGCCCCATGTTGCTGAGCATTCTGTCATCTTTGGCCGAGGTGTTTAAGTCCGCCATTCGGCGGCAACGCGGACCCTCAGCAGCGCTGTCCCGTAAAACTTGCGGCAGCAGCAGGACGAGGAGCGATGAAGAGGAGCGAGGAGGACCATGGACGCGATCACCGGGTCGTAGTCAGGACAGCATATAGTATAACATCAAAGAACGAGGATGAGGAGAGGAGCGGAGGAGCAATGATGGGTAGCGAGGCGGCGGAGGAGGAGGAGGAGGAGGAGGAGGAGGAGGAGGAGGATGCACAAGGAGGACGTTTAAGGAGGATGTTGAAGGCGCGGAGATGACATCCGTCGAGGGTCGCGAGAAGGCGCTGATTCCCTCGCAGCGTCGATCAAGAACTGCGGCCGGACAACACAGTCGAACGCAGCATTGCGGTTGATCCGTGAAGGAATTCGATTAGGTATTCAGTTTGTCCCAAGTTTTTACATTATCATCATCACCGACATCAGCATCATCATCGTCGTCATCATCATCAACATCAGCATCATCATCATCAACCTCATCATCACCATCAACAACATCATCAACTGCAACAGCAACACCAACATCCTCAACCACATCAACATCATCACCACCATCACCAGCACCAGCACCAGCACCATCACCATCACCATCATCACCATCATCCGAAACCGGGGCCCAGCAGAGTCCCTGTGCAATCCAGCCTCATCCCGCTCAATTCGGTGCAATTTCCGCCTATACTCTGGCCTGATCTGGCTCCATGGGACCCTCATTAGGCGTAAGTGGCTCACGATTGCTCCTGAGGAGACCTCTCCCAGAGGTTGCCTCGCGACCTGGGCAAGCGGCGAGCGGAACGAGAGGCCAGGGGAGTGCCAGGGCATTGAAAAGGAGGCGACGGAGGCGAAGGAGGAGGAGGAGGAGGAGGAGGAGGAGGAGGAGGAGGAGGAGGAGGGAGGAGGAGGAGGCCAGCCGACCTCCACTGCTGCTCGAAGTGCTCGATGTGGCCTCCCGACCAGGGCAACAGCACCTGTCCGCCCACCCGCTAAGCGCCCCTCCCCCGAGGCGTGCTTCAGCGAGATCTTCGGCGGCCTGGGCCAGGCCGCCGCCACCGCCGACAGCACGCTGAGCGGGGACATCACCCGCCTGGGGAAGGCCCCTTTTTGCCGCCGTCACCCTCGACGTCTTTGCGCCGACCTCCTCATCCTTCGCCTTCTCTTCCTCCCTCCTCCTCCTCCTCCTCCTCCTCCTCCTCGTCCTCCTCCTCCTCCTCTCCTCCTCCTCCTCCTCCTCCTCCTCCTCCTCCTCCTCCTCCTCCTCCTCCTCCTCCCCTCCTCCTCCCCTCCTCTACCTTCTCCTCCTCCTCCTCCTCCTCCTCCTCCTCCTCCTCCTCCTCCTCTTCCCTCTCTCTTCCTCCTTCTCTCTCCTCTCAGCCTCCTGGCAGCGGGGCCCCGGAGACCCCGAGTCCGGGGGGATCTCCGGTGCGCTCGGCGCGCGGCGCGGGCCCTTTCCCGCAGGCCGCCGCCCGCCGCCCCCCGCTGTGCTTGGCCGCGAACGCGGAGGAGAGGCTGGGCACCGCCACGACACCTCCCAGCCGGATGTCAGACCGCCCAGAAGGTCTGGGAGACTTGGTTGGCCGGATAGCCGCCCTGCTCCTCCAGTTCGGGCGGCAGTTCGACTCCTGCCTCACCAGCTCGAGTCGACCGCAGGCTGCCGCCTCGCGGCGGCCAGCGGCCAGCAGGGGAGCGCGAGGTGCTTGATGTCGCCCAGCGCCGCCAGCTCGAGGAGGCCCACCGCGTCGAGGTGCGCATAGTCAGTCGCCGCCGCCCAGCGCTGGCGCCGCTGCCCGGCCTCCCGCCGCCGAAGCTCGGCAAGCTCCCGCGAGCGCCCAGCGCCCGTTTCCGCCAGCAGCGTCGCCGCCCCTCGCAGCGTCCCCCGCGGCCGCCGGCGCCAACGCCGCCTGCGCCGCCCGCGCCGCCGCTGCCCAGCTGCCTGGCCCGCCTAGCGAGTCGTCGCCCTGCTCAGCGCCCGCGCCGCAGGCCCGCGGGCGCGAGCCTAGCTAGCGCCCGGGCGGCCACCGGCTCGCCGCCGTTGGCCCCGCGGCGCACCGCGTCGCGCGCAGCGAGACAAGCGGAGCGGAGCGCCTCGGCGTTGCCCCGCTGAAGCGTCGCCGCGAGGTTCTGGCGCGCCGCCGCGAGCGCCTCGGCGTCCCCGCGCACCCAGGTTCAGAAGAGCGCCTGCGCCTCCTCTCCAACTCGTCCGAGGGCCTCCTGCGCAAAAGCCTTCAGCGCTGGGCCCGTGTAGCGCGTGCTTGTGCCCCCCCCCAGGCAGAGGCAGCGGCGCCGTCACGGGCGGCGCGGTCCCGGACCGCCGGCGTGTTCGCGCCGAGACAGGCGTCTGTAACCACCACGTCGACGTAGGCGACGCCGTCCGCGGAGACTGTGAAGGCCACGTCGAAGTGAGCGGCCTCCACGGTGCAGTCGGGACACGCGCGGTCCAAAGCGGGCACGAAGTGCTCCGTGGCCACGCCTGTCGCGTCGCGGGCGCCGAGCTAGCGGACGAGCCAATCCCGGACGCCGTCGTGGCGTTGGATCGTGCCGCCACCGACGTGGCAGCCCAGGCAGTGCCCCACCGCCAGGTCGGCCCCGCAGCGTGTGCCGTCCTCCTTGCACCGGCAGCAGGTGGTGCTGGCGGTCGCCGGCAGGGGCAGCTGGAGGCGCAGCGCGAGGGCTAGGAGGAGGAAGCGCGCGCCCGCCAGCACGTGGTCCCCCGCAGTCAGCGGCTGGAGCCAGCTCCCCGCTCCCTTCCCGCTTGCCGAGCGTAGCTGCGCTATCCGTTCTGGAGCCGCTGCCGGCGCGCGTGCTGCTCCGGCGCCGCGGGAGCGCGCTGTGTTTTCGCCTGGGGCTCCGCGGCGGCGCACTGCCAGTTCGCGCCGCGCACCTGGAGAGCGCGGCCCGCCCCCTCGGCCGCCTCCTACGCCGCCGGGCAGGCGCGCTGGAAAGCCTCGAGGCTGGAGAGCCCGAGCTCGCCGCAAACGTCCGCCAGGCACGCCTCCCAAACCCCCACGTACGCGGGCAGGCGGCGGTGCGCGAGGCCCTGTAGCCCGAGCCCGCCGCCAACGATGGGCAGGAGGGCCAAGTCGCGCGAGTCGTCTGGCAGGCGTGAGCGGTCGCAGGATCCCGCGCATATGGCCGAGAACTGCCGCGTCGCACGCTTGGCACCACGCCTCGTCCAGCAGGTGCGCTCGCGCGTGGTGCAGGGGCCGCAGGACAAACTCGTCCTGAGCGCGCAGCCCGTGCCCTCGGAGCCGGCGGAGGGCCGCGAGGTAGACGTCGAGGTGGTCTCGGGCCGCTTGCGGGGCGGCCGTCGGCGAGAAGCTCGCCCTCGCGGGGTCGGTGCCCGGGTCTGCCCCCGCATCTTTGCGCACGTAGGGCAGCGTGCTTCCCACGCACGTGAGGTCGGGAACTTCTGCCCTCGCCAGCGGCCTTTGGAGAGGCAAGGCTCGAGGGTTCCAGACCTTGGTCTTCCGCGCGTTCAGGCGGAGGCCGCGCGCCGCCAGGAGCGCTGGCGCCGCGAAGAGCGCGGCGGCCAGTGCGCGCGGGGTGCCCACGACGTACACATCGCCGAGGTCGGGCACCACCCTGGCGTCGGGGTCCTGGCGGCACGCCGCCGCCTCCAGGTCCTCGCAGAAAGTCGCCAGCGCGAAGAACGCCGGGGAGAGGGGACAACCCTGGTCCACCCCGCGCTCCGCCCTGACCGGCGCCGCCCTGGCCACAGAAAGGCGGGCCCCCGTGCATAGTGGCCCCGCCGTACCACGTTTGCGCCAGCCGCGAGAGCTCCGGCAGGCGGCCAGCGACCTCCTGCAGCAGGGTGTCTTCTCCTCCTCCTCATCATCATCATCATCATCATCATCTTCATCATCATCATCATCAGCATCATCATCCTCATCCTCATATCCATCCTTATCCTTATCCTTATCATTATCCTTATCATTATCCTCATCGTCGTCCTCCTCCTCCTCTTGTCCTCATCATCCTAATTATCCTCCTTCCCCTCTTCCTCATGCAACTGTCTCCCTGCTCTGATCCTCCTCTTCTTTGCTGCACTCCTGTTTCCTCGGAGTCTCCTCGCGCCGTGGGCAGAAGTCACGACAGGCGGTTTGCGGTGGAGTCCCCTGGACGTTCTCGCAGGATTTCCGATTCGTCCTCGCCTCGGAATGGCTTCCAGCAGCCGCACCTCGCCGAGAGCGTTTGGGGGTGCAGGGATCCTCCCGAAAGGCCGCCGGAGGCCCGAGTCATGACCCGAATCGGGAGCCTTTTGACGGGGGTCAATGCAATCGGGGATTCGCCAGAGCGCCCGATCTTGCAGGATCCTGCAGGGCCAGGGTCGCATTGACCCGGGCTTGGGTGCAGGATCCTGCAAGATCTTGCAGGACCCTTCGCATTGACCCGGGCTTGGGTGCAGGATCTTGCAGGATTTTGCAAGGCCTGACCTGACCCGGGTCGTGATTGACCCGGGTCAGAAGATCCCCGACCGAATGTTGGCTTTTTTTTTCCATCGGACAGCAGGTCTTGGCATCCCGGCAGCACCACTTGTTTTCCACCCGGCCAGCGGCCCCGAAGTGGGGTGGCGCGAGAGGGGTGGGAGTCTAAGAGGGCGGATGGGCTTCCTAGAAGGCAGGGGGCATTGGTAGAAGGCCCGGGAGGCTTGCAAGACACCGTCTTAGAAGCAGGGCGGGCTTCTACGGAGCCCCCTTGCCTTCTCAGGAGCTCCCCCGCTCCCTGAGGAGCCCGCCCCACTCGCGCCAACCCTTGTGGGCGCTGCCAGCATGAACGGCATTGTTGCTGGGTATCGTACCCCATACTTCTCGTCCCCACTCTGGGCGTGCAAATCCATCGAATAAGGAACGGTCTAAGCATACTTTCTCGGATGTCCGCGCGGATTTCTTGGATCGGCGCTGAGCCCCCCCGTCGGCGCCTCCGGCGCCGCCCTTGGCGCGCTCCTCATGCCAGGGAGGGGGGGCCCAGCGCCTGTCCAAGAACTCCGCGGGACCTCCAACGGTTTATGTATGCCATGTCTTGTTCCTCTCATCCAACCCGCCTCTCGCTCTCGGCAAGCGTCGGCTTGACGCCTGCTTGCGCTGTCGTAACCTAATTAACCTCCTCCCGGCCAACCAGCTCCACCCTGCCCCCGAATTCCTCTGGCTCCGGTTCCCCCACGAGCTCCAAGAGGTACTTGTGAAGTGCACCTGTGGAACCCACCTGTGGCGTCCAGAACCCGGAAAGCGACGCACGCTTCATCTCCAAGAGGAAGGTCGAGACCCCACCCGCGGGGGCAGCGAACACGCCCGCGTCCCCCCGCGGGGGCGCGGAGCTCTGCTCATTCGCGCCGCGCGCCGCAGCCTGGGCCCAGGGCGGCCGCCCTTCTTTCTGTGGGGGGGGGGTTCAGGAGGGCGCGGGGCGCTCAATTCAAGGGACTTGCAGTGGAACTCGACTGTGATGAAGTCGGGCGTGTACCTCTACAGGAGGGATATTCGAAACTAGTAAGAAATAGTCGGGGTTGTTTTTTGCTTAAACTTTTCGGGCATTTCGTTTTGCGCTTGTTCAGCTTTTCGACAAAAAAGTCCCCCTGTATGGGGACAGGCCCGACCGAAGACTAGGAAGTCGACTACAGTGGGAACCCATGCCAAGAAGCACCGAGCTTGCCTCCAGGGTGCCCTGGGTTTGGATCTCGATGGTTCTGCTCTGGAGATCGTGACGTTCCCGCACCAAGAAACAATGGACGTCCTGGGGCCGCAGGGTTGGGTTTCTTGTGGGAGGTTTCTTGTGGACTGGCCTCCACTGTACAGAACAGGCTGACCCCAAAATGGTTGTTGTTCGCAAAATCTGCCAACTCATGCGTAGAACGCGTGGGATGGTAGACGCAACGACAGTTCTTGTCCTGGGGTAAAGCAGCTCTGCTGTCGATCTCCTCGGTCAATGGGGTCCCCCTCCGATCGCTGAACTCGAAGCGGTAGCAGAGGCTTGCGCGCCCAGGTTCAGTTCACCCTGCGTTCTCCGGGAACGCAGCGCACCAAAGAGGGCATTCCTGCCCATGCAGTGGAAGCCCATGCCAAGAAGCACCCTGCCTGCCTCCGGGGCGCCCTGCGTTGGTCTCGATGTTTCTGCTCTGGAGGTCCTGACGTGCCCACACCGGCAAGCCGCGGACGTCCTGGCCTGGCATCGCTCGGTCGTGTGCCTGTCTTCATCTGCGAGGGCCATCGAGGGGCACCCTGGACCATCGCGCGAGGCAAACACCCACGACATCGAAAAGTGCACGGCGAGTGCACGTCCGAGCGACGGCAAGCCGGGGTCTCCGGGCCAGGCTGCCTGTGGCGGGCTGCCCGTGGCCGAGCTCCCGCTGCCACGGGTGGCGTCGCGGAGAGGCCGCGCGCGGGGCGGCGCCGCCGGCCCGCTCGCTGCACGCTGCCCCCCACCTTGGGGATTAACTTTAAGTCGGGCCTGTCCCCCTACAGTCGGGGGAGCGTAAGACCCGGGTTTGCCAGGACTCGGGTTCGCCATCGTTTTTTGACGACCGCGACTCGGATTTTGACGAGGAGGAGTTTTGTGGGATGTCTGCAGCGGGAGGCCTCGTCAAAATGCAGGCTCGGCCTCGTCATTTTTTTCACGACCTCGTCGGGGATTTCCGAGTCCCCCGTACCCGGGTCTTACGTCTCCCCGATACAGGGGGATTTTCGACGAAAAATTAAAACATACCCCACAAATATTGGAACAAGGTCAACAAATACATTATTTGTAGGGTATGTTTTATTTTTTCGTCGAAAATCCCCCTGTAGGGGGACAGGCCCGACTTAAGATTAACTGCGTGCACCGGAGATCGGCGGCGAGCCTGGGGTTGACTCGGGCCTGGTCTTCTACGGGAGTCACCGAGCGCGATGCACTGCTCGCAAAGCGCCAGCTCGCAAAGGTTCCAAAAGCGCACGTCCGTTGCGATGCATAATTTGTCGTGGATTCCCCGCGGCGGATCCAGGCCATTTGCGAGTAGTTGCTTCGCGAGTGGTGGAACGCGCTCGTCTAAGGAGGGAGATTTTAAAATAGGCAAAGCATAGTCTGAGGACGGTTTGTTGAGCATTTTTAATTTCGCCTCCAAACTCGTTCTGTAGGGGGAAAGACCCGACCTAAAAGTAAGAAGGGGCGGGCCTCCTCAGAAGGCTCGGAAGTCCCCTGGAATTCTGAGAGGTTGTCTAAGCTTCTTCGAAGACAGCCAGCTTCTCAGAAGGCGCGGGGGCTTCTGAGAAGTCTCGCCGCCTTTGAGAAGGCCTTCTCCTTCTCACGTTCCCCTCTCGCTCGCCGCCGATACACGCTACCCCCCACCTTGGGGTTGGCGTTCACCGAAGAATCCGTAGCAGGGGGATACCGTGAAGAGGGGGATCCCTCGCAGGGAGGTCGCCTCACAGGGGTGGCGTGCATGGAGGAAGCCTTACTTAGGGGGGTAGCGTGGCTTTTCGCAGCTCGGTGTTGCACGCTATCTGTGCGACGCCAACCGTTTGAACCTACCCTCCCTTCCGACCCCATGTCGATCCTTCATATTCGGATGCGACTCTTGGGAGGTGAAGTTCAGCGTCGGCGTTGCTATATCCGTTGTCAAATGCAGCTCGAATCCCACCTTGTACCGCTTATTCCGTCTAGGTCCTGGACCTCATGTGGACGAATCTGGTTGAAGGACTCCATCACCCGTCTTATAACAGCCCGTGATCGGTCTTACGAAGACCTCCAGGGAGTTGGTTCCTAATTCCTGGTTCCAGTTAAGCGCTTCGCTCATTCCGCCATCACATTCTGCATCACTCTTGCTCTGGTGGCGTTCTTGCGGCGAGCGAGAAGGAAAGGATGATGATGATGATGATGATGATGATGATGATGATGATGATGATGATGATGATGCTGATGCTGATGCTGATGCTGATGCTGATGCTGATGCTGATGCTGATGCTGATGAGGAGGAGGAGGAGGAGGAGGAGGAGGAGGAGCAGGAGGCCGTTCGTTGTCTTCTTGGGGCACTCGTGTGTCCGAATTCGGTAGTGAAAAAGACGCCTCTTTGAGAGGTGTCTTGGTGTCTCCTGGTACGCCATGTTGTATGCCTCTTGTCGGCATGTTGGGAAATCCCAGGAGATGCATCTTAATTCTAGACTCTTCGCGGAACCCCACCAGCCCATCCAGCAGGCGGAGGAGGAAGACGATGAGGAGGAGGAGGAGGGCGAGTAGAAAGGCCAGAAGCTTCTCGGATGCCTCTCGGAGTTTCTTAAGATGTAGTTTGAGAGTTTCTTGTAGTCCTCTCGGGGTCTCTTGGGATCCTCCTGGCGTTCCTAGGAGCCTCTTGAAGCGTATTGGGTGCCTCGGGGGAGCCTCGTCGGGCTTCTTTGGGGTCTCTTGGGAGTCTTTTAGGGGCCTCTTGGAGACATCGTGTGGGCATCTCGGGGGCCTCTTGGTGCCTCCTGGGGCCCTCTTCGAGCACTCTTGGGAGCCTCGGGGGCCATCCTGGGGCCATCTTGGAGGAGATCGATCAAAGGATGGGCCGTAGTAAGTTAGCAGCCCTCCCAGGAGACGACCAGAATGTGGCCAAAACCAACGTAACATACATAATGGTGGCTTTTTCGCCAAGGCCTTTTAGGGCGCCTTGGGTGTCTCTGGGGTGCCTCTTGGGGCTTCTTGGAGGTCTCGTGGGAGCCTCTTAAAGTCCTCTTGGGACCGTGTGGGCACCTCTTGGGGCCGTCTTGGAGCACCTTTGAGAGCCTCGGGAACCATCTTGGGGCAGTCTGGGAGGAGATCGATCAAAGGAGGGGGGCTCCTTAATTAGCACCCCCCCACGAGCCCAACATGTGGCCAACACTTTACGACAATAAGCAAGTTTGGCCTTCTCGCCGAGGCCTCTTGGGGCGTCTTCGGTGCTCCTGGGGACTCTTGGGCGTTCTTTGGGTCTCTTGGGAGTCTCTTGGGGGCATCTTTGGGGCCTCCTGGGGGCCTGTTGTGGCCTGCAGGGCATCTCTTGGGGCCGTCTTGGGGCACCTTGGGAGCCTCTGGGGCTGTCTTGGGGCCATCTTGGAGGCGAGCGATCAAAGGACGGGTCGCACTTGGATTAGGCCCCCCCAAGAAGCCAACATGTGACCACACCTGTTTTAGAATCTGTGATGTTGGACTTCTCGCCGACGCCATCTTGGACGCTTCAACGACCTGCACCTCCCCCCAAAACCACTCACGCCCAGAGGGCTGATGGTATTCCTGGCCCCATTACCAAAGCGAACATCTTCCCCCCCTCACCTCGTGATTGGCTGAACGAGTTCTGCCGTCCGTGGACTCGTGCTGGATCGGCACGATCTGCTCCAAATTTCCCTCGAGACCTCTGGGTAGATTTGGCATGTGCCCTGATTCACCTGGATTCATTTGTTCTTGCATTCACCTTGATTTGTCTGGCTCGACCCCCACAGGTCGATTGGCGAAAAGTCGTCAGGCTTAGGGACCACCACCCCCGTGCCTTTCTCCGAGGCCACGGACAGCGGCGCCGTCGCCGCCCGCGCTGAGCGGAGCCCGCCGAAGAAGGCGGAGGCGCCCGGCGCCCAGGAGAAGGCTGGCTCATCGGGGCTCAAGAGATTCTAGGACTCCCAGAGGGGGTCGGAGCAGATTGGGTCGGAGGATCGCGCAGCATCGCCGATGCATCGGCGATGCATCAGCGATGCGGCTCGATGTGGGGCGTCATTCTCTCCTCGCCGACGTCGCCGATGCATCGCCGACGTCGCCAGTGTATGGCCGATGCGTCGCCGATGCATCGCCGATGCATCGCCGATGCGGCGCGATCCTCCGACCCCATCTACTCCGACCCCATCTAGGAAGCCTATAGAGACAGGGGTCAATGCAAACGGAGGTCAGTCAAAGCGCCGGGTCTTGCAGGATCCTGCAGGGCTGGGGTTGCATTGACCCTGGTCTGGGTGCAGGATCCTGCAGGATTCTACAGGAGTTTGCCAGATGTTGCAAAGCCTGATTGGCTCGGTTTCTGGTTTGGCCTGGGTTAGTGAATCCCCGAGGTTCGGTCGGATTCTTTGGGATGCAAGTCCCTGACATCCTCGTCTTCAGAGGAGGACAAAGGTGCCCATACCGCGACCTTTTGCTCGTCTTCGCCTATTTGGGCCTCCTGGGAGGCCGTCGTCGTTTCCGCTGGATTCGCGTCGAAATTCTGTTCAGAACGCATCCACGGAACAACAAAAAAAGGCTTGGGGAGTAGTGGTATCGGTACCTTCTGGTTTCGCCTTTCCTCCTCCTCCGCTTCCTCCTCCTCCTCCTTCCTCCTCGCGGGACCGCTGGCCCGGGATCCCGCGCTCACCGCCGGTGGGGGTTGCCTCTTCTTTCTTGGTGGGGGGCGCCCTGTCCCCCTAGTCTCCCAAGATGTGCTTTCGTACACTGCGCAGCGTCGCCTTGCAGTGTCTTACCTTATCCTCCAGGATATGTCCAGGACCCCGGGTAAGAGAAGGTTAGCGATTGGCCCCCAAGCCAAAGCAGTTCACCAGAATCACTAAGCCAAGTCTGGCGTAGATGGTGTTTCTTTTCTGCGGGCGGCGGCAATTCCGGTTAGTGGAATGGGGCTGGGGGGACGTGCCCCGGTACATATGCTTAAACCGGGTCTCAGTTTACCCATTCGCGCCAACGCCAGATCTTCTTCCACCTCCTGCTCTCTTGTTTATAGTTTGTGCTCTGCTTGCCAGTCCCGCACCATCGTATATGTTTAGATCGATATACCTGTATATGACTATATACAGGTGTATCTATGTAAATGCATACATGTATGCAAACATACCTATATACATACATACCTACATCTATACATACCTACATAAACACATACGTACATACGTACATCATACGCATATGATGTCCGCCCTTTGACATACTGGCGCTCTGGTGCCATCTTGCCAGGCCGTCGCCGCTCCCTGCGACAAGTCCGATGTCGGCTGCTGTCGTCGAGTCGTGGCGAACATCGCGGGGGATCTCGCTGGTTGCCAGAGGTTTTCTTGCTGGTTGCGTGTTTCGCTGGTTGCCAGAGGTTTCCTCGAGAGTGCTTCTTCTTTGTTTGAGGCATGACGGGCGTCATGGCCCCGCACGTCCCCCCCCCCCTGATACGTAACGCTCCATTCTCCCAGTGCGCTCCGGGCACTGCCGCCGTGCGCATCGGGATCCGCACAGGTGGTGTCCGCATAGGAATCCGCCCGCATATGTGTCTGGTCCGCAGTCGTCGTCGTCCTCGTCCTTGTCCTCATCGCTCGTCGCTCGTCGCTCCTCGCTCATCATCGCGGACGCGGCTGGAGTCTTTTTCCCAACCCTCCTTGGTTGGGTATTCGTTTTGAATAGAGCACTGTGGTCGCGTCCCTCCTCCTGCTCCTCCTCCTCCCGCCTTCCGCCTCCTCCTGCCCTCTCTTCGCCGACGATGGGGGCTGCGATCTGCGAAACTGTCGCCACTTTCGAGGGCTGCTAGTGGGTCCTGCGGAGTAAGGCACCGCGCAGATCTGAGCGGGACCTGGCCGTCCCTGGGGGGCTGTGATCTGCGAAACTGTCGCCACTTTCGAGGGCTGCTGGTGGGTCTTGCGGAGTGAGGCACCGCGCAGATCTGAGCGGGACCTCGCCGTCCCTGGGGGGCTGCGATCTGCGAACTTGTCGCCACTTTCGAGGGCTGTTGGTAGGTCCTGCGGAGTGTGGCGCAGATCTGAGCGGGACCTCGCCGTCCCTGGGAGGCTGCGATCTGCGAAACTGTCGCCACTTTCGAGGGCTGCTGGTGGGTCTTGCGGAGTGAGGCACCGCGCAGATCTGAGCGGGACCTCGCCGTCGAAACTGTCGCCACTTTCGAGGGCTGTTGGTAGGTCCTGCGGAGTGAGGCCTTGCGCAGATCTGAGCGGGACCTCGCCGTCCCTGGGAGGCTGCGATCTGCGAAACTGTCGCCATTTTCGAGGGCTGCTGGTGGGTCCTGCTGAGTGAGGCACCGCGCAGATCTGAGCGGGACCTGGCCGTCCCTGGGGGGCTGCGATCTGCGAAACTGTCGCCACTTTCGAGGGCTGCTGGTGGGTCCTGCGGAGTGGGGCACCGCGCAGATCTGAGCGGGACCTCGCCGTCTTTGGGGGGCTGCGATCTGCGAACCCGTCGCAACTTCCGAGGGCTGCTTCGGGGGCCACCATAGCGATCTGCGGAAGTGCCGCCACTTTCGAAGGCTGCCGGCGAGTCCAGCGGAGTGAGGCCTTGCGCAGATCTGAGCGAGACCTCGCCGTCCCTGGGGGGCTGCGATCTGCGAAACTGCTGTCGCCACTTTCGAGGGCTGCTGGCGGTTCCTGCGGAGTGAGGCACCGCGCAGATCTGAGCGGGACCTTGCCGTCCCTGAGGGGCTGCGATCTGCGAACTTGTCGCCACGTTCGAGGGCTGCTGGTGGGTCCAGCGGAGTGAGGCACCGCGCAGATCTGAGCGGGGCCTCGCCGTCCCTGGGGGGCTGCGATCTGCGAACCCGCCGCAACTTTCGAAGGCTGGTGGCGGGTTCAGCGGAGCGAGGCACCAGGCAGATCTGAGCGAGACATCGCAATCCTTTGGGGGCTGCGAGCCTCACGAATGCCGCTCGCAGAAGTAGATATGCCCATGTCACGTCATCACCTCCGTATAACGTCTCCCAAGCTACTCATGCCCCGCATTGCGCAGGGGTTGGGTACGTCGCCAGGGTATTGTTTATAATTCTCGACCGATGAAGGCAATCATCTGGGGGGGTAGGAGGGGAGGGGGTCGATGACCTCACGTTTCGCGCAGGCGGCGTTTGGGAATGCCTAAGAATGACCGAGGACGGGTAACCAGCAGCATGTAGGTGTCTGCACCAGTGCCTGTGTACACCACAGTGCTTGCGTTCACCACAGCGCCTGTGTACACCACACCGCCTATTTACACCACAGCTGCCGCGTGCAACACAGTGCCAGTGTGTGCCACAGTGCTTGCGGGCACCACAGCGCTTGTGTACACCACAGCGCGTGCGTACATCACATCAGCCGTGGACATCACAATACCAGTCTACACAATGGTTGCGTACACTACAGCGCTTGTGTACAATATGGCGCTTGCGCGCACCGCAGCAGCCGTGTGCAACAGAGCACCCCTGTTGCATGTAGAATGTCAGAAGGAATCCTTATGACAGGATGGAGCGCTTGTGGATTCCACTGCAAACAATTGTTATATATATGTATATATATATATATGTATATGTGTGTATTGGAGCTGGAACGAAGTCTTCATGGAAAAAGACGCGCCGCTGGAATCTACGAGTCCTCCCGAGTCCGCCCGCATCATCCGAACTCCTCCCGTGTGCGTCCAGGAGGTTCAGCAACATTTGCCGTCCGAGAACCACGTGGACTGATTCAATAGACCATTCTGCGGTGCACGCTGAGATGCGCACGTGCGCTGTAGCGCCGCCCACGACGGAGGGGGAAGGGTGAGAGGGTGAGGGGGAGGAAGAAGGAGGGGGAAAACGTCGCATTCTATTATCAGCAGTTTCCTGGCGTGGCGTTTACCTGTGCGCAGCAGGTCCTGACATGCTCTTTTTGCTTGTCCTGTACACGCAAGCGCTGTGGTGTATGCATACCACCGCTGGGTTGCACGCGGATCCTGTTGTATACACAGGCGTTGTGGTGTGCACAGCGTTGCGGGGCACGCAAGCATTGTAATGTACACGCGCGCTGTGTTGCACATGGCTGCTGCGGTGTACACATTCGCTGTGGTGTACACCGGCGCTGTGGTGCAAGCAAGCACGGTGGTGTACACAGCCGCTTCGTTGCACACGGATGTTGCGGTGTACGCAGGCGCTGTGGTGTACACGCGTGTTGTGGTGCACGCGAGCATTGTAGTGTACACAGGCGCTGTGGGGCAGATCGCCACCTACATGCTACTCGCGTCGTCGTCGCTCGTCGCTCTTCGCTCGTCGCTCTTCGTCGTCGTGCGCGCGGGCGCGGCTGTGGTGCCAGAGCCACACGGGGGGGGGGGGGGGGCTACGTCATGCTCATGCCCCCCCCGTGTCCCCCCCACCCATGACGCCCGTCATCGCCGAAAATCAAGAAACGCTCTCCTCGCCTCGGAACGTTTTCCAGCAAATGCGTTTCGCCCGAATCGTCCTTGACGGCAGCCAGGGGCCCGAGTGTCGACTCGAAAGCCAGATGTGTTCGCGTCGCGGTAAAATCACGACGGGAGGTTGTTGGCTGGTTTCGGCCTCTGGGGGTCTTCGCCAGGCCCTGGAATTTACAAACATGGAACAGGATGAAAAGTTGGTCGTGGGAGAAGGGTCCGAATTTCTGGGGACCTTCCATCGGGAAAGACCAAGAAATCGGATGTCGGGGCACTTTGCCAGGTTAGTGCAGCATCGGCGCTGGTATATCCGCGGTCGAAATCTTGCTTAATCTGGCGCGTTTCCGCCCAAGCCGTTCGAGTCCCTCCGGATCTGGCTTCCTCCAGATTTTTTTATATATATATATATAAATAAATAAATTTTACGGAGACTTTCCCTGGGTCGTTTCCGAAAGATCCTTGGGAGGGCGCGTGCTGGGGGGGCGATCAAGGGTGGGCAGCGACTGCTGCCGAAAAGGGCCCTTTACCTCTGGGGCCCAGAGGGGGGCCATTCGGGCCCGAAAAGGGATCCTCTCTCCCCCCCGCCTCCAGCGACCCCCATAGACTCGCGCCCAGAAGTGGTTCTCACAGTGATTCTCCGGAGCTCTTCCCGAATGATCTCATACGTCTGGTCCTCCGAACTGGGGTCCGAGTAGATGGGGTCGGAGGATCGCGCCGCCTCGGCGATATATCAGCGATGTGGTTCGATGTGGAGCCCGATGTCACGCGGTTGGTCTGATTGGGGGACCGTGTTCATGTACGTGGTTGGCGACCGCTTCAAGTATGTACACAGTACCTTCATGACAGTGCACATATGAGAAATGTGTTTCCTTTATTGTTTATCGCTCCTTCTCCTTTCTACTATTTTCGTTCCCGCTTACATCTTCTCCCTCCTATCCCTCAGCCCTTTCCTGTACGTGTTTGGGCGCCTACGACCTTAGTGGGCTCTTCATCTGATGCGTTTTCTGGGGTGTTCGCCGGTTCCGGGCGATTTTCCAGGTTCGGCATGCTCTGTCCAGCAGCTGCCCTTCGCCGGGAGCGCGCCCCGGGCACTGGGGAGGGGTCGGCACGAACGAAATGGGTACGGAAAGAATGGGTACGATGCCCAACAGCAGTTCCTGTTCATTTTGAGCAGGACTCGCTGTCCGCGCCGCCGCGGCCTGCGTCCATTTGAGGCAGAAGGCCGTCTGCCCAACAGCGGCCGCTGTTGGTTTGGGACAACATTTGTTGTTGGGCCTTGTACCCATTTTTTCCGTACCCACTTCGGGCGTCCAAAAGGGGGGGGGGCGGGGCGGACTCGTCCTTGCTTGTGAGCGGCCGCGCAAAAGCCCGAGGTCGTGGCCCGAGGGCTGCCGAGGGGGCAGCCTCCACCTCGATCCGATCGATCTGGCTCGACAGCGATGAAGTCGGGCCTGCCCCTCCACAGGAGAAAAAACCAAAGATAGTCAAACAATAGTCCGGGGACAATGTTTGATTGTTTTTGGACTACTCTGCGGTATTTGCTGCAATTGTTGTTTTTACTTTTTCGCGCAATATCCGCCTGCAGGGGGACATGCCCGACCTAAATCTGGCTTGACAAAGGTCCTGGCCGTCTCGATCCAGTTCGGCTCTGATGCAGTTAACCGACGACCCAGCGCGGGGCCCGATGCTTGTCTATGCGGCGCTGTCGTGCATCCTGGCGCGGCGGCCGCTTCGGTTCTGTGCCGACCCCGTGCCGATGCGGCCCGATGGTCGGGCCGAACGAAAGGGGGGTACAGGGAAAAGGGGGGGTTACGAAGTCTGCTGGATGCAGCTGGTTTCGGCTTCGCCGCGGGGCCCATTCCTCGATGCATGGACGCCTCCTGGCGCCGGGAGGCGCCGGGAAAATCCGCTACGTGAGCTGATTCTCAAACCCCCCCTTTGCTATCCCCCCCTGAGGATGTCCATAACATGGGTTCGGGCGGCCAGAAGCGTCAGGAGGGCGGCGCGCCGAGACTTCCCGACGGTGTGTCGGGCGCCTCATGCGCTGTAGCCTGGCCTATTAAACAATAGAGAACCAGAAGTTGGAACATGGGATACAGAGAACAGAAATCTAGTATATAATAAAAAACATGTTAGATACACAACACACTCAACATAAAAATCTCAACACCACAACAACATCAACATGGGAAACCAACGGAACCAACCGACAACAATCACATACACACATAACGATTTTCTTATGTATATTCGGGGCTAAATGGGCATATCAAGAAACGCGGTCATGGGATAGTAGGATACCAACATGATTTTTATGGTTTCTTAAACGGACCCGAAGCCCCGAAGCCGTTTGGGCTGCAAGGCAAGGGATATGTCTCTGCCAGCCGGCTTACGTTCACGCCGCTTCGAGTTAGCTCTGTTGTCGTCGTGCGCCCTTCACGGCGATGGTGTGGCCGTTCATCGCGAGCATGTCGCGCGTTTCCTTCGTGAGGCCACCCAAGAGGACGAGCGCGCCTGCAGGCGCGCGGCAAGCCGCGTGTGGAGCTACCCTGGGATTAAGCGACTCGGTCCACGCAGCCGCCGCCCCTTTCGAGAGGGGGTTGTGATACGGGGATTACAAACTTAACAAACAAACAGGACCAACAAGCTCGCGTGCCCCTCCAAAGGGGTGGAGGACCTCCTCGCTCAACATATCAACAACGTGGTATTCTGTCAAAGTGTTGCTGCTGGCGTTACACCTTCTCGGGTGCCCTGAGGACGGACGACGTAAAAATGCGGGGTTGCTCGACTTCTCCAGGGCTTGCTATTTCAGGACCCACTCCAGGATCAGGACCTCCAGGACTCCAGGACATACATACCCCACATCCATACCCCTCCATGGATGTGGGGCCCACATCCATGGGAGGGGATGTAGGAGAGAGGGGAAGAGGGAGGGAAGATGGGCATACGTCGTATGCCCATCTACCATAAGAGGGAGAAGGAAGGAGGGAGAAGGAGGAGGAGGAGGAGGAGGACGACGACGAGCAACAGGAGGAGGCATGCGTGAAATGATGCCGTGCCCCTGCGGCCGTAGGAGGACATCCCATCCGAGGAAGAGTTCACGCGTCTGATCATGCAGGTGTTTGCAGAATTGCAGGCGAGGAGGCGTCGTGATATCGATTCTAGGGCGCTGGTGCTCGCGAGTAGTATTCAGCAGTCTGCCTCTGGTTCCTGTTCCTCGATGGTTGCCTTCGAGTCGTCGACGAGCAGCTCATCATCTCGGCGGAGGAGCACCGCCATGGCCTTGGTTGCCTTACAAAATTTGGACTACCGCGTGATGACAAATGATGTGTTGGTTGCTCTGCACGAGGAGAAGGATCGTTTGATTGCGCAGCTCCTGGATGAGAACCGCGACCTGCGTCGGGAGAACAAGCTCATAGATCGGAAAGTCCAGGGATGGCCTCAAATATAAATGTGAGAACATCCCCAAACCCCAAGATGAAACTTAGATGATGCTATGAGTTAGTCTGGTCTGGTCTTGTCAGACTGGGTCTGAATGATATGAGTGTGGTCTGATCTGGTCTGGCCATAGGGCCATAGGACCCCGGGGGGTTCTGGGAGTCCCTGGGTTTCTTGAAAATCCAACTGGGCTTTCGAAGGTTGCGCGAAGGGACGTTCGCGTGGACACTCTCGTGAAGGCCGCCGAGGGCGCTGAACATCATGAAGACTCTTTGTTCATGGTGCCAGTGCGAAGTAAATGACCCCTGCCCAGCCCCAGCATTTTTTTGGGGCTGCAGCGCCTGAGGCCTCCTCCTCCTCCTCCTCCTTCTCCTCCTTCTCCCTCCTCCTCCTCCTCCTCCTTCTCCTCCTCCTTCTCCTCCTCCTCCTCCTCCTCCTCCCTCCCCCCTCCTCCCCTCCTCCGCCGTCTCCTCAAAGCCCAGCGGCTGCCAGCGGCCTGCGGTCCCCAGCCCAACCCCAATCACAATTCTTCAGGCATGTCACCCGTGAGGTGGAGCGCAAGGGCACTACCAGACTGACTGTCAAAGGTGCTTGCGCAGTTGGTGTGAGGGCGATTGCTACGAATACTGCAGCACTTCATGTGGGGGCAACAATGCTAACGGACATATCGCATCAGACGGTGACGAGGTGCGAATATGAGGCGGCGACTGCATACAGGGCATCAATAAAAATGTTCCACGCCAAGATGGAGCTC
The DNA here is from genome assembly GCA_963575745.1 of Prorocentrum cordatum. NCBI lineage: Eukaryota > Dinophyceae > Prorocentrales > Prorocentraceae > Prorocentrum > Prorocentrum cordatum. The sequence goes on along the minus strand of CAUYUJ010003058.1, from coordinate 105,544 downwards.
AAGTGCCGAGAATCAGCGTTAGAGACACGCTGCAGTAGGAGTTCAGATTTCAACGGCAGCTCGCCCTCTTCTATCGGCGTGCACGCCTTCAGGTCAGACGCCACCAACTCTGCATGTTGGCAGGAAAGCAAACTCATGGGATTAGAATTACAATCAGCATACCTTACGCGTCTCCAGTCTATTGAGCCTGGCAATTCGTCTGCTTTCGCCGCTGCTGAAATGAAATCGGCATGGGCCGACTTACAACGTGTTGGAGATCAGTCTGCGCACGGAGTTGTCACTTTGGTTCGAAAGCAGCTGGACACGCTTGGCTGCCCGCCATGGGATCGAACAGCCGAGGAGCCGACCTCCCACGTCCGCATCTGGCTCTACACCAGCGACGGCGGCGGCGACCAACAGAAGTTCAAGAAGCTTATGCGGGCGAAATTCCTCGACAGGCCTCACGACCTCTGGTTCGACAGCGACTGCAAGAGTCATGCGATGCAGCTTACTGTCAAGAGCGGGCTGAAGGTGATAGATCGGTGGCTTGCGAGACAATATCGCACATGGCGGTACTACTCCGTGTGCGCGAAGATCGTGCATTGTTGGCGAGATTATTCTAGCAAAGTATTCAAGTCGTGGATAGATATTCATGGCGCGCCAGATGCAATGACCCATGCAAAGAGACTCCCACCAAAGGCTGTCTCGGGACGATGGGGATCTTTCAGCGCAGTTGAGAAGCGTTTGCTTGCAACTGAGGGTCGCTTAACTTCTGTGATGGAGGCCGTGTTTGGGTGTGGCCAAGTTCAGCCGGAGGCCCTGCCGCTGAAGGACAAGGAGGACTTCTCAGATCCCCGAGAAGACAGCCAGGCCGCATACCGAAAACAAATGGGCAAGTGGAGGCAGGACACCATCGATACACTGAGGGACAATATCTTCTGGGCTGTGCTTGAAATTTCTCGTCGCGCCAGACAGCCTTTAGACCACCACCTGCACCTCATGCAGAAGTACCAGGGCGTGAATATGGATAATGGTTCAGGACTGCGTTTGCTTGCCACTGTTTTGTATGCATGCTTTCTCGTTTTGCTCTGATCTCTCTGATCTCTTCGAGTGACGCTAGGAGGAGAGGAGGAACGAACGAGGGAGAGAGAGAGAGAGATATGCACAGAGAGAGGAAGAGGTGGAGGACTGAGGAGGGAACAGGAACGAGGATGAGAGAGGCATAGGGAGGGGATGGAGGATAGAGGATAGCAAGATACGTAGCGCAAAATCAGAACAGCGGCTCGCGGCTACAGCTGCTTCGAAGCTGATCTGCGGTGGCGCTACCAACATTTACAATGAGTTTAATAACGTGTTCAAGCGAGAGTGCGCAGACGAATGGTGCAGAGATATTTTGGCTGTTGCACCTGATGAATGGCATTCAGAGCTTCTTTCGCTTGCTGTTGAACTCGCTGCCCATCATGCTGCGAGCTACGCACGGCGCATCGAGAAGCAGACTCACCAGTTCCCAGCCCTCTTGGTGAAAATAGCTGCCGCACCGCCAGGTGCGCAGGATGACGTTCGGCAAGAGGTGGCGCAGCAACTGCTTGCCGCGAGTGACATGGACTTGGAACCCAGCGTTCAGAAACTCAGGCGTCTCTGCCTCGACGACTTGCGGCAAGCAGCCGATTATAAGACCACTGGGATTACATTGCATGCGATTTGCGACGCGATCCGCATCTTCCTCCACGGCGACAATCAACCGTGCGAGGGTTTCAACAGCCTCGCAAAGACTATCATACACAGGGCCCCGAGGATATCACTCCCACTCCTCGACGCCCGCTGCAGCCTGAAAAAGGCCATGGGAATCGGCAGCAGAGACGCGCCTCGCAAGTGGTCCAGTATTCGGCCAGCAGCGAGGGCTGTGTTGGAAGATTGCATTGAACATTTCGATGAAGGTTTGAGGCAGTTGTCTTTGGTGCACGACAGATGGGCGGTCCCCTTGCCGCTGCCGCTCGCAGATGCGCCTGATATCACCTCACAGCAAGTATTATGTGCTATCTTCCCTTCTCTGCGAATGACCCCTGAGGTCAAATGGGCCGCTGCGATGAACTCCGCGTTCCACAAACAGTTCAACGCCATCGATGCCCGATGCGCATTCTCTGTGAGCGTCTTAGAGCAGCCAAGACTGATGGTTCACCAGCCTCTATATTTCAATGCAGACATGCACTACTCGATGGCCCACGTCTGCAAACTTGAAGTTATAGATGCAGACCAATACCTCGGCAGAATGGCAATGCCTTTGGCAAGTTGTCCCGTGACGGATATATTCAAGGAATGGTATGGTGTGTTGAATGCTGGGGAACAGCCGTACGTGTACGGGTGGACGTTGACGTGGCTGTGGGACGATGAGCTTGGTCTGTACGCCGACATCGCCGGTGGCGAGCGAGTATTCGCATTCAAGACACTCGCTGCTATTAGGACAGCGGCGGCGGACCAAGCAGCAGCAGCAGCAGGAATCCAAGCAGAATCAGCGGCACCGAGTTCGGGGGCTGCTGCTGAGCCTGCCGTTGCTCCTGAGGACGCGATGGGATGAATATCGGGTCCTTGGGTCCTTGGGATTATTTTCTCGGGCGGGGTCCTGGGGCATCGGTTCAGGTTTTTGCTTTCGAAAGAATTTGAGCTCAGGCTTTTCCTGCCGATCTGATTTCGTAAGTTCTGGGACTGGGTGGATTTCGTTCGAGCCATCCCTCCCCTCCTGCCCCCTCCCTCCCTCCCTCTCTTCCGTTTGAATGCGCAGCGACTGCTCCACGGAACAGTCACCGCGCAGCCGTGCAATCCCGCTGTGCCCCCAGGACCAGGATATGATTGATGCTCTTGCTGAACAGCTTCTTGATCATCAACGCGGCCTACTTGGAGAGCCAGAGGACGAGGAGGGCGACGAGGAGGCTGAGAGTGACATTCGTGCCAAGAGGAAGGAGGATGACATTTTGGCAAACAAGAAGCTCGTGAATTCGATTCTCGCCAACATGCCAGATAGTTCTGCAGGAAGCTCAAGCTCAGGCTCCGGGGGCCCAGTGCCAGTGCCACCAGGTGCAGATTACGATGACATGTTCTTCGATTATGTCGGGGAGGATGGCGAGTTGCTACTGGTTGAGGTTGAGCAGCCAGATCCCCAAGGAGGCGGGGGTGGGCATGGAGACGACCATGACGATGATCCTGATGGCGATGGCAATGATGATCCTGATGGTGATTTAGATGGCCAGGGCGAGCAGAGAATGAACACCGCATCCCTGCAGACATGGTCCCTCGCTGCCGCGCGCGGCAGAGACATCCTCCGAGATAGACATGATGCCATGGGCCAACCACCTGGAGGTCCATACCCCCATACCTTGGGCATCGTTGGAATCGAAGAAGAGGAAAGGGTTTCAGTCAAAATGGTTAGGTGGACAGACCCAGAAAAGTTGGTAGGTCGCAAGCTCAAGATCGACCATAACTCGAGAGTCATATGGCCGACAGCCTGCTTGCCGGCATACGCCCCCGTCAGTTTCCAAGGATCAATCATGATTCACCCAGCCACAGGCATCACCATGCGAAAGGAGAAGGGCAAAGACAGGACCGAAATCCCCGATAACATCAAACGTTTGATGGCCATGTGGGAGGCAGCGTTCATGAACAACGCTATGCTTGACCAACCTGAGTTGGCACAGTTGCAGCAGTTTCAATGCCAAGACTGCGCGTGGTCATCGTTGTGCACTGTGAACGTTGCGCCGAGCGATGACGAGTTGCTTGGTGGCGAACCCACTTTCACATGCGCTGTGTGTTTGCTTCCGTGGCACAGGCGTTGCAGCAGTGAAGCTGCTGCTGCACTAGTGTCAGATCCACAATTTATGCCCCCTGAGCCTTCTGGCCTTGCAGATGTTTTGCCCGAGCAGTTCCAGCAAGGTTGCTTGTGCTCTGCATGCGAGATGTGGTCGAGAGGGCACCCTGTTCAGGCTCGTGATTCGTGATTGTTTGTGCTTCGAATCTAATTCAGACGTACGCTCCAGCACCTTTTGACATTTGGTCTTGCAGGGCCATGGGGGTGTGAACAGGGCGTGGCACGTTGTGAAGCATGGGGCCAGTGCACACAAAACATGGATACTGCATGCATGCAACGCTTTCAAAGTGAAGAAAGGATTGGGCGGCAGAACAGACGAGGAGAGGGAGGGAGGGAGGGAGGGAAGGAGGGAGGGAGGGAGGGAGGGAGGGAGGGAGGGATGGGAGGGAGGGAGGGAGGGAGCGGAGGAGGATGGAGAGAGCAGGCCAGTAAGGATGGCATGATGGAGGGAGGGAGGGAGGATGGAGGATGGAGGGGTGGAGGGAGCGGCGGAGAATACTCCTCCTCCTCCTCCTCCTCCCTCCTCCTCCTCCTCCTCCTCCTCCTCCTCCTCCTCCTCCTGTCGCGCATTGCCATGCCCTTGATATAGCGCTACGCGTGCACGTCCAGATAAACATAACAATAAAAATGGGGGTGGGTTTGCTGGAGGTTCTGCCCCTCGCCGTATGCATCAGGACCCTTGGGCTGAACCGAGACCGCAGGCGGGATGCCTGCGGTAAGTCGGTTGGCACAGGGGATCCATGGTGTATACGGCGGCGGGGGGGAGCTTAGGAGTTAAGGGGGTCCGTCTGTCTTGGGGGGTCGGGGTCGTCTTGGTGGCCATCTTGGGGGACGTCTTGGGGGCCGTCTTGGAGGGTCATCTTGGTGGCCGTCTTGGGGCCCCTCTGCCCTGCTGGATGACGGAGCGCCTCTCGCAAGGGCCCAGGGCTATAGTCGCGCGCGCGCTGGCCAGCGGAGGCGTGAGGCGCGCCGTCCTAAGGCGGGGCGGAGGGACGTCTTGGGGTGGTCGTCTTGGGGAACATCGTGGGTGGGCCGTCTTGGGATGCTCCCTTGGTGGGCCCACGCAGTTTGCAACCTCGACTAAGCGTTAATGCCGAACGGAGGTACATAAACGATGCCACTTGTTTTCGGGACCATTACATCCCTCAATAGTCAATAGCAACATCATTTTGTCCCCAACCGTCGTAAGGAACCCCATGCCGCCCACACCATGCCAAAAGTATTATCATGATGCCATCCGGCCGCCAGGAGCACACTCCCGGGACATCCCTAGCTGTCATAAACTCTCTCCTGACACACTCCATCTGTCGGGAGCCCTCTCCCGACCCCCCCCCCCAGCCGCCAGGAGCACCCTCCTGACACACCCAAGCTGTCGGGAGCTCCCTCCCGACAGCACCCCAGCCGCCAGGAGCCCCCTCCTGACGTCCTCCAGCCGTCAGGAGCTCCCTCCCGACACTCCTCCAGCCGCCAGGAGCACCCTCCTGACGCCAACCCAGCCGTCGGGAGCACCCTCCCGACACCCCTCCAGCCGTCAGGAGCCCCCTCCTGACACCCCTCCAGCCGTCAGGAGCACCCTCCCGACGACCCCCAGCTGTCAGGAGCACCCTCCCGACACCCCCCTCCAGCCGTCAGGAGCACCCTCCTGACGACCCCAGCTGTCAGGAGCACCCTCCCGACACCCGCCCAGCCGTCAGGAGCACCCTCCTGACGCCCTCCCGCTGTCAGGAGCACCCTCCCGACACCCCTCCAGCCGTCAGGAGCACCCTCCTGACGCCATCCAGCCGCCAGGATCCCCCTCCTGACACCTCCCCAGCTGCCAGGCGCCCCCTCCTGACGCCCTCCAGCCGTCGGGAGCCTCATCCTGAACCTCAGCCGTTTGAGTTGAAACAGGCGATCTATTTTTGGTGAATACACAACCGCACCTTTTGGACACCACGACACATCACTAGCGCAGCAATGTCATCTAAAGACGGCTCGGGGCAGCAGCAGAAGCGTCGTCGTGTCACTGCTGGTTCCAAGATGCCTCAGGCAGTGCCAGCGCCACAGGCAGCTAGAGCATCACGCAGGGCCGCAGCGAGCGCTGCAGCACCAGCAGTGCCAGCTCAGGCAGTGCCAGCTCAGGCAGTGGCAGCTGGAGCAGCACGTAGCGCCGCAGCGAGCGCTGCAGCACCAACTCCGGCAGTTCCAGCTCTGGAAGCGCAGAAGCCAACGAGGACCATCATGGACGCCCTGCACAAGTCTTCCGCAGTCGTTCCTCGTGCACCCGACCTGCCTCCAGGCTCATCTGGACGCAGGCTGATGAGGACCGAGAACGCGCAAGCCCCAGCCCCTGAGCAGCCGCCAGCGCCACGGGACGTCTTGCCAATTACCCAGCCCCTGGACCCACCGCCAGTTGAGAGGCCGGCAAATCTGATCCCTGCCACGGAGTTCAACGTTAACACCATCCGGGACAAGGCCAAATTATGGACCCACATGGGCGTTGATGTATTTTCGCAGTGGGCCGGACCATACGTCCCGGTTGGTTGCGTCAACCACGGCAAGTTGGACTTCAACCCTGACGTTATTTCTATTCCAGAGCAGTACCCTCAGATTGACACCAGGGCCCAGATGATGAGCTTTCAGGACGACAACTTGAAAGCGTTGGAAAGGTTCTGGGGCGGCCCTGGATGCGGAGTCCTCGAATACATCGCGCGGAAGATGCGCACGACAACGGTGTCTTCAGCTTTCAGTGGGATTGATGCACCAGCGGTCGGGGACTGTAGGGAGGGAGGCAGGAGGAGGAGGGAGGGGAGGAGGAGGAGGAGGAGGAGGAGGAGGAGGAGGAGGAGGAGGAGAAGGAGGAGGAGGAAGGAGGAGGAGGAGGAGGAGGAGGGAGGAGGAGAGGAGAGGAGGGAGGATCGGGATAGCTGCGAGGACTCCATGCTGATCGCGCGTCTCGCTGAGCTCACGGCCGAGCCAGTGAGGGAGATGAAGTACACTCATGCGTGCGAGGTCGACGTTCAATGCCAGATGGAGATCATGCGGTTGCCGAACCCACCGGAAGTCATTTACGGAGATCTGGAGGATTTCTGGAACCCCGCAGTATACAAGGACATCAACAAGCGACGCATGGAAGGCCATGCTGTGACGTTCGAGGAGCTGCTCACTCCGATCAAGAGCGGCAAGGCTATTGTTCCAGAGGGGTACGCTATTAACCACCGCCGCCGTATCAAGATCGTAGGCACTCACATCCACAGGGCTGGCCTGACATGCCACGCGTGGGCGGGGTTCGGCAAGCATGACGGCACCTCAGGGAAGTCGATGGTCCACATCGGGGCGTGGTTCGGGGTCCGACGCCACACCCAGGACACCATCATCATCGTGGAGGAGGCGGAAAGGTTCAACACGAAGCTGCTGGAAGATGGCCTCGGGGATCTGTACGTGATCGAGACTTGCATCTTGGGCCCTCAGCTGTTCGGCGTTCCTGCCAGGCGCCCTCGCTGCTGGGCGATCTGCTACCATCGCGGCTTCGTGGAGTGCGTTGTCGGCAATATCCAGAACATCATCCCGATCTTCTTCAGGGTGGTCAGGCACGTCACCTACAGGGCGTTCATGATCGCCGGCGACGCTTGCCCTCGTGAACTGGAAGAGGAGCTGGAATGGTCGATGTCTCGGAAAGGCAGCAGACTGCACGGACTTGCTTGGGGGATCTGGAAACAGGGTTGTTTGGCGAAGTGAACCGCCTGGGGGAACAGGAGGAGGAAGCAGGAGGAGGATCAGTCAGGAGGCTGGAAGCTCCAGCAGGAGGATCAGTCAGGAGGATCAGTCAGGAGGCCAGGAAGCCGAATCCCCTCCAGCAAAACCCTCCAGCCTGGCTGGAGGGTTTTGCTGGAGGGGACTCGGCCCTCCCCTCAGGACTTCAGCGCCATGCCGCGATGCAGTACGAGCATCCTTTCGAGGAGTCCCTGACGGCGTGGGAGAGCAAGAACCTCAAGGCGTACCGCGAGCGCCAGCCTGCGCCTGGTTGCTGCTTCATGTTGTCGCAGAGTGGGGAGAGGAGCTTTGCAGCGTTCAGTACTCCCACGATCCTTCACACCTTGATTGCAAATCCCAGCCTGAACTTCAGTGATGATGTCCACCGCTGGCTTACGCCGTCAGAGTGCCTCATGTACCAATGCTTTCCCATGACAGCGACTTTGGGCAATCCCCAGGGCAGCCCGCGCCAGTGCTGCTCCTTTACCTATCGCCCTCATCACCCCCGCAATCGCAGGGGGGTGATGCGGCAAGCTGGAAACTCAATGAACATCGCTTGCTCGTCAGCGATGACGCTGTTCGCACTCGTTTTCGTGCTCAGGGCGGCGGAGGAAGAATCCGCGGATGGCATTCCAGAGTTCTTTCTTGATTGAGCGCGCCAGATGCGCACGCAGGTAGACCCTAGGGGAGAGAGAATGGGGGGGGAGAGAGGAAGGGAAGGGAGGGGAGGCTTAGAAGTATCAAAGAGCAGAGAGCACTGTAGCTGTAGCTCTAGCACCTTCCCTTCTCGCAAGCAAGCGGGGTCCAGCCAGGGCCCAGCCCAAGAGCTTCAACGTTGCTGCCCTCGGGAGCGCGTTGGCCCGGCGAGGCGAAAGAGGGGGAGGGTATCAGCACTCCGAGTTGCTGGAGTAGGTAATCTATTCGTCGGACTCGTCGAGTGTCGAGTTGGAGCTTTCATCAGTGCGAACATGGTTTGCGATTACAATTGCTGGATTTGGGTTGCCAGCCGATAATCGATAGGTGCCATGCCGCTCTTTACGTTTCAAAGCTCTTGAGATAGCCTACTAGAGGCTAAAGTGGGTAGATCGTGAGTCTCAGACTGTGTACTAGTCTCTGCTAGAGTGGGTTGGTCGTTATTTGCTGCGATCCCCCAAGTCCGTGCTTGGTCGCTGGCGTTCGCACAACAACCAAGCCTTCTGTCTGAAAAGAGATACCCTGCGCTCTCATGATATGATCCCTTCCCACTCCCCAACTCCTCTATCCTCACATCCTCCCTCCGTCTCCTCCCCACTCCTGCTCATGCTGCTGGGTTTTTTCTCGAGCCAACTCGAAGCAGAAGCGCTGCTTAATTCCTGACTCGACACCTCCTTCCATTTGTGTCTCGCACAGGCACGCCAGAATTAGCAGTCTACGGGATGAGTCAGAGTGCTGGTAGTAGCTCCGGTGGAAGTCAAAGTCAGTCTCAAGGCCAGGCTTGCAGTGGTGGTGGCAATGGCAGCAATGGCAGCCCCATCAACGCAGGGAGCCCTGGCAGGGCCGGCTTGGCTGCCATGGAGCAACAAATATCTCCTGGGGACCAGGCCACCTTCGCTTACATTACGACAGAGGCTGAGAGGGTTGCGAAGCAAAAAGCTGATCTCCAAGCAAAGCTTCGGTCTCAACTATTTGAACAGCTGCCAGCAGGCCAGACGATCCTGAACCGGTTCCCAAACACGCAAATGGGGCTACCGATGCTCGACCGCGTCCAGACGATCTACCGAGAGGAGTCCAATGTGACCATCCCGTTCTTCAACGCCGCGGGTGTTTTTCAACTCACAGCGCACCCGACTGCGAACCCTCGCAAGCAAGATCAAACTGTCGAGGACTACGTAGAATCCATCGAGGAACACGGCTACGTGCCTGGAGTTCGTGGAGTGCCCTGGGCGCAACGGAATCCTGAGGCTGGTGGTCCGTATCTCATGCTGTCTTTCGACAAACTCTCTCAGGCAATTAAGATCGCGTATCAGAGGGACATAGGCATGACTAACGTGAAGGTCCAGACCACCGTTTCGCGAGGATTACCCAATGTCGACATCTTCCGGCCCGACACGCCTTTGGATGTGTTGGAGTTCTTGGTGCAATACCACAACGCTTTCCACAGTGGATCGAAGACCAGTTGGATGGAGATCTTGATTATCACGACCAAAGCCAAGGCCAACTGGGGCGCCGTCAAGATCACCAAGGGCCTGACCGCCCGAGACGGCAAAGGCGCAGCTAGCACTGCGGCCCAGTGCTGGGAGTGGGTCAAGGACAACTTCCCGGGAACGTATGAGTCGGAGAATGTGTGGCTGAAGTGCTGCAGCCTCGAGACCACTCTGAACGTCACTTGGGGCATCCTCCAAGAGATGAACACTGTCATGGGTACGATCTGCCGCTACAGGGACCAGCGCATCGACAACGCAGTTGTCCTGACCAGCCTCCACGGTTTGAGCGTTGTTCTGAAGACGTTCGAGACGAGCATTGACAAAGAAGATCTCAAGATCATCTTCATGGAAGGGGCCAAATTCATGGTGCCAACACGCCCTTGCGAAAGGGACGTGACCTACTGCCGTGATATCAATTGGATCTTCGAGAAGACTAACAATGCAAAGATCAAGTGGCTCCAGGAACCACTGGGGACTCTGACCGCCGTCGCAAAGCCCAAGGCGAAAGCCAAAGCCAAGGGCAAGGGAAAGAACAAGGGCAAGGACGTCAACGAGACAACAGAGGTCCCCGATGAGCACACCAAGGGTGACAAGTGTGCTTACGAAGTGCGCTGGCTTGACGACCTCGTAGATGTTTGGAATAAGGCAGTCGCGGAGCGTCCCGAGATTAGCTTGAAGAAGACCCCAGATGTGCTGAAGTCTTACAAGAGGCAGCTTTATTCATTGGGGCTCCAATTCGCATGGGAAGGACAGATCACTCTCGTGGGCACTACCTACAAGAAGTGGTCTGTGCTCAAAAAGGTGTTGAAGACGATGGTCGACGTGCACCTTGACAACAACATGATGCAAACAGATTTCGTATGTGCTGCCCCGCAACTGGCAGACTCCACCTTCCTGCAAGAGGAGGACGCGATCGTCGCAGCGCCGTCAACGGCACCAGCATCCTCACAACCGGCAGCGGCATCGACTGATGCGGCATCGACTCAGAAATCGTTTGCAGAGAAGTTGGAGGCTACAACGCAATCATTGAAAGAGCCTAAGATGAACAACAAGGTGGCCTTGACGGGGGCTCTCATTCAGATGATGATGAATGCGAAGACTGATATCGACAAGTTCTTCACTGCATATCCGTTGCCAGCAGAGTTCGACTACAAGCTGCCGATCGTGGATGATGTGCCTCTCCCTGACAAGTCAAGTGTTTCGAGTCTTGACCTTGACACTATTTGCAAGTCTGTGGTGACGAAGGCCTTTGACTGTGTGCCCTTGAGCGTACGCTTATTCATCAGCCACGTGAAGCACATGGCGATGTTGAAGGGGCCAACTGATATTATCGTTCCACCGCAGGTCAAGTCTATGTTCCCAACAGCAGAAGTTTTGTCGTACTACAGCATCTTCCGCGTCGCCAGTCTCATCAAGATGACCATCCATTTCCATGAGGAAAGCGAGATCATCAAGGCTACGTCCGAAGAGTTGAAGAAGCATGACGCCGCGGAGCTGCTCACCAATCTCATGCAGCCGTACGAAGTCGACGTGGATATCTACGCCCAAGTTTGGACTGCTGTGCTCAAGAGGCTGGACGTCTATCTTAAGTCTCGGAGCCATGGCGAGGAGCCCGCGTCGCTCACGAAGGAGTTCGTGAAGATGATCGAAGTTGGCCTGACCAAGGAGATGAAATTTGTGGAGCAAGCTACTACGAGTAAGGTGGATACTGCAGCTGAAGCAGATGCAGCGGCCGACGTGGAGGATCCGGAGCTTCAGAGTCGAGTGTCTTTGCGCTGGCCTCTTCACAAAATCCAGAACTTCATCGTGGGCGATACTTCCAAGACCACTACGGAGCTTCCTCAGGCGGGCATCCCTCAGTACATGTTGCCAGCACTTGCTGGCACTCGCGGGGGCATTTCCAGCGTCTTCTTGGACCAGCTGTGCCGCTTCCTCGACTACAGCATCCATCGCGATGCCTTTCCGGAGCAGCGGGCAAACATTCCTGCTCCCTCCTCCTCCCTCCTCCTCCACGCCTCCATTTTTTGTGCGTGCCGCCTCATCCCTACAGGACGATGGCTCTTACGAGGGATTCTCGATTGACCCGATCGGCGATACGACGGGCAAGAAGGCCCAGCTCTGGTACGAGCCAACCGTGGAACAAGGTACTTCTCTCATGTTCGCTGGCGAGGTCAGTGCCATTCCAGAGACCACAGCGAACAGATCGTTCAAGATATGCACGATCGTGATCGGCGGGGAGGCTACGATTCCTCTGTACTTGAACGCGGGCCTGTACGGAACTCTCGGCACGACTGGGACCTGCATCGTTCCAGCCTGGATCGCTCGTCTGTTAGACGCAAAGGAGATGAAGGATGTAGGAGGCGCCACCTTCGATGTCAAACCGATCGACGTCACCTACCGTATCCCTCCGGAGATCCTGGCGTACAGCCTGACGTAGGCCGAGGCTGACATCAAGGTGAAGTGCCCCACCCTGGTGCCTAACGAGGGCACGATCGGCAATGCCCACGTCGAGGTCACCAGGCCGGCGGCTCCCAAGCCGAAGCGAGCGGCCAAGCGCGGTCGGGCTGAGGTGCCCCGACGACGACGACGACGACGACGACGACAACGACGACGACGACGACCAACACAAACAAAACATTCGAGGTGCGGCACCTCGAATGTTTTGTTTGTTTTGGTAGTCGTGGGCCCCCCTCGGAGGTGCCCACATCGGTGCTCGAGTTCATCGGGAGCTCGTCGTGGCTTCAGCACATCGGCAAGGACCAGGAGAAGGAGAAGGACGAGGGCGAGGGGGAGGATCAGCAGGGGAAGAGGTCGAGGCAGCAGCCCAGCAACAAGGACACGCAGCATCTTACGAAGTAGGTTTTCTGAGCTTGGGGCTTGGGATTACAGCAGGGCTCCCGTGCCCAGCTCAGCGAGCGAGTTTTGTAATGGCGGCCGGTGGTCTGGGGATTAGGCTCTGGAGGGGGAGAGGGAGGCCGCTAACCTTGTCGCCCTACAATTCTGGTCGCTCTAGATTTCGAGTAGTTGAGAATTTGTTTCGTGCCACCAACCGTCGAGGCTGTAGTAGTGGATTCGTGGCCAGAATGGTAGAGAGTGGCTGTTGGCTAATCTCAGGGGCATTCTGTCGCGATAGGACCCGTTAGTTGCATGCCGGCCTCGACGGTGCGGCGCAGCGCACCATAGCTAGCTACTAACTCCCTCCAGATCCCACTTCACAGCCAAACACTCCTCCTCCCTCTTGAGACTCTGAGGCTGCGCTGAGATGTTTTAGATTTCTAGTAGGATCAGGCCTGGGCCAAGGCCTGCTTCCCCTCCCTTTCATTCCTTCCCTCCACCGCTTCCTCATCCTCCTCCGCCTCCTCCTCCTCCACCTACCTCCTCCTCCTCCTCCTCCTCCTCGTGCTCCTCCTCGTGCGTCTCCTGGTTAGGTGACTCGGGTCGCGATGCCGCGATGATCACCACGGCGCGGCGTTCGGGAAACAGCCGCCCCGCCTCCTCTCCCCCCTTCCTCCTTCTCCTCCTCCTTCCTTTTCCTGCTCTCCCCCTCTTTCTTCCTTATCTCTGCTCCTGCTCCTCCTTCTCCTGCTCCTCCTCCCCCTCCTCCTCCTTCTCCTCCTCCTCCTAGCCATTTTGGCTCAAGCCGTAGCCGTTCCGCACGGCGGACACAGCCGTCGGGAAGGCGGGTTCGGTGTCTTGCGTGTGCTGAAGGCCTGTGTCGGGAGGCCTGGGCGCGCCGCCCTCCTGACGCTTCGGTCCGTCCTCTACATGTAAGTGGACATCCTCAATCCCCCCCCTTTCGCCCGGCCCGAGATGCGGCCCGATGGGGTGCAGCGGGCTCCGACCGATCGATGCGATGTGGACCGCTCTTGGCCCTCTCTGCCGGGAGGAAGAGGGCCGAGTGCTGGACCCCCTTCGTCGGCACCGCTCGGGCGTGTGCTTGTTGTTTTCTGCTCTCGGCGAGGGCCATCGAGGAGCCTCGTGTTGAGTCGGGCAGGTCCCTTGATTACAGGGGTGCTCAAAAAACAGTCAGGGGACGACTTTTTGGACTATTTGTGCATATTTTGGGGATCTCTTTTATTTGTCGCCCCAAATCCGCCTGTAGGAGGGCATGCGTGACCGAAGCCTTGTGGGTACGATTCTTTGACAATTCTTGACTTTGTTTCATTCTTGCATATGTTTGGGGTAGCTTTTACTTTTCGTCCCAAATCCGCCTGTTGGAGGGCATGCCTGACCTAAACCTCGTGGGTCCTCTCGGGGAAAAGTGCACGCAGGAAGCCGATTCAATGCACGGTGAAGGGACGTCCGAGCGGTGGCGACATCGCGACGTGGAAAACAAACGACGGGATGCCTTGGCTCATCCTGGGCCTCCAGGGGGGCGCTGTGCTGGCCCCCCCGGCTCCTCTGAAGAGCGAAATTCTGTGTGAAAAGCCAATCCTCGGGAAGGAGAGTTGCAACCTCCAGATGCCCGAGCCGTCAAGCAATCACGAGCTCTGGGGTGGCGTGGAGGAGGTTCCAGGCTCGGGATCGAGGATGTGGCGTCTGGCCTCTTCCTCCGCATGATGTCCCCCCGCAGTCCCCCAGATACTTCCAGAGACCCCCCAACAACCAAAGGCCTCGATCATCGGTTCTGCTCCTCTTGTGCAGGCGATTGATCGCCCCATCCCCCCAGGACAAGTCTGTCGTGTAGGAAAGTAGGGAAGCTCGACGATGCATCCCGAGGGGGCTGCTCGTGCGCAACCCCTGTCGTGGGTGGATGCCCTTCCAGTTGTACACATCCCCGAGCTGAGCCTCGCATTATCTGGCCCGCAGCCCAACGAAATCGTGGGCTGGGATCGTCATACCTCTTTCGGTGGCGTCCAGAAGGGGGTCATCAGAGGAAGGCGAGATGAGACAACGGTAGCTGCAAGTCGGGCCTGTCCTCCCACAGGGGGAATTCTGGAGGAAACATAAGCAATAGTCAAAACCTGATCCATAATTGTCACAAAATCGTCCCCAGATTATTGGAGAGGCCTGACGGCCGGTGCCGCCGAACCTGATCGAAAGGGCTAGGAGTGGGAGGAGGAGGAGGAGGAGGAGGAGGAGGAGGAGGAGGAGGGGGGAGGAGGAGGGGAGGAGGGGGGAGGGGGAGGAGGAGGAGGTACTCCATAATTGTCAAAACATCGTCCCCAGATTATTTGTTTGACAATTTTTGGTCATTCCCCCTGCAGAGGGACAGGCCCGACCTAACGGTAGTTGGCCTTCGGGGGGACCCCTCGCCGCCACGGCCGGGGGCGCTTCTTCGTAGAGCTGGTGCGCTCGGAGCCCCGGCGAGGTCTGGGGCCGCTTCGGAGTCGCTGCCGCGGTCCCGATCCGCCCTGCTCCGAGGCAAGGACGAGGATTTGGACGCCCGAAATGGGTACGGAAAGAATGGGTACGATGCCCAACAGCGGTTCCTGTTCATTTTGAACAGGACTCGCTGTCGGTGTCGCCGCGGCCTGTGCACATTTAAGACAGGAGGCCGCCTGCCCAACAGCGGCCGCTGGTGGTTTGGGACAACATTTGCTGTTGGGCATCGTACCCATTTTTTCGGTACCCATGTCGGGCGTCCAAAGAGGAGGGTGTGGAGACCATGGCTGGGGCCATGATTCGAGGCGGGAATTTACACATGACCACTGCCTGGAGGGTCAGTGTGCGGAGCCTCGGCAGGCGGTGGATATGGGCATACTCGGGCCCCCAGGGGCCGAAATCTATATCCATATCCACCGCCCGCTGGGGCACCAGGATGTCGGTTCCCAGGCTGTGGATCTGGGTATATCCCCGCCTCGCACATGATATTACCCGCCAGGAACATATCCCTGTCCCTATGCTGGGCATCTCCTCATCACGATGCCAATCTCAGAGATTCCCTTATTCTTTGAGGGCGCATCCCTAAGATTGTCATCGCTTTTTGGCGTGTCAATCTTAGGGATAGGGATAATCTTAGAGATCTCCCAGATGCCACAGGCCTTTTGTTCACTCTCCGGCACACCCGCCTCCAACGCGTCCGCGCGCCTGCCTCGGGCCCGTGATATGCGCATACACGCACGCGCACGCTCGCTTCCTGGCACCCCTGGCGACTGTCCGGGAGACCCGACGTCGGGAGCAAAATATGCGAACGGAAAGTGACATGAACATAAAACCTCGGAGGTCCGCGCGGACTTCTCGGGTCGGCGCTGGACCCCCTTGGCGGCGCCTCCGGCGCCGCCCCTGGCGCGCTCCGCGCGCCAGCGAGGGGATTCCAGCGCCGATCCGAGAAATCCGCGCGGACCTCCGAGGTTTTATGTGTTTATGTCACTTTCTGTTCCCCTAGACATCGCGGAAAACCGCCACCAGAGCTTGCAGACCCCATCTTTTTTGATATATTTTTTTCGAGCGAGATCGATCTGTGAAAGCCCTGGGGCCAGACTCTGGGCAGAAGAAGCCCGGTGTGAAAGAATGCGGCGCCCGGATCTCAGAGTTTGTGGCTTCTGCAGGCAAGGGTGCAATTCGCGACGAAGCGGACGATCGACGACCTCGATCACAACACCGACGTGTGGGGCGAGGACGCGAACCAGGGCCGTGGTTTGTGGGCAACCACCGAGGGGCCAGGGTGGGGGGCCATTCGGGGGCAAGCGGGCAGGCACCCGGGCCGAGAGGCTGATCGGATGTCGAGTGGCCAAGATCCTGCTGCCTTGGGAGCAAGGCCTCCCACCTTGGCACTGCTTCCAGTTTCGGATGCATCTCCTGGGAGGTCACATGCTGATTTTGTCCTGATCCGAAATCCGGCTCAACCCGGCTGAATCCCGTTTCATCCCTCTTAAGCCCGCTTAATCCGGCTTATTCTTGCTAAAGCCCGCTTTACTCCGCGGCCTCATTTGGCGTCGCAGCCCCTCAATGGGGCTTAATCCTCCTTATAGTCCTTCCGACGAAATCCTCCCAGCAGTTGCCTCCCAAGTCAAGGTTGCCGCATCGTCCCGCAATACCCCAGCGCCTATGCCGGCCCCGCGGAGAGGGGGGACCCCGAGCCCCTCGAGTCGCGACGAGGAGTCGCGACGGCAGGCGCGCTCGGCCACGCTCGGCCTCCGGAGGTCCTCCTCGCGGGGCGCCGTGGCCGTCCACGAGCGGCTCCGCGTGAGAAGCTGGTCCGGGGGAACGGGTCGGGAAGGTCTGAGGGCTCCATGTTTGGGGGCCCAAAGAATCTACACACCACCACCACCACGTCGATTCCTCCGCTCTCCTCTGTCCAGCGAGAGGAAGGGGGGGAGGGAGGTGGTGGTGGTGGATATGTTTTGGCCCCTCCATGTTGACGTCGAGGGGTCTGGGGAGGTTGTTGTTTTTGGGCGGCAGGGGGCCCTGACCCGGCTGGGGGGATTCCCATGGGCGGGTTGGGGGTTTCCCCCCCTCTCGAGGCATGGTCGGGGTTTCCCTTCGCCTGGACTGCTGGACTGGCAAGGTCAGGGGAGCGAGGCTTTGCCACGAATCAGGCGATCGCGACTTCTGGTCAAGGGGGCGTGGATTAGCGACGGGTCCCGTTTCCATGGGAGATTGCGGCTTTCCCCCGCCGATCGAGGTGGCACTGGCCGCATTTCGGGGAGTGTACTTCCCCCAATCCATGGATTTGGCGAGCGCGCGCCGAGGCCATGGATCGCTAATCCATGCTTGCCCGCCCCCGAAGGACGCAGAGGGTTCTTCATGGTAAACGTGTCCTGGAGTGGCTCTTGCTGTTCTCGGACTCCCGGGGGCCTGTCCTCGGTCCGGGGAGACCGCCAGGGGCAGCGAGCCCCGGGCGGATTTGGGACGAGGACGAATCTGTTCCAGCGCCTTCTGGAGCACTCGCAGAGCGTCCCGGCGCGCTCCGAGAAGGCCGCGGCGCCCCGGACGCCCTGCACAGCCGCGGGGTCTCAGAGATGCTCAGTGCATCCCCGCCCGAAGGTGTCTTCGTCCTGGCCTCGTCTCAGCTGGGCTCCAGGCCTCCCACAGGGGCCAGAGCAGGGGGGGCCCGAGGAGGGCGCCGCTTTTTATGCCGCTGCAGCCGCGTCTTGGCGCGGTCTGGAGCCCGGTCTCCTCCAGGTTGGCCCAGAAGGGGTCCAGCGACAAGGGGGTGGTGCAGTAGGTTTGGTGCAATCGATTTGTTAGGGGGCCACATGCGAACCCGACCTCTACCCCCCCACGATTTCTGAGGGGAGGGTGGGGTTCACTTCGTTCGGGTGCTCCCGAGCGGGCCTGGGCGTGTTGCTCTCCTGAACCCCCTGCCTCTCTCACGGTGGCCCACCGACCACGGATCGAGAACGTCCTCGATCATGTGGGCAAGTGGATGCACGAGCAGGAGATCGGAGAAGCAGACCTCAAAAGAAGGAAGAGGCACAGGTACCGCTGCCCTTCCCCTCGCTTTTCCCCCCTTTGGGGCCTTCTGTGGGAAGCCCTCGTCGCCACGGCTGGATTCGCCTCGAAGTGATGGTCAGAATGCACCCCAGGTGATGTCCAGGAAGTAGTGGTACCGATATGTTCTTGTGGCTTCCCCAGGACCAGTCATACTCGGGGGAGCCGTGGCCCTTACATCTACAGTGGTTCGTGCCGTGTCGACCGGCGGCGACCCCGCAGTCGGCGTTCGACGTTGAAAGCCGCTGGCGACCGATGTGGAACGACTTGACGTGGAACGATTTGACGTTCAACGTTGAGCGTTCGATGTGGAACGATTTGACGTTTCGGAATTGACTGATCGTTCAGGGTTCGACGATCCCCGCGGTGTGAGAAGCCGACGCCGAAGCCGGCACGACACGAACCCGCCGTGGGCCCCCGTGGGGGAGCGAGGGTAGTCGCGCGTCGCGGTCCGGGCCAGAGCGGCTGCCCTTCTCCAGAGTGGCTGTGCAGGGCGGCGCGAGGGCGCGCGGGTACTTCACCGCACAGGGCGGTGCGCGTTGCGCGAAACGAGGTGGCCCAGTCCTTCCTGTGGAAGCAATCGACTTTGGCACCCCCCTCGGGAAATCTTCGTACACGCTGGTCGTGGAAAGCAGGTCAGAGTGCGGAGGCCGAACGGTCATTCATTGTCCCTGGGTGCGTGGCTGAAGTTGGGATCCGTGGTGAGGATTATGCTTATGGCGTTGTTGTTGTCTGTCTGTCTGTCTGTCTTTCTGTCTGTTTGATTGTTTGTTTGTTTGTTTGTTGACGTCGTCCCACCCGCGACCCACCCGCGACCCACCCCGCGACGCACCCCACGCCCACCCAGCGACCCACCCCGCGACCCACCCCGCGACCCACCCCGCGACCCACCCCGCGACCCACTCGCAATCCAACCCGCGACCCATCCGCGACCCATCCCGCGATCCACCCGCTACCCACCCGCTACCCACTCGCGACCAACCTGCGACCCACCCCGCGACCCACCCAGCGACCCACCCCGCGACCCACCCCGCGACCCACCCCGCGACCCACCCCGCCACCCAACCCGCGACCCACCAGCGACCCACCCGCGAACCATCCGCGGGCCAACGGCGCCCACCCGCGACCCGGCCGCGACCCAGCCGCGACCCACGCGCAGCCCACCTGCGACCGACCCACCTTGACCGAACGAAAAAATCGGCCGCTGCGGCGGGCCCGTTGTATAATTGGTGGAACTTGGCGCCTGCGGCGGGCTACTCCAGAGTCCCGCAGACTGCCGACCTCCCCACCGCCCCTCACTCTTATCCGCATCTGGAGGGTACTGCGTATTGTTGGACGCCCAGATCCCTATCTACTTCAAGCGCTTCCCTGCTTCAAACACCGATATGCCATTGCTGTGTTGTGTTATTATTTGGGAGGGCATGGGCCACATCTACCTTCGCGGTTTTTGTTACGTCATGTTTCTGCCCTTTTCCTCCGACCAGAGCGTACGGTGGGTTCCCCCTGGGGGTTTAGGGACGTGCCTCCTTCAGGTGTGGCCGGTCGGACAAAGAGCAAGTTCACTTGCCCTGGACCTTCGGGGTCCGCGCGGACTTCTCGGATCGGCGTTGGGCCCCTGGCGGCGCCGTCCTCCCCCTGGCGCGCTCCGCGCGCCAGGGGGTGGTGGGGGGTCCAGCACCGCTCTGAGATGTCCGCTCAGACCTCTGCACATTTCGGAGGTGGATAGGCCTCCTACCCTGGCACGTCGATGCAGGAGTTAGCCGTTTTCGGTTCGCAAGAGGGCGTCGCGGCCGTCATTTTTACGGGTCCATGTCCGTCGGTTTCGGTCCCAGGCCGTTTTCATTTATGCGAGGTTTATTAAAGGGAGGTTTGTCCACCGCCGAACATTCGTGTTCGTGTGCTTCCTCAGGAGAAGGGCACGACCTCTGGGACCATGGGCATCTGGGAGGGCGTCATCTTCCCCTGCATGGCCAACATCCTCGGCGTCATCCTCTTCCTGAGACTGCCGTGGATTGTGGGCAAGGCTCCCTGGGGTGAAGCGGCCGACCACCTCGCCGGCCCCACCCACTCTGGGGCCCAGGATCGGGGGTCTGCGCCGCCCTGGTCGAGCCAGGAGGGCACGAACACCGATCCGGTCCCAGTACGGGGCCTGGCCAGAGTATCGGGGGCGGCCACGAGGTGGGTGATGACAAGGGGGGGTGGACATCCTGGCGGGGTCCATGATCTCTCCCCAGATCTCATGGCGCCTCTTCTTGTTTCATTACGTCCCTGCCCCCCCCCCTGGGCCGCGCACATGCCGCCGGTCATGATTTGCACCCCCGCCTCTTGGACACCCCCCTCCTTGGCCGCCCCCGAGGGTAGTTTGTGCTGAAGTTTTTGGGTGCCGCAGTGTGGCCCTTGCTGGGCTCCGTCACA
>CAUYUJ010003058.1:45000-80000 GCA_963575745.1 Prorocentrum cordatum | reverse complement strand
GGGGAGGAGGGGAGGAGGAGAGGAGAGGAGAGGAGGAACGCGGGGCACCGTCTCTTCAAAACGGCGACCCAACACCACAGGATGGTTGGGAAAAATGTGCCCCCGAGTGATGGCACTATTGCTGAGAGCAGAGTGGTTCTTGAACCCGCCGTGGTACCCCGAGGAGGGCTGGCCCCAGGGGGAAGGGGTCGAGAGGCTTGGGGGGGGCCCACGTCCTCGAACATGGAGGGAGCGAAAAATGCACGGACTAAAAGCTGGGCCTGACAGAAGAGTATGTTTTGTTACCCTTTGGGCCAGAACGTGCGTTCTGCCCCCTACACGTCTCAGGTGGGCAAACACACACACACACACACACCACACGCGCACACAAACACACACACAGACACAATGAATCGTCGACCCCAAGGAAACTACCGGAAACTATGAGACGTGGGGGGAAGACGAAAACCCAGAAAATATGAAGAATATTGGAATCATGGGATTTATATGTATTTATTTGTATATCCCAGGGCCCCCCCTCACCCCCCAAATTGTAACGCTCCCGCCTCTCAGTGCGTCCCCGGCACTGCCGCAGTGCGTCCAGCACCACAGCTTTGGGGGGAGGGGGAGGGGGGGGGCGGGCGCTACGTGATGCCCCCTCCTGTCCCCCCCCTCCCCCCCAACAACGCATGCGTTCCAGATGGGGTCAGAGCAGGGGATCGTGCCGCTTGGTTTGGCGCCGGAGCGGGTCGCTAATCCACGCGCCCTGATCCATGCGCTCACTTCCTCGAGGGTCGAGGACGTGGGCCACCCTGGCATCTCGACCCCAAAGGGCGTGTCAGAAGGGGTCCGAGTAGATGAGGCGCCGGAGTATCGCGCCGCGTCGCCAATGCACCGGCGATGCGGCTCGATGGGCCCGATTTTATAAGCGCTGGCTTCGCCGATGCACCGCCGACGACGACGACGATGCATCGGTGCCTCATCGACAATACGGCCCGTGCCTCCGACCCCATCAACTCGGACCCCCTTCTGGGAGGCCTCTAGGGGTCCAGAGCTGAGTCGAGCGTGTCCTTCTACAGGAGGAACATTCCAAAATAGTCAGGGGACGATGCTTGTTGGAATAAGTATAGCGAAAATGTTTGAAGCATTCTTTATTATTTCCCACACATCCTGTGGTATTGGGTCCTCGTTTTGACGAGAGCGCCCCGCGTTCCTTCCCGCTGACCCCTCCCTCCTCCCCCTCTTCCCTCTTCCCATCCGCCTCGTAATCGTCGTCGTCATCGTCATCGTGGCCCCACAGGGGGCTCCACCGAAGGCCCCAGCGGGAGCGTCCGCATGGCATTGCCGCCCCTTTCAGCACACCCCTCACACGGTTTGTGGCCCCGTAGGGAGTTCCACCGAAGGCCCCAGCGGGAGCGTCCGCATGGCACCGCCGCCCCATTTCGGTACACCGCTCACACGGTTCGTGGCCCCCATAGGGAGCTCCACCGAGGGCCCCAGCGGGAGCGTCCGCATGGCACCGCGGCCCCATTTCGGCACACCGCTCACACGGTTCGTGGCCCCCATAGGGAGCTCCACCGAAGGCCCCAATGGGGGCGTGCGCATGTCACCGCGGCCACATTTCGGCGCACCCTTCACACGGTTCGTGGCCCCAGAGGAAGCTCCACCGAAGGCCCCAGAGGGAGCGTCCGCATGGCACGGGCCGCGCACGGTGCTCGGTCGAAACCAACAAGATTCCCCGCTCGCCCGCGTCAGCGTTTCTCCCCCTCATGCACGCCGCAGTTCTTTTTGTTGCCCCTCCTCATTCGTCTCCTCTCCCTCGCGGTACTCGCAGCAGCATATGGTCTTGCGTCAGGCTAGCTTTGATTATTCGTTCAGAGAACCCCCTGTAGGAGGACATGCCCGACCTAAGTCCAGAGGTATGGGTGATCCACGTCTTGTGGAGAGTCAATGGGAGCAAAACACATTTCAAGGCGCGTGGACTATCGACGCGCTCCCGCGCCAAACGGGGCGACACGGGCTGCATTTGTTTGGGGGTAGGCGGATATTTTTGGGTCGGGCATGCCCTCCTACAGGCGGGTTTTGAAGGACAATTGACGCATAGTTTTTCTTCTTAGAGAGAATTACCCTGTGACGTACCCAACCCATTTGTACCATGGGAAACGAGGAGTGAGCCGAAACTTGCACGGACAATCAAATTGCAGTATCCGTTGTTTGATATGTAAGCTACTTGGGACACGCGCCAATGGAATGATGCGCACAAGAACCATACAAGAACGAGGGGCGACAACTACAGGCTCGAAGAGGACATGGGGAGTCGGGAACGAAGAGCAGGAGAAAGACGTGCGGGAAGCCCACTGTGCTGGGCCCCCCAGGAGGCCTCGAAAGTGGCGACGGTCTCACGGATCGCAGCCCCCCAGGGATGGCGAGGTCCCATTTGAATCCGCCGTGGGTGCCCACTGTGTTGGGCCCCCCGGCAGCCCTCGAAAGTGGCGACAGTTTCACAGATCGCAGCCCCCCACGGATGGCGAGGTCCCATTTGAATCCGCCGTGGGTGCCCACTGCGCTGGGCCCCCCAGCAGGCCTTGAAAGGGGCGACAGTTTCACAGATCGCAGCCCCCCAGGGATGGCGACGTCACATTTGAATCCGCCGTGGGTGCCCACTGTGCTGGGCCCCCCAGCAGCTTTCGAAAGTGGCGACAGTTTCACAGATCGCAGCCCCCAGCAGCCCTCGAAACGCAGCGACGAGCCAGGTAAAAGGCAGGGGGGAAGAGAGGGACGGGAGGGGGTGGGAAGGCGCGAGCAGTGCTTTATTCAAAACGAGAACCCAACGCAGGAGGGTTGGGACACAAGTTAAGCATATTCAAAATTAGCCTGGCGAAGAACCCAACCATATGCAGTTGTCAGTACCGCAGCTGCGGGTTTCATCTTCAAAAGGAACCACGGAACGTGTGAGGGGTGTGCCGAGATGGGTGCCACTGGGGCATTCGGTGAAACTCCCGATGGGGACATGAAACACGCGCGGGGCGTGCCGACATGGGTGGCGGAAGCGCATGTGAGGGCCGCCGCTGGGGCCTCCAGTGGAGCTCCCTATGGGGCCACGAAACATGATGCTGCTGCGGGGGTGGGGCCGGGATGGGGGGCAGAACGCATGTAAGCGCCGCTACTGGGGCCTTCGGTGGAGCTCCCTACGGGGCCACGAAGCGCGGGAGGGGTGTACTGGGATGCGTGGCGGGGATGCATGTGAGCGCCGCCACTGGCGCCTTCGGTGCAGCTCCCTACGGGGCCACGAAACGTGTGAGGGGTGTGCCGAAGTGGGTGCGGGTGGTGACGCATGCGGGCGGTGCCACTGGGGCCTTCGGCGGAGCTCCCTATGGGGCCACGAAACCTGTTGCTGTGAGGGGCGTGCCGGGATGGGTGGCGGGGACGCATATGAGCGCGGCCGCTGGGGCCTTCGGTGGAACTCCTTATGGGGCCACGAAGCGTGTGAAGGGTGTGCCGAATTGGGCGTGCGGGACGCATGCGGGCGGCAGCACTGGGGCCTTCGGTGCAGCTCCCTATGGGGCCACGAAACGCGTGAGGGGTGTGCCGAATTGGGTGTGCGTGACGCATGCGGGCGGCAGCGCTGGGGCCTTCGGCGGAGCTCCTTATGGGGCCACGAAACGTGTGAGGGGTGTGCCGAATTGAGTGTGCGTGACGCATGCGGGCGGCAGCACTGGGGCCTCCGGCGGAGCTCCCTATGGGGCCACGAAACGTGTGAGGGGTGTGCCGAATTGGGTGTGCGTGACGCATGCGGGCGGCAACACTGGGGCCTTCGGTGGAGCTCCCTATGGGGCCACGAAGCGTGTGAGGGGTGTACCGAATTGGGCAGCGCTGGGGCCTTCGGCGGAGCTCCCTATGGGGCCACGAAGCGTGTGCGGGGTGTGCCGAATTGGGTGTGCGTGACGCATGCGGGCGGCAGCAAGGAGGAGGGGGAAGAGGAGGAGGGGAAAACGCGGGGCGACGTCTCTTCAAAACGAGGGCCCAACACCACAGGATGGTTGGGGAATGATAGAACAATGGGCTCCAGACGATTGTTGTTACTATTCTTGGATACCCCCCCTGCAGGAGGGACGTGCCCGACACAAGAGCACTTTCTCCGCGACGTGGGTCTGGCACCCTCGCGCCAGACCCGCGGCTCCGGAGTCCATGCTAGTGTAATCCACCGTAGTGCTGACAGACTCGAGCCGCTGGCTGCCTGTGGGGAGGAGGGGGGAACGACAAACGAGGAGCAGCTCGGGTTGGGAAGGAACTCGCTGTTCTCGGAAGCCTTTCCATGGCCTTTCCTCTGGCGCTCCCGGTGCACTCAGGCGCTCTGGGGCTAAACAATGATTCGATCCTTGTATAGCGCTCCTCATGGTGTTGTAAGAGGAGGAAGAGAGAAAAGGAGGAGGCGCGCACCGCCATCCATCGGTCGACTGCCGGCGGCCAGATCGGGGCTGGGAGTTGCGCTGATGGATTTGGAGAGCTTGCCGGCCTTCCAGTTGGCGAAGGAAAACAGTTCCGGAATCAGTAATGGAGTCAGAGGAGGAAAAGGTACCAATACCGCTACCCTTGCCTCGTCTACCCTTGCCACCGATGAGTTCAATTCGACATTCGTGTCTGAGTGCATCCTTGGAGAGGCGAGGGGGAGTATAGTCGGATCGAGGCGTAGGATCGAGGTCGGTTCGGGGAGGGGATCCTAGTATTCTTCGTGTTTGTTGGAAATTCTTGTGCATCCTGGGGAGGGAACCCTTGGATGCTCTGTTTGTTGTGGGCGACGGAGGGCCTCATGTTCTTGAGGGATGTTCTTCTGGCCTAGGTCCGACTATAGCGGTACCAGTATCTTATGGTTCCCCCAGGGGCCAGAGGACGGTTGACGTCCGTTCTTGTGAGTTCGGCCACCCCTGAAGGCCTTCCCTCTCGACACTGTCCAGTACGGCTTCATCCCCCTGATGTCGCTCTGGTTCCCTGCGTGCACAGGGATCATGGCCGGGAGCAACCGGTCCGCAACTATGTAATCCTTCTTCTCATGGCTTTGGTGTTGCTTGTGTCTTGATCTTAGTTGTACATATGAGCTATGCCGTTACTAGCATTGGCCGTGCCATTCATATGCCCATGTCTGGTTGTATCACCAATGTTGTTGCTAAGCAAACTGATTTTCACGAGAACGACTACGGCAACATCCTGACAGTATTGTTATCACAAGCCCAGCTCATAGTAGTGGCAACCGCCGTAGAGGATTTACGATTTTTAGGAGTTGTGAAAATAGCAGTCGCAGTAGTGTCAGTAGCAGTCGTATGAGCTCTGGTATCTCCATTGGTAGCACGGCTACGTCTACGTCTGCGCTTGTTACGACTTCTGTTGATCGTATTACTGATAGTCGAGTCGCCTTGCCAAACTTCAGCGCAGTGACACCCCATGTGGTTGACTGAATTCGGTCAGGCGGGCTCGGACTGAACGACTCCGCCCTTGGTGGCACGCCGTGGTGCCGATGTCGGCGTTCTGCCATACGCCATACCGCTGAGTTACCGCTTGCGAGGCTGCGGTCTCATTCGGGACGAGCCCGTTGTAAAGGCCGCGGGCGAACTCCAGGACGTTGCCACGGGTGCGGACGATCTGCTGGCGGGCGCGTTGCGAGGGGGTCCTCCTGGGGGCCGCTGGCTCGATGTCAGCAACCGTCTTCATCGGCTCGCACACCAGTCCGACGTCCGGAAGCGCTCCTGCGGGAGCCGCTCGGGCCACGGAGGCACATCGGCAGCCGCAAGGGCGAGCGATTCTTGTCTGACTGCGCGACGAGGATCCGCTCTCAGACGGCAGGGGGCCCCCCACACGCGCCCACCCGGCCGCAGGCCCGATGGCAGCGCACGCGCGCGCGGCCAGAGCGGGTCACCGTCGTCGCTCTGCTCGTCCGTCTCGCCCGTTGGCGGGCCGCACGTGCACGGCAGCCTCTCCGCCACCTGGGTGTTGTTGCGCGGCGCGCCCGGCCGCCGCCGCGCCTGGCCGCCAGGGCGGCGGCGATGGCGGGCTCGCGGTCGTGACCGCTGCTGCTGCAGCGCCCGTTGCGCTGCCCGTCCGTGCGGTGTGCGCCCCGCCCGCGCGGGAGGCATCGGCGGGTGTCGGCAGCTGCCCGCGCCAGGGTCGTGTCCGCGGCGCGGGTTCGGCGATGCTGCGGCGCCCGCGGGGAGGGGTCCGTGCTGTCGGCTGCGCGGTGTGGTCTGTGGGCTCCGTGAGCCGCCGTCGGTGGGACCACATCCGTCGGTTGCGCAGAGGTGTCCCAGAAGTGTGTGGCCCGTTCCTTGGCTCTGCGCGGCAAGTTGCTCGCGCTTATGATTGCTACTCTGTTTCCTAGTGGGTTGCATTGCCATCGTAATTGCTACGGCGTCTGCCACTATCACTGCGACTACTACGCAGCCTAAGTCTTCTTCTCATTATTATTGCCACGACGACGAAGACTACTACTATACTTTGTTCTTCTTCTACTACTACGACTACTACTACTACTACTACTACTACTACTACTATTACTACTACTACGACACTACTTCTAGTGCTACTACTACGACTACTACTACTACTACTACTACCACTGCTACTACTACTACTACTACTACTACTACTACTACTACTACTACTACTACTACGACTACTACCACTACTGCTACGACCAGTCGTACTATTCCTTCGGCTTTTACTCTTATTACCCCTACTACTACCAATTACGACCAATACGACCATTATGATGACGATTTACATTGCCACTACCACTACCACCACCACCACCACCAGTACTACTACTACGACTGCTACGACTACTGGTACTACTCGTCTTACCACTACTACTACTACTACTACTACTACTACTACTACTACTACTACTACTACTGCGACTACTACTACCACCACGACGTCTTGTATCATTACTACTACGACGACTACTACCACTGATCCAACCACTACTACTACGATCACAGCGACTACTGCGAGAACGGCGAATACCACGTCAATTATTGCGACTATTGCTTCTACTACTACTACTACTACTATTATTACTACTACTACTAGTACTACTACTACTACTACTATTACTACTACTACTACTACTACTACTACTATTACTATTCTTATTACTATTACTATTACTATTTCTACTACTACTACTACGGCTACTACTACGACTAGCACGACGACTACTATTACATATACTACTCTTATGACGACTACTACTACTACTACTACTACTACGATTATTACTACTACTTCTACTACTACTACTACTGCTACTACTACTACTACTGGTACGACTTTTACTAATACTACTACTACTACTACTACTACTACTACTACTACTACTACTACTACTACTACTACTACTACTACACCACTACTACTACGACTACTACGACGACGACAACGACTACTACTACCACGACTACTAAACGCATTGTTGCGACGACCCCGGCCTTTCTACAACTAGTGATCCGTTTTTTTTCGTGTTACCGACTTCGCGGCTATATTTCAAGCACAATTGCTATTTTTATGTGTTCGATTTCTCCGACTGCCACTACCATTATTTGTTGTTCTTCTACTAATATGTTACTTCTTATTACTACTAGTACTACTACTGCTACTGCTACTGCAACTACTGTTAATTCGTAACATTAATATTCCTATTATTGCGATGACGTCGACTGCGGTCTTTACACCACCGATTGCGTATGTGACCAATTCCATTTGCACGACAGCCCTTTTTTTACTACTACTTAGACTAGGACGAGACAAACTGTTACCAGTATAACCACTACTACTACTTCTCAGTACTACTACTACGAGGACGACGACGACGACGGCGGTAGCGACGACCATGATTATTACGACTACCACGCCTACTTCATTATTACTACAGCTATTACTACTACTTTTATAGCTACCTCTATTGCGACTATTACTACGATTACTAGTACTGCCACTACTACTACGATTTCTTTTGCCATTATTACTGCTTCTACTCTTACTGATACTTCTACCTCGATTTGCATTACTACCACCACTACAACTACTTTGTCTACCCCATCATGTCTACAACTACTACTACTACTGCTACTACTACTTCTTCTTCTTTCATTATTACTACTACTACTACTACGACGACGACTACGACTACGACTGTGACCAGTACGACTAGGACTCCGTTTACTACTACTACGATTATTCTTGCAAGTATTGTTTGTACTACGATCAATACTACCACGAATACTACTACTGTTATTGTTACTACTACTGCTACTACGACGGGTACTACTACTACTACTACTACTACTACTACTACTACTACTACTACTACGTCTACGACTACGACTATGACTACTACGATTACGACTGCTACTACTATTACTACTACTACCACCACTGTTTCTACAATTGTTGCAACAACCGCTACTACTACGTTTACTACTGCTAGAGCTATTATTAATACGACGATCAATACTACTACTACTACTACTACTACTACTTCTACTACTACCGCTACTACGGCGATTCCAAGTACTACTTGTGCTAGTACTACTACCATTACTACTACTACTACTACTACTACTACTACTACTACTACTACTACTACTACTACTACTACTACTACTACTACTACTACTACTACTACTACGACTACTGCGACTACTACTACTACTACTACTACTACTACTACTACTACTACTACTACTACTACTACTACTACTACTACTACTACTACTACTACTACTACTACTACTACTACTACTACTACTACTACTACTACTGCGACTACTACTACTACTACTACTACTACTACTACTACTACTACTACTACTACTACTACTACTACTACTACTACTACTCTACTACTACTACTACTACTACTACTACTACTACTACTACTACTACTACTACTACTACTACTACTACTACTACTACTACTACTACTACTACTACTACACTACTACTACTACTACTACTACTACTACTACTACTACTACTACTACTACTACTACTACTACTACTACTACTACTACTACTACTACTACTACTACTACTACTACTACTACTGTTACTACTCTTTCTCACTACCGCGGGCTCCCCTTAATCATTCGGACGGCCGAACGGCCGGTGCCACCGGCCCTGGAAGGGGGACGGCGGCGGCGCCGGCGCCGAAGGCGACGACGGCGTGCAGCATTGTCTCTGCGATGCTTCGTGGGGCCTCTTCGGAGCGCGTTCGTAGGCCCCTGGCGGGCAGTTGCGTGGCCTCTTGGGACCATTTTTGGAGCCTTTGGGTGTCCTCTTTGGGGTCCATTCGAGCTTCCTGGGGCCCTCTTGGGGCCTCGGGGGGGCCTCTGGGGGGCCGCTTTGGGCCTCCTGGGAGCTTCCCGGGCCCGAGGACTCGAAGTGTTTGTTCGGGTTCCCGTGCGGGCACCCTCATGGATCCGTTTTGTGGACTTCGTAGGCCATCTCGGAGGCCCTCTTGGGTCGTTTTGGGGCCGTCTTGGAAACCTCTTGGGGGCTCCTGGTGCCGATCTTCGTGGCATCTTGGGGCGTCCGGACGCCGAAAAGGCGAGAACGCCAGAATGTTCCAAACCATAAATCACAAGCATTGAATCTTGCCTGTTGAGGCCCTCTTGATGTGCTCTTGGAGGCCTCTTCGAGCGTCTTGGCAGCCGCTTGGGCTGTCAGGAAGCCATCTTAGGCGTCTTGGGCTGGTTGTTCGGCGATTCGGGGCCCTCTTGGACCGCCTTGGGCCTCGTGGGCTGTCTTGGGGCGATTTGGGGCCCAGGGTTCCCCCTGTGAGGATGGCCTTCTGACCCAGGCCCACTCGGGGTCCCCCCCCTAGTTACCCCCCCGGGAGACCCCCACCCTGGGGGGAAGGAACCAAAGGGAAGGGCTTCTTCTCGACTCGACTACGACGTTGCGCAATTTCGCTCTGGTTTCGAATTTGGTTGGTCGCTTGAGGATGAGGCCCACTGCAAGGGGGGGGAGCGGCGACGGCCCAAGGAAAGGGGATTCAAACGCAACGGTGACGACGACGACGCCGACGACGACGACGACGCCGACGACGACGAATTAAGACGACCACGACGAATTAAGACGACGACGACGACGAGTCAAACATAGCCGCGTTTTCCACACGCCGGCATGGTCTGCGTTTTCTCTTGCTCTTCCTCCTCCTCAGCCTCCTCGTACCTCAGCGCCCCCCCTCGCCTTCATCGTCCTCGCTTCTCCCTCGTCCTCGAGGTCCGCGGACCTGAAGGACCCCGCCGCGTACATCCCAAAGGCCCGCGGGACCCCTGAGCGCGGTCATAGCAGAAGGCAGGCTCCCAGAGCGCACCGCGTCGCCCGCTGGCCGACTCTCGACCCTTTCGGAGTTTGTGGAGGTGCGGTAGGTTCGTGTCTTGTCGACGCGGCGGCAAACCGAACGCGGGCGTTCAAAGTTGAGCGCCGCGGCTAGTTTCGAAGTGGCCGACATCGAGCGATCGGGAAGCTTCGGTCGTTCCTGGTTGGACCGATCCAGGCGGTGCCAGAAACCACCTGCGCGAGTCGTCTCGACACGAACCCGCCCTACCCTGGCCAAGCCCCGTTGGCCGCGAAGCAGTGGTCGACAGACACCGCTCGCCACACCCGTGCAGGGGCGCCGAACGTGCAGGGCTGGCTGGCCCGGAGGAGGGTTTTTGTCGACCCACAGTCGCCCATTCATCGCCAACCGGGCCCGAATTAGGTGCCGCACACGGCCAAGGAACTCGCGGCTTCGCTATCGCGGGCCTGTCGCCGATCCATCGGCGACGCATGTATCTCCGATTCCGAGTCAGCCTTTTCCCTCCCCCAGCCAGTCCCCCGGGTCGTTCCCCCTGAACTAGTGCCCTCGTCCAGCCCTGTCAACCGCGACGGGATGGACATAGCCCGGTGCGTCTTCGGTGCGGTGCGACCTGGGAACCGGTCTTGCTCTGGCCCCGTTCAGGGGGGGCCTCCACGAGGGCACCCTCTTCGCGCAGGTCCTCACGTCCTGTATCTACCTCTCGTTCACCGTGCTTTTTGGATGCGTGGCTCCCAGGCGGGAATGGCATGAGGATCGGGAGCCCAGAGGGGAAGTCAGAAGGTTTGAAAGGCTTCCACCTGGGCTCGCCGCCGAGAGGAGGAGGACCGGGTATGGCTGGATATTCAGGGCCTTGGGGAAATCAAGACGGAGGTGCTTCCCCACGCTCGGCCTCGTGGGTGTGTGGGACCGTCATCCAGAAGAAACACCGGCGGGTCGCAGAAGGGTTGGGGAGCGAACCCACTGGATGCTCACATATGATTGTTCAGCACGGTCTGTTCTCCAATCCTCCCCTCTGCCTCTGCCGTGAAGTCGGGCATGTCCCTCTACAGGAGGAATATCCAAGAATAGTGAATTATCCCAGTGCGACCCTACCTAGGAGTTGGAGCCCTTAGGAAAGCAGCATTAGTAGTAACAGTAAAGCTAAGCTAAAGCTAAGAAAAAACTAAACTAAAGCTAAGCTAAAGCTAAGCTAAAGCGAAGCTAAAGCTAAGCTAAGGCTAAGCTACAGCTAAGCTACAGCTAAGCTAAAGCTAAGCTAAACCTAAGCTAACACTAAGCTAACACTAAGCTAACGCTAAGCTAGAGCTAAGCTAAAGCTAAGCTGGAGCTAAGCTGCAGCTAAGCTGAAGCTAAGCTGAAACCAAGCTAAAGCTAAGCTGAAGCTAAGCTAGAGCTAAGCTAAAGCTAAGCTGAAGCTGAGCTAGAGCTAAGCTAAAGCTAAGCTAGAGCTAAGCTGAAGCTAAGCTAGAGCTAAGCAAAGCTAAGCCAGAGCTAAGCTGAAGCTAAGCTGAAGCTAAGCTGAAGCTAAGCTAAAGCTAAGCTAGAGCTAAGCTAAAGCTAAGCTAGAGCTAAGCAGAAGCTAAGCTAACGCTAAGCGAGAGCTAAGCTGAAGCTAAGCTAACGCTAAGCTAGAGCTAAGCTAAAGCTAAGCTGAAGCTGAGCTAGAGCTAAGCTAAAGCTAAGCTAGAGCTAAGCTGAAGCTAAGCAGAAGCTAAGCTAGAGCTAAGCAAAGCTAAGCCAGAGCTAAGCTGAAGCTAAGCTGAAGCTAAGCTAAAGCTAAGTTAAAGCTAAGCTGAAGCTAAGCTAGAGCTAAGCAGAAGCTAAGCTAACGCTAAGCGAGAGCTAAGCTGAAGCTAAGCTAACGCTAAGCTAGAGCTAAGCTAAAGCTAAGCTGAAGCTGAGCTACAGCTAAGCTAAAGCTAAGCTAAACCTAAGCTAACACTAAGCTAACACTAAGCTAACGCTAAGCTAGAGCTAAGCTAAAGCTAAGCTGGAGCTAAGCTGCAGCTAAGCTGAAGCTAAGCTGAAACCAAGCTAAAGCTAAGCTGAAGCTAAGCTAGAGCTAAGCTAAAGCTAAGCTGAAGCTGAGCTAGAGCTAAGCTAAAGCTAAGCTAGAGCTAAGCTGAAGCTAAGCTAGAGCTAAGCAAAGCTAAGCCAGAGCTAAGCTGAAGCTAAGCTGAAGCTAAGCTGAAGCTAAGCTGAAGCTAAGCTAAAGCTAAGCTAGAGCTAAGCTAAAGCTAAGCTAGAGCTAAGCAGAAGCTAAGCTAACGCTAAGCGAGAGCTAAGCTGAAGCTAAGCTAACGCTAAGCTAGAGCTAAGCTAAAGCTAAGCTGAAGCTGAGCTAGAGCTAAGCTAAAGCTAAGCTAGAGCTAAGCTGAAGCTAAGCAGAAGCTAAGCTAGAGCTAAGCAAAGCTAAGCCAGAGCTAAGCTGAAGCTAAGCTGAAGCTAAGCTAAAGCTAAGTTAAAGCTAAGCTGAAGCTAAGCTAAAGCTAAGCTACAATTAAGCTAAAGCTAAGCTCAAGCTAAGCTAAAGCTAAGCTGAAGTGAAGCTAAGCTGGGTGAACCCAGGGGGCGGAACTGGGGGAACCGCGGGGCGGGGACTGGGGGAACCGCCCGGGGCGGTTTCCATTGCCCGGCAAAGAGAGTAAGAGCCTTTCTAGGCAGAGCCTAGGTAGGGAAAAGATAGTTTGGTGTCGATTTGTCGTGTTCTTTCGACTATGTTCGACTCTTTCTGGCTATTCTTTATTTTTCTTCCAAATTCGCCTGCAGGAGGACATGCCCGACCTAACTCTACCCCGCCTTTACGTCCCCCGCTATAAAAAGAGCCCGCGGGAAGCAGCCGAGAGTTGCGGAACCCCCGCGTCTTGACGTTGGATGTTCGGATCGGCAGACCAGGCGAGACCAAGCCAGTATAACAGCAAAGCCCTGCACCAACCTGATCTTCTTGGAGGGCTGCTCGGAGTTCTCGGAACTCTGCTGGGCCCCACGGGCGGCGCCTCTGGCGACGCCCCCTAGCGCGCTTCGCGCGCCATGGAAGGGGATCACCGCCGATCCAAGAAACCCGTGCGGACCTCTGATGATAAGGGGGTTCGGGGAGGGGGAGGAAACAACGTCTCCCTCATTCGATCGCTATCGACATCACTAACGATACCACCGTCAACATTCCCACCATCGAGTTCACGACCGAGGTCAAACATCGACATGGCCGTCGATCAACCTGTCGATCTCGCGACCGATCTCAGCATCGGTCTCGCTACCGATCTCGCTGTCGATCTCACCGTCAGCCTCGCTATCGATCTCTCACACACACACCGAGCGCGTGGCGCCCTCACGAGGAGGCACGGCCCCGCCGCGCGGCGCAGCCCCCCAAAGTGCGCACTCGGCTTCGAGTCGGGCGCGCGTCCCTCTCCGGGGGGGGGGATTTGCAGCAGTGGTAGCAAACATACAGTCGGGGCCCTGAAGAAGGAACCCTTCTCGTTGGGGAGGGGCTCCGTGTTTTCGAGTCGGGCGCGCGTCCCTCTCCGGGGGGGGGGGGATTTGCAGCAGTGGTAGCAAAAATACAGTCGGGGCCCTGAAGAAGGAACCCTTCTCGTTGGGGAGGGGCTCCGTGTTCCTTGATAGTTTCGCAGCTTGCCTCGGGTTTTCCTCAGGTTTCCGATGGGAAATCGGAGTTTAACTTGTGGAAAGAAGGGGCCTCGTTCCTTATTTAGGGTCCCTTAGGTCAACGCCCCGACTTTAGTCTGGGGACGATCTGTTGACCGACCATTTTTGTGGGCACCTTGGGGGGAAGTTGTAACGTTTTTTCGTCAACAACCCCCTGTGGGGGGACATGCCCGACCTAAATCCAGCTCCTCAAACAGCAAGCCAGAAGTAAGAGTACCCCCTCTGTGCGTGCAGGCGCTCTTCTTGGAGAGAAGAAGGTGTCTGGACCACTGTGGGCAGGGAGGGACGTGGAGGCCCCAGACGTCCCGGGGGGGGGGGGCGGGGGGGGGGGGATCCCTGGAGGTCCCGGGCCCCCCTCTCAGGGATGGGCGTTGCCTCCCCAGGCGTCCGCCACATGTATCCATCTTGAGATGCACTGTTTGGCAGGTTCAGTTCTGAAACGGCGCGCGTATATCGTGTAGCCCCTGGTCGAAGACTGGCCCTATCTGGTAAAATTCCCGTTTATCTGGCTCAATCCCGCATATCCGCGGGATCGCGCCCCGGAATCCAGACCGCGCGGATCCGGACACGTCCGCCGCACGTGCAGGAGTTGTTTCTTACAGTGGAGACCCATGCCAAGAAACAGCCTGCTTGCCTCCAGGGTGCACTGGGTTTCTTGGGTTTCGATGGTTATTCTGTGGAACGTGCGACATTCCCACCCTGAAAATCCATGGACGCCCTGGGGTCTCAGGGTTGGGTTTCCTGTGGAAGGCTTCTCGTGGACTGGCCTCCACTGTATGAGTGCAATCACTGCCTGGAGAAGAAGTGCCTGGACCCGTGGGTAGCCATGGGCAGGAGAGGCAGCAGACGTCAGGGAGGGGAATCCCTGGAAGTCTCGCCCCCCCTCTCGGGGATGGGCGTCTTGCATCTTGAGTCGGCTCTGGACGGCCCCGGGCCCAGCGAGGGCCTCTACAGACCGCGAGCGGCGAGCTCATGTCCTCACGACTTGCCTCGATGCGTTGGAGGTCTGGGGCCTACTCGCGCTGGAGGCCTGGCTCGACTGACCAGCACATTTGTTTGATCACGTCAGGCAGGCAACCTGGCCTTGGCTGATTGTTGCGTCGAGACAAAGGGTCCCAACAGACCGCAGCGGCATCGAGAGAGATCGGGGGAGCGGGTGTCCAGGGAGGAGGGGCAGCAGAGGAGAGCTCGCTCCAGGCAGACCCTGCTGGACGACAAGTTTTTCGCGGCATCCTCTGCATGGCCCATCAAGGAGGTGGTGGTCTACGGCGTCATCGCCTCCACCATCGGTGCTCGTCCTCCGCCTGCTGACATCGGGGCGTTGCAGTTCTGTCACGCCACGTCTGGTTGCCGTGCTCCGGGCCCCGGGGCCATCACGGATGAATCCGGCCCGACAACCTCAGCGACGAGATGGGGTCCAAAGCTCAGGTCGTGATTTTTGTCCCAATGCTGCAGCTCGTTCGCAACGTCGGATCTCAGGGTTCCCCCCCCTCTCCTCCCTCCTCTCCCTCTCTTCCTCGCCCTCCTCGTCCTCCTCGTCCTCCTCGTCCTGCCCCCTTCCTTCCTTCTCCAGGGGCCCCCTGCCTGCCCATGTGGTCTCCCGGAGCCTTCTTGGGCCTGCTGGAGGCTTCTCCCGCCTCCTTGAGCCTTCTCGGGCCTCTGGTGTACTCCTCCTCCTCGCTGCACCGGCCGCCTGAGGCCCCGCCTTCCTGCGCCCTGTCTCCCTAATTAAAGTTGTGCGTAGCCCGCCTAGCTTTTAGCGGAAGAGGTTCGCGATCGCCCCGCAGATCAAACAAGTGTACTCCTCCTCCTCCTCGGGCCTCCTCCATTCCTTCTCCTGATAGACAACTTCTCCCTGTCGCACCCCGAGGCCAGTTTTTGTAGGGCGGGCCAGGCGTTTCGCCTCAGACTTCCTCACCGTTTATCTCCGAAGCTCAACAAATGACAACAGCTTCTCATATGGAGAGCGGGTGGTTAAAAAATGTGGCTCTCGCCTTAGCGCCGCGCACATTCGCTTTAACGCATTGCAAGAGTTTCACGGAGTAAGGGCGGGCCGTTATCAAAATGTGGTTTTCGCTTTAGCGCCGCGCACGTTCATTTTCAAAAGTTGCCAGAGTTTCACGGATTGAGGGCGGGTGGTTTTCAAAATGCGGTTCTAGCCTTAGCGCCCCGCACATTCGTTTTCAAGAATTGTCAGAGTTTCACGGAGTGAGGGCGGGTAGTTTTCAAAATGTGGTTATCGTTTTTGCGCCTCGCACATTCGTTTCCAACATTTGCCAGAGTTTCACGGATTGAGGGCGGGTGGTTTTCAAAATGTGGTTCTCGCGTGAGCGCCGCGCACATTCATTTTCAAAATTCGCAAGAATTTCACGGATTGAGGGCGGGTGGTTTTCAAAATGTGGCTCTCGCCCTAGCGCCTCGCACATTCGTTTCCAACATGTGCCAGAGTTTCACGGATTGAGGGCGGGTGGTTTTCAAAATGTGGTTCTCGCTTGAGCGCCGCGCACATCATTTTCGCCACACGTGCAAGGGTTTGACGGGTTCCCATGATCAGCGTAACAGAAATGGTCTTTTGGAAGGATTCAGGATTATGCGGGTGCAACAGTTACGTATGTTGATTCGCGGTGTTGAACTCCCAAAAGTGGCGCTCTGGCACGATTCTGGATCGTCGAGATGCAGCAGTCAGGTTGATACGTGGCGCTGAAATCCCGCGAACAATCTTTCGGCATGCTTCAGGATCTTCAAACGGTTGTCTTCCAACGAGACAGTTCCCTCAATGGAGATGAACCGCTGTGGGGGCGTATGAACAGGGAGCTGGGAGGGAGGGTCAATTCCAACATCGTTGATGAGTCTTGGTTTTACACTAGACCTCCTCCTCCTCCACTTCCTTCTGCTCCCGCTCGAGACGAAGCTCCCGCTCGACACTCGACGACCCGCTCGGATTGCAAACATGATCTGGCGGCCCCATACGGAGG
Source organism: Prorocentrum cordatum (assembly GCA_963575745.1). Taxonomy (NCBI): domain Eukaryota; class Dinophyceae; order Prorocentrales; family Prorocentraceae; genus Prorocentrum; species Prorocentrum cordatum. Next base: position 63,026 of record CAUYUJ010003058.1, on the reverse strand, counting down.
TGGCTCCCGCTCGAGACCTCCTCACAAGTCATTCAGAGGAGGGGCTCCATTTCGAGACGTCCTCCAGATTCACGCCTCAGGAGTTGAAAAGTAACGACAGTTAGAAGTTTGGGATGACCAGCTCGGGCTACTAACGTGATCTGGCGGCCCCATAGGGAGGGGGCTCCCGCCCGAGACCTCCTCAGAATTATTGAGGGACGAGGTCCCCGCTCGAGACGTCCTCTAGATTTCAAGCCTCCAGGGCCCCAAAGTGACGACAGCTACAGGCTTCGGATGACCCGCTCGGGCTACTGACATGATCTGGCTGCCCCGTAAGGTCACAGTTCACTTACACACGATGCTCCCGCTCGAGACGTTCTCAAGGTGAGTGCGTGTGAGCGTGTGTGAGAGTGAAGGATGCTGTTGCTGCTGATGATGATGATGATGATGATGATGATGATGATGATGATGATGATGATGCTGGGATGATGATAGCGATGGTGACCATGATGGGATGGCGATCGTGATAGTGATGGTGTGATGGTGACGATGATGACGCTGATAACGATGACGACGATGCGGCTGTGAGTGGTTGAGTGCGTGTATGTATGTGGATGATGGTGATGGTGATTTGGGATTGTAAGATTGGTAATGGTGATCAGTGGGATGGTGATTGTGTTGGTGAGGAGAATGAAGATGATCGGGGCAAGAGGGGGTGTGAGGTGAGGTGTGAAAGCTGCACGGGGCGCACCGAGAAAACAATACCCCCCTCAGGGCCTGTGGAAACACAGAACGCACACCACACACAGACCTCACATAACTCACATACCAGGGCTGGACCTAAACGCTTTTTTTTCTTGGACTTCGGCGATGATTTGTTTTTCGCTCCCAGGGAGAGATACAGGAAAACAGGTAGAGCAAACCGAACAACAAAACGAAAACTCTCAACGAAACACAACGTTCTGGTCCAGCCATGCCACACCACATACAAACCACACGCAAACACAGTATACACCCACCACAGACACACACAAAATAGTTTAAGAGCCAGTGGCGCGGCGCAGCTCCAGCCCGTTCAAAAGTCCGCGGCCGCGCAGGCGGCGACACACACACACACACACACACACACACGCACGCACGCACGCACGCACGCACGCACGCACGCACATACACTTTCTGCGTCGGCGACTGAGCAGAGGGTGACTACTCCGGCGATCTGGCAACAGGGGGCGCTCTGCATGCACATTAGTGCCGCGACGGGCAGAGAGGACATGGGGCCCGCTCCGGCAAGCCACAAGCTGCGGCAAGGGGAGCGCCGTGAGGAGGGGACCGGCGGCGGCGCTGAGCAGCAGCTGGGGGAGAGGGGGAGCAGCACGTGGGAAGCGAAGGCCACACCTCTGTGGACCGGCAGGGCAGACGGTCTCCTCCTCCTCCTCCTCCTCCTCCTCCTCCTCCTCCCTCCTCCTCCCTCCTCCTCCCTCCTCCTCCCTCCTCCCTCCTCCCTCCTCCCTCCTCCCTCCCTCCCTGCTCCACGCGTCTCCCTCCGACCCCCTGGCCTCCTCACTGCTTCCCCGCCGTCCCAGAGATGAGTCAAGGCGCCGAGACTTGGGGGCCTACGAGCACGCGCGCACGCGCGCACACACACGCGCACACTTTTTTGGTCGGCGGGGCGAGAGCGAACCTCTTCCGCCAAAAGCTAGGCGGGCTACGCACAGCTTGAATGAGGGAGACAGGGCACAGGACACACGCGCGCACGCACCACGCACCACACCACACACACACAGACACACACAGCCTGAGCTGCTTTCTGCACGGGCCTGGGCACGCACGTGCCGCCTGCATACCCCGGGGAGCAGGAGCAGCGCTCCCCCGGAACCACTGCCCCGACCCTCCACGGGCGGACCCGCTCCCCGGGAACTCCTCTGAGCTCCGCCCAGCGCTGCCACAGGCGGCCGCAGAGGGCTTGGCATGTTGGCTTTGATACGCAGCCGTCAATCGATCGTTGCTGCATTCTGAAGTATTCAATGCTGTTGTGCAACAGTGATGTTATCGCTTAGTTTGCTCTCTTAGTTTGCTCGATGGACCGGCGAAGCGTCGTGACGCTTGACACGTACCGATGCATCACCAGTTATGGTTCGTTGTGTCATATTCTTCCTTGTGCTAGCATTTTACACTCGGCACTGCGACGTTATGTAACCGTCTCTCTTCTCACATAGTTGTGTACTGCGTTCTGCTTTGTTGCGTTAGTGTCTGTCCCACTCTGTGCAGTCGTTCTTTTGTATTACACTCAAGTCTATGAACAACTTGGCCATGTGTATCCGCCGACCCTGTCTGCGTGTGCGAGGGGCTTCTCCGTTCGAGTTCCCGTCTCCGTCGTCTCCTCGTCGTCTCCGTCGTCGTCACAGTCGTCTCCTCGCCGTATCCGTCGTCCCTCGTCCTTTTTTCTGGGCCCTCCTCCAGCGTGCCATCCAAAGCGAAATTACACCACGTCGTATTGGAGTCGAAGGGGAGCCCCTTCCCGTCGATCCCTTCCCCGCGGAGGGGGGGTCCCGGGGGGGGGGGGGGGGGGGTCCTGGGGTGGGTCCCGGGGGGGGGGGGGTCGCCACCCAGATTCGTTTTCCACCGGGCGGCCCCGACATACCGAACAGCCCCGAGAAGAACCCAGAATGCCAAGGATGGCTCCCACGATTGCCCAGAAGAGCCCCGTGTCGCTCAAAGATCGGCCCACCACGGCCAAGATGGCCCTGAGACGATCAAAGAAGCCTCCTATACGTCCCAGGAGCTCTCCAAGAACACCCCCACCAAGGCTCCAAGAGGCTCCTCCCCTCCTCTCCCTCCTCCTCCCCCTCCTCCTCAGCTGTCCCCCTCCTCTTCATCCTCCTGCTCCTTCTACTACTCCTCCTCCTCCTCCTCCGTCTTCCTCTCCTTCTCTCCCTCCTCATTATCCGTCTTCTCCTTTCCCTCATTTGTTCCGTCCTCTTCCTGATTCTCCTCCTCGTCCTCCTCCTCCTCCTCCTGACTTCCCTCTTCTTCCTATTCCTCGCCCTTCTCTTCATCCTCCTTCTCTTCCTCCTCCTCTTTTTCCCTTCTCTTTCTCCTCCTACCCCCCTCCTCCTCCTCCTCCTCCTCCTCGTCCTCGTCCTCCTCCTCCTCCTCTCTTCCTCCTCCTCCGCCCTCAACATGCCCCGAAGAGGCCCCTAGGAAGCCCGAAGAGGGCTTCAAGAACCCACAGCAAGATCTCAAATACTTCCAAGAGGACGCTGCCGAAACCTTCAAGAGTCCTCCAAAGTAGCCCTGCGACAAACACCACAGACTTCCCGAATGCCACGTCGTCGTCCTCCTCCTTCTCGACCTCCTCGTCCGTTCCGTCTCGTCGTCGCCGCCCGTCGTCGTCTCAATCGTCTCCTCGCCGTCTCCGTCGTGCCCTGTCCCCTTTCCTGGGCCTGTCGTCTCAACCGCGTGATCTACAGCGAAATTGAACAACGTCCATAGTGCAGTCGATTGGAAGCCCCTTCCCTGCATTTCTTTCCCCACGAGGAGAGGAGTCCCAGTGAGGGTTCCCGGGGTGAGTCTCAGGGGAAACGCCGACCAGATACGTTTCCCCCTCGAACGTGCGAAACCATCAAAGATGTTCCCAAAAGAGCCAAGAAAGCCACACCGCCTCCTAATCATCCTCCTCCTCCTGCCCCCGCCCGCCCCCCCAGCTCCCCCTCCTTCTGCTATCCTCTGCCTTCTCCTCCCCCCCCTGCTCTTCCTCATCCTTCCCCCCCTCCTCCTCCCTCATCCACCTGCACCACTTCCTCCTCCTGCCAATCCTACTCCTCCCCCTGGCCCCCCCCCCTCCCTTTCATCTTCGTCGTCTTCAGGGTCGGCGGCACCGACCGTAAGGCCTTCGCAGTGGTCTGTTCTGTTCTGTGGCAGTATACTATATTACCTCATGATCTAAACTGACATGTTACGGTATATTGTCGTCTAGTTTAGAGTATGTATTTCTAGTATGTTGTGTTATTGTATGGTTGATGCGTACGATGGAATAAGATGTCATGCTATGTCCTGATTTGGTTTGCTATGTTTTTTTGGATTGCTCATGGGGATATCCGCGGGAGCCGGGGGGGTCTTGGGGATTTTGCGGCCGCCGCATGTGTCGCTCCAGAAATGGATCTCCGCGGGACCACTAGTGGTCCTGAGGATCTGGCGGCCGTGGTATGTGGCGGGCCATCAAGGGATCCTCGCGGGAACACCAGTGGTCCTGGGGGTCTGGCGGCCGCGGTATGCAGGGCGGGCGGCTCGGAAGGTCTGTTCTTGAAATGTTGCAGCCCAAATTCGTCGGGTTGGGAATTCGTTCGGCATCTCTGGGCCCTCCTGGTGGTCCTCGTGGAGGCGTGTCTGGGCGTCTTGGGGGCCTCGTGGGCCACCCTGTGGTCATCGTGGCCGTCGTGGAGGCTATCTGGAACGGTCGTAGAGGCCAGTCTGATTTGCACGCCACAATGGTTGTCTCGTAAGCTACCTAGGGGGCTCTTGGAAGCCCCCTCTGGACCGTCCTGGGGGCTGGGGGAGCCGGGCAGGCGCCCTGGGGAGAGGCACGGGGCCTCGGTTACCACCCCCAATTTCTTTTGGGGGCAGTTCCTGTTCTTTCTTTTGGGGGCAGTTTCTGTTCGGAACGTAATGAAACAATCTGCCAACGCGACGTCGTCGTCGTCGTCGTCGTTCCCCTCTCCCGTCGGCGCTGGCCTCACGAGCCTCACGTCGGGCACCCGGCTCCTGAGCGCCATCGCGATGGACAAGACCCTGCCCATCCTGGCTGTCTTCGCCGTGAAGCCGGGGCAGGAGCTTCCTGCGGGCAATAGTTCTATTCACATCCCGTGAGTCTTGGAGTTTTGGGCTCCCTTCCCCTGAATCTAAAGCGCACTGGATATGGATAAACATCTGGCCCCCCAAAAGCTAGATTTTTATCCATATCCAGTGCGACTCGGCCTTGCGGCACCCTTTCTCAAGCAGTTCAAGACGCTCTGGATATGGATATAAGTATTGCCCGCACTTCCGTCCCCAGGCGTCCGCCACATGTGCCCATCTTGAGCTGCAATATTCGTCAGGCTCGGTTCTGAACCGGCGCGCGTACATCGTGCAGCCTCTGGTTGAAGACTGGCCCAATTTGGTAATCTTTCCTCGGATCCGGCTCAATCCCGCACATCCGCGGGATCGCGCCCTGGAATCTAGACCGCGAGGGCGCGGATCCGGACACGTCCGCCGCTCGTGCAGGAGTTGTTTCTTACAGTGGAGACCCATGCCAAGAAGCCGCCTGCTTGCCTTCAGGGTGTCCTGATGTTCTTGGGTTTCGATGCTTCTGCTGCGGACAGCGTGACGTCCCCACACCAAAAATCCATGGACGTCCTGGGGTCTCAGGGTTGGGCTTCTTGTGGAAGGTTTCTTGTGGACTGGCCTACACTGCACCTACGCCTGAGGAGCCCCGGCTGGCGCTCGTCGCCAGCGGCGTGCTGTGCGCCTGCGCCATCGCCATCGGACAGCTGAACGCCATCGCACCGGCGCCCCCGGCCGGGACCCCGCCCGCGCGGCCCCGGCCGGCTGCACGTCTGGTGGGCTTGTCTTCCTCCGTCACCACCATCAGTAGGAGGGAGAGGGGGTCCTCATCCTCCTCCTCCTCCTCGTCCTCTTCATCCTCCTCTCCCTCATCATCCTCCACCTCTTTCCCCCCTCCAACTTCTGGTGGTGGTGGTTGTGGTGGAAGACAGGCCCAACAACGTGGGAGAACCCATGGCCTGAGTGACCTTTCAAAACTGCTGGAGAGCGTTTTTCCTCCCCTGAAGATTCAGGAGTGGAACAAAAGCACAGACACAATTCATCGTCGATCCCCAGGAGAAGGCTGATATGGGACTCGGGGGGAAGACGAACATCCCGAAGAGATGCGAAAGTATGGGAACTCCTGGGATTCGTGTCGATCTGTTCGATTGTCTCAGCCATGCGCAGAGGGGGGTGAGGGGAGGGGGGAGGGCTTCTTAGAAGCACCCCTGCTTCTTAGAAGGCGCGGGCCTCATCTATAGATGTAAGGCCGGCGCCTTCTAAGAAGCAGCCTGCTTCTAAGAAGCCCCCCCCCCCCTCCCCCCACCCCCTTGTGCGCGCCGCCAAGTGTCCCAGGGCCCATTCAAAGATCACGGCGTAGCCAGCGGGGGGGGGGGGAAGGGGGAGGGGGCCGGTCACGGCACGAGGCGCGCCTGCGCCTCGAGGGAATGCTCAGGAGTGGTTTCCTCCTCCTCCTCCTCCTCCTCCTCTCTCCTTCTCTCCTCTCCCTCCTCCTCCTCCTCCTCCTCTTCCGCCTCCCTCCTCCTCCTCCTCCTCCTCCTCCCTCTCCTCCTCCTCCTCCTCCTCTTCCGCCTCCTCCTCCTCCTCCGCCTCCTCCTCCTCCTCCTGGCTCATTCCCAGATGGTCCCGGCAGGAATCGTGACGTGACCCGGGGGGCGGGGGAGAAGATCAGGAGGGAAGAAAAGGACACCGACACAAATAACCGAGGCAGGCCATGAATAATCCCCCCCTTTCCGGCGAAGTGATGATGCATCCAGCACCCGGAGGTGTTATTTTGGCACCCTGAGGAGGAGAGGAGGAGGAGGAAGAGGAGGAGGAGGAGGAGGAGGAGGAAGAGGAGGAAGAGGAGAAGGAGGACGACGAGAAAGAGGACGAGGAGGAGGAGGAGGAGGAGGAGGAGGAGGAGGAGAAGAAGGACAGGGATGATGATGAGGAGGAGGAGGAGGAGGAGGACCATTATCATGTTGTTGTTGCGTTCTGGTGCGGTGCTAACGATATTTCTCGGCTCAGTCCGCCCCCGCGAATGATTTATGTTCGTTTCGGAGCTAACAGTAACCCAGTGGGTGTTCTTGATGGCTTTTTGGGTTAATCGTCGATCATCCCTCATAAAATGTGGGAAGTGGGGGGAAGACGAACACCAAGAAAGTATGGATACATATGGGAAGTCCTGGGATATGCCCTTATTCATGTGTGTGTGTGTGTGTGTAACCTGGGGTCTCTTCAGAGGGGGGGTCGGCGGGGGCGGTCGCGGGCGCTATCGCGCACGATGAAGAACGAGCTCCTACTGGGCGGGCACGGACGTCCAATATGCTGAGGGAAGCAAGGCGGAGGGGTTTCCCCTCCTGGGGGCCTTCGCCAGGCCCAGGGACCATCGAGAGAAGACTCGGGATTCGGTCGACCAGACGCAAGAGTGACCTGTCGCCGGAGTGACTCTTGGTGCGGGCTCAAGGGGGTCCCCCGATCGCTGGACGCGAAGCGGTAGCAGCGGCTCGCGTGCCCAAGTCTGGCCACCCCGCGCCCCCGGGTTAAGCCGCGTACGTAGGGTCACTGCTTGCCCAGGGTCACTCCTGCGCGTAGCCGCTTCGGAGGCAGCAGCGAGGGGGGTGATGACTAGGGGGGGAGATGGACCTCGTGGCGGGGGCCACGATATCTCCCCAGATTTCACGGTGCCCCTTCTTATTTTGTTGACCGAGGGAGGTACTTTTGTTTGGTCCCCCCCCTTTCTCCCGGCGGTGACTAGGACTCGTCCTGAAATGTGCCCCTCCTCTTACTGCTTCTCGTAATCGTAGTCGCAATCGTAGTCGCAGCTGTCGTCGTCGATGTTGCGCGGCGGGTGCCGCGGAAAAAAGTAGTTACCCCCTATTGGTGGGATCCCAGTCCTTCAATAACGCCGCCGGATTACCCCTTATTGGAGGGGTTCTAAAGACCTTTGAGGGTTACCGTCCTCGCCCCCCCCCCCCCCCTGGGGCCGCGCGCATGCCGCCGGTGGCCATGATTTGCGCCCCCCCCCGCCCTCCCCTTGGCCGCCCCCCTGTCGGACGCCCCAGAAGAAGATGACTCGAGATGAAAAGCCAGTCCCGGGGAAGGGGTCGAGACTTTGGGCACGCCGCGCTGGACAACTCGAGTCATCGTATCTCTGGGCGGGGGCGGCCGCGAGCCAGTCGCAGTCGGAGGGGGCTAGGACAAAGATAAGTCCGTTCCAGAGCGTTCCGGAACGCTCAGAGAAGGCCGCGGCGCCCGATGCATCCTCGAGAGTTGCCGGATCTCAGAGATTCTCGTTTTACCCTCGCCCGATGTTGCCTTCGTCCTGGCTTCGTCTTATCAGGAGGGAAAGAAACACACAGACACAATTGATCGGCGATTTCCCAGAAAATATGGGAACATATGGGAAATGGGGGGAAGACAAAGACCCAGAAAGCATAGGAAAATGTGGGGAATATTTTTACTTGTGTGTATTTATTTGTGTGTCCCAGGGCCCCTTCGTCTTACCCAGGTCAAGGCAAGGAGACGACGAGAGACGGGGAGAGAAAGGAGGCGCGTGTGCTGGGAGCGCCCCCCCGACGGGCCCGCGGCTGGTCGGGCCAGAGCCGCCCGATCTCGGAGGTGATCGTTTTATCCTCACCCGGCGGCATCATCCCTCCTCCTCCTCCTCCTCCTCCTCCTCCCTCCTCCTCCCTCCTCCTCCCTCCTCCTCCCTCCTCCTCCTCCCTCCTCTTCCTCCTCCTCCTCCTCCTCCTCCTCCTCCTCCTCCTAGCACGCTTTATTGCGGAGTTGCGAGGCGGGCGAGCCTCGCGCGACGCTGGCCCTTCGCAGTCGCTCGTCCGCCGCTCTCCGCGCAGTGCTCCGAGCAGCGGTCGCTCGCGGCTGGGTGCGGCGCTCGCTCCGGGGAGGAGGGCGGGGGGCGATGAGAGGAGAGGAGAGCAAGGAGGAAGACGAGGAGGAGGAGGAGGTGGAGGAGGAGGAGGGTGGAGGAAGAAGAAGGAGGAGGAGGAGGGAGGAGGGAGGAGGAGGAGGAGGAGGAGGAGGAGGAGGATCAGGACGCGAAGCTAGAGGTAGGAGGACGAGGATCCCGACAAGGAGGAGGAGGAGGAGGAGGAGGAGGAGGAGGAGTAGACTGAAGCGGGAGGAGCAGCGGCAGGAAGTAGAGGAGGAAGCGGGAAGTTGAACGACATGGAAGCGCAAAGAGAGGCAGAGGCCCCGAGGAGGAGCAGGAGCGGACAGAGCAGGAGGAGGAGGTGGATGACAAAGTGGGCCCTTCAGGTGCTCACCATGTTTTTCCTTATGTGCTACACGTGCGTGAATATGTCATGCACTGTTCTGGAGGCGCTGGGTGACCCGAATTGGCGCCCCCGCTTTCCATTTCACCACTGGTCTGTGTCTTTGGTTGGCACCATATTGTGTTTATTCGAGAGGCTTGATCTATTCCGCCGACCCCGAAAGGTAGCATTAGACATGCAGGACAGGCTTGATGGCCGTTTGCAGCTCGCTTGGGCTGGCGCAGATCAAGTCAGGATGATGGTTGGGCCAGCGGGAGGAGGTGGAGGAATATGGATACCAAGGCAGGGTTCGACCTGAACAGTGATGTTCGTATTTGTTTTGATTTCGTGTTCCCTCGATCTGTCTTCCTTCTGCCTTTGCTGCGAAGCGAAATCGATACGAAAACGGTCCATGCAATACCCCAAACATCGTTGAGGTCGAGCCCTGGATGAAGGGAGGAATGGGGAGCAGCAACAGGATGAGGAGGATCAGGATGTGCTATCTTTGCCAGGGCCAGGCGCCCTGTGACAGCTGCTGGGGCCGCATCACGCGCTCGTGGCGCCATTACCAGCCAGGGCTGTTTACGACCTGCTTGAATGCGATTCGATTCGCCAGATGAGGCTGCAAGGCTGGTTCGATTCGATTCGGCTCGATTCGCCAGCATCAGCCAGGGCCGACCAGAGCCAGGCGCAGAGATCCGGTCAGACTTGTCAACGCATGTTCCTCTGACTACCGAAGGTCGGGGGCAACATTTGGCAGGACATGGGGTATGCGTAGTTCCTCCTCATCTAAATCCTCTAGTTCCTCCCTCTGATCCCTCCCCCTCCTCCTGCTCCTCGGTCCTCCCTAATGCCCGTAGCCATTTTGGCTCAAGGTGCAAGACTCTCAGGTGAGTCAAGTGGATACCGCTGTTCCGCAGCAGCTTTCAGCAATTCTTCACGCTTAGCGTATCCCCACCAGTTCTCCGCTGGCATTCGCTCAGTGGTCTTCTGCATGTGCACTAATTTTCTGGCATTACGCCCCATTGCCTTCTGACACGCCCTCTGGACTTTTCCTTGCGGGCCGCCGAACAGAAAAAGTATCCCCACCAGTGGTCACCTCCGCCATCGTTGCTTGCGACCCCGCTCTGACCCTCGCGCCTTTGGCACTCATTCTGGTTCCGTGGAGTCGGGTGAGGCGCCCTGGCGCTCAGGTGACGTGGGTCTTGACCAGTCCCGGCACGAGTGCTTGCACCCTGGCTTTTGGTTCCCAGCCACCGCCACAGCCAGGCCGTGTCTGCCGTTGCCGCTTGCCTGTTGTGATGCTGGACCACTGGTTCTCTCAGGAGTGATTCAGCCTTCTTGGTCGACCATGTGTGTTCCCCCTGTCGGTCTGCTGCCAAGCACGTTGGACTGTTTATGCAGCCGCCCCGCGCTTCGCCACTTCTGTGGCGCGACGACCTCTGGCGCCTGGATGCGACAAGGTCCAACTCACTCGTCTCGGTGGTCTCGTCCCTCGTGTGGCCGCGTGCTTGCACAGCCTCTTGGCAGCCCCGGCAGCCCTTGCAGCCTCCGCCCTCGGCGCAGCCCCGCTCGCCCCGGCGGTAGCAGCTTCTGCCCTCGGCGCAGCCCAGCTTTGCCCAGCGGTAGGTTTTGCTGTGGCATGCGCGCGCTAGGCAAGTAGTTCTGCTCGTAGCCCGAGCCGACCTGTGACGTCGCCAGCGCCTTCGCCTGCGGTTGCGAAAAAATAAAAAAAAATCCCCACCAGCCCATTCAGAAACCCTGCCCATGAGAGCTGACGTGAACAGGGACGAAGAGACCCATACAGTGAAGCAGAGCGGGTAGCCAGGGTGAACAGAGATCTCCAGGAGCAAGGGGGTGGCCTCGGAGGGCCTCTTCGGGCTATCCTTGTGGCCCGCGTGAGGGGTGATTGGGCAACTCAGGGACCAAGCCAGGATTTGCCAGCAAGTGCCCACAGCGGGGCATTTGCGCTACCATTGCCAGCAGGATGCGATTTGGAGTGGGCGCGGGCCAGCCATCATGTGTGTCAGAAAATTTGTACGAGGCGTTGTTAAATTTGGTTTTCGCTGCCCCTCGCTGGCCGATCGCATTAAGGAGAGGTGGCAAGACTCGCAGGTCAGGTCTTTGAAAACCCGGCGGCTTGTCAAGGGGTCTCTCGTTATTTTCCGGGCGACCTTGCTTGCTTTGGGATGGAAGAGCGTGTATCTGCATTCGTTGGTCGAACCAGCCTCCTTGTCGCAGAGAGGGCCCCACCATCATGCTTTCTTGCGCGCTTGACTCCTTGATTGAAACCTCGGTGTGTCACGGGGCTCCCGTGTGCGAGGCTGGCCTCGGAGTTGACACCGGGGCGCGGTGGCGGCACGTGCCTCGCTTGGCTTTCAAGGCTCGAGAACGACAGCCGCCGTTCCTCTTGAGGCATGGCTCGCTGGATCGCCGCGCGGGCGGAATCTCGGGAGTGCGAGTCTGCCAAGCACGGGTCTCGAAAGTGCCAGCGCGGCGCGTGCTCGGGCGACGGGGCCCGCCAGGGGGGGGCTCCGGCTGCGCCTCCCCGGGTCGAGGCCACCGGCCACGCCACTGGCCCAGCTGCTGGGTGCAGCAGCTGGGCCAACGGCCTGCCTGCCTTGTTGTGCCGCGGTCTTGTCTCCCTTGCCAGGCTGGGCCCCGTTTGGCCCAAGGGGCGCGGTCTGGTCGGGTCCAGGCGCCACGGGGGCCTGGCACCTCTGGGTGCTTGCGGGGTGGGTGGCTGTTGGGTGGAGGGGTTGGGGGGGTTGGGGCAAGAACGCCCCTATCCTGCGTAGTTGTCGTTGTTGCTGCTGCTGTTGCTGTTGTTGCTGTTGGTGGTGGTGGTGGTGGTGTTGGCGTTGTTGTCGTTGTGAATGTTGTTGGTGGTGGTGTTTGTGTTGTTGTTGTTGTGGTTGTTGATGTGGTGTTGTTGTCGTCGTTGCCGTTGCCGTTGTAGTTGTAGTTGTTGGTGTTGTTGGTGGTGTTGGTGTTGGTGTTGTTGTTGTTGCTGCTACTGTTGCTGCTGTTGCTGTTGTTGTTGCTCTGCTCTTGTTGTTGTTGTTGTCGCCGTCGTTGGTGTTGTGGTTGTTGCTGTTATTGTTGTAGTTGGTGGGTGTGGTGGTTTTGGTCTTGGTGGTGGTGTTGTTGCAACTGTTGTTGCTATTGTTGCTGTTACTGTTGCTGGTGTCGTAGTTGGTGTTGTTGGTAATGTTGTTGTTGGTGTTGGTACTGTTGTTGTTAGTATTGTTGTTGTGGTTGTTGTGGTGTCTGGCGCCTAGGCTCCGATGGCCTGGCATGCATGTCTTGACTGGCGCTCGGGTTGTACGGGAGTGGTCCACAGTCCTATGCAGTCGGTTCGTCGGGCCGAGTTGCGGTCGATCGTGGATTGTTCCAGGGTTGTCGACCACAGCGGTGATTTAAGATTTTGGCGCGAACATGATCATCAAGTCACTGCCTGTGCGAAGGGCAAATAACTCCCTTGCTGCAAGTTGTAACACGCTGGTATTCGGCATGAGCTGCTCGCCCTTCTCCATGGCAGAGAAGGCCTCTTCGAGTTATTCGAGCTGCAGCATGCCCCTCTCCGCATGGCGGGCGGCTGGCCTTTAAGTTCGACCGTCTGCGTGCCCTGGCCCCCCCCTGGAGTGTGTGTTGTTTGTGGATGCTGCTGCTGGCGGCACCTTTTGTCACCACCTACCAAACCACCCCAACCCAACCCGAAGGCCTCAATTTGCCCTCCATTTCCAGTGGGGGGGGGGTCGGGGAACATCGAAAAAACACGTATGGAACCCATATCCCCCCCAACCCGAAATTCGGGTCTTCGGGTTGGGTTGGGGTGGTCTGGTAGGTAGTCATCTGCAGTCAGCGCCTCGGAGGAACGTCCGATCCAGGAGGCCGCGTGCCAGCGCGCCCAGGCCCCGGCTGCCGAGGCGGGGGCGGTCCGGCTCCGCGTGCCGCTCTGCCCCCGTGCCGCAGCCGGGGCCTCTCTCGTGGCCCCGCCCGCGAGGTCGAGCAGGTCCGAAGCGGGGCTGGACCCAAACTCTCGGGCCAAACGAAAGGGGGGGATACACCTTAGGCGATGCTTAAGAAAACTTAGATTTTCGGCCAGAGTCTCGATTATTCTTAACGTTTCAATGTAAATCCTAAGATTTGAATGGAAGTTTTCTGGATTTTTATTCAAGTTCTGAGACTCTGAATTTCTGAACCCATGATTTCTTAAGCATTTCGCAGGGTGTAGGGAAAGGGGGGGGTACTAAAACAGGGCCAGGATCGGGATGAATCGCTCCAGAGCGTTCCGGAGCGCTCTCAGGGCGTTCCGGAACGCTCTGGAGCGGCCGCGGCGCCCAATGCGTCCTCCGAACCCGCCGACTCTCAGAGATTTCGAGTTGTCCCGATCCGATGTTGTCCCGAGCTTCGCGTCGTTTTAGGTACGGAATCTACTGCATGCAGCTGGGTTCGGCTTCGCCGCCGGGCCTATTCCTCGATGCATGGGCGCCTCCCGGCGCCAGGAGGCGCCGGGAAAGTCAGCTACGTGAGCTGGTGCTCTACTCTACCCGTTGCTACCCCCCCCCCTTCGTTCCCTCCGATAAACGTTGTTTTGCTGGACGTCGGTTGTGGTTTGTTTTTCGCTCTGGCAGGGAGGCACAGGACAACAGGCAGAGCAAAACGAGCAACAGCACGACCGCAAAACAAACAACAACGTTTCGGTTCCGCCCCGGGCCCGAGTGCCGCCCTCAGTGCGGAGGGCGGCCCCAGAGGCCCATGCTCGCAGGCTACGTTGCCCAACCCCCGACCGTTCCAAGAACAATCAGGAGGGACAAAAACACACGCGCACACACAGACACAATTAATCGTCGATTCCCCAGAAAATAAAGGAAAATATGGGAAGTGTGGCGGGGAGGGGGAGACGAAAACCCAGAAGATATGGGAAAATACGGGGATCCTTTTATTTGCGTATTTGTTTGTGTGTCCCAGGGCCCCTTCAGACGAGTAAAGCCCCTCAGGAAAGGGGGGGAACCCTGGGATACACCCGAAGGGGGCTTTTCGGACGCACCCCTATCGACGATGGGCGCCCCCCCATCCATCGTATCTCCCAGGGCTGGGCCCCGAGATGTTTTTGGTCCATTCGCAAACCCCACGAAGCCTGGGACGTGGGTCGACATCTCATCTGTTTCGGGCAGTGCCGCACTTCGTGGGCCCCGGAAACAGCACGGCCGTTTTTTCACAGTTTTCGAAACAGTGCCTCTTGAACATGGAAACGGCAACAACACGGCTTCAGGATTGGAACCGGAGCGGAAACCGGTAACAACGGCGACGGAACCAGTGACAAAAACGGCGTCGGATCCGGCAAGGGAATGGCAAGACGGAGCCGGTAGAAGAACGGCCATGTCGTTACCAGGGCACACTAAGGCACCCGCCGCGCAAGAACGACGACGACAGCTACGACTACGAGGGCGACTAGGACCACGAGAAGCAGGAGGAAGAAGAGGGGGGGCAGTTTCAGGACGAGTCCCAGGCACCGCAGGGAGAAAAGGGGGGGATCAAGCAAAAAGACCTCCCAAGGCTCGGGAGGCCCACCAAGGTGCCGCAGTCTCAGCACGGGTGACCGGAAACGTCAACCGGAACGGTTCCAGGAATGGAACCGGAGCCAGAACCAGTAACAACAACGGCGACGGAACTGATAAAAAACGACGTCGGAACCGGCAACAAAAAACGGCAAGACGGAACCGGTAAAGAAACGCCCTGTCGTTTCCAGGGCCTACTAATGCACCCGCCGCGCAACAACGACGACGACAGCCAAGATTATGAGGGCGACTACGACTACGAGAAGCAGGAGGAAGAACAGGCGCCAGTTTCGGGACGAGTCCCAGGCACCGCCGGGAGAAAAGGGGGGGGATCAAGCAAAAAGACCTCCCTAAGGCTCGGGAGGCCCACCAAGGTGTCGCAGTCTCAGCACGCGTGTTCGTCTCCCTGCCGATGGGGCCCACCGAGGTGCCGCAGTCTCAGCCAGCGTGTTCGTCTCCCTGCCGATGGGGCCCACCGAGGTGCCCCAGTCTCGGCGCGCGTGTTCGTCTCCCTGCCGAGGGGGCCCACCGAGGTGCCCCGTGAGGCCGCACGGCCGCCCCGCGGGCCCCCCGAGCCGCCCCAGGCCCGCGCGTGCCCCGCCGCCCCCCGCGCCGAGCGCGGGGGGGCACTCCTCCCCCTCCTCCTCCTCCTCCTCCTCCTCCTCCTCCTCCTCCTCCTCCTCCTCCTCCTCCTCCTCCTCCTCCTCCTCCTCCGCCTGCTTTTCCTCCTCCTCCGCCTCCGCCTGCTTTTCCTCCTCCTCCTCCTCCTCCTCCTCCTCCTCCTCCTCCTCCTCCTCCTCCTCCTCCCTCTCCCCCTCCTGCTTCACCTCTTCCTCGTCTTCCCGCCCTTCTTCCTCCCTTCCCTCCTCCCTCCGCTCCTCCCTCCCAGGGCCTGTAGTTGGGGGGAGAGAGAGAGAGAGAGAGAGAGAGAGAGAGTCCAGACATAATCGCGTCGTTAAACAACATCAGGCATCTGGGGGCCCTCTCCGGGCCTCGGGAGCGCCAAAGAACGACTCAGGACGAAATATTGGCCTCGGGGAAAGGGTCGGGGTTTCCAGGGGCCCCGTATTGAAAAAAACAGGACGTCGCATGTCTGGGAGGCGGAGCGGCGCGGTGGTCTTGTCGGACGCCCATCGGCGAGCCCCGCCGCCCGATGGGCGTTTGCTTGTTAAGGTCGAAGGCGGTCGTTCCTCTTGTCAGGCTGTGCCTTGGACCCCCCCTTTCCCCTCCTCCTCCTCCTCCTCCTCCTCCTCCTCCGCCTCCTCCTCTGCCTCCTCCTCACCTCCTCCTCTGCCTCCTCCTCCTGTCTGACAGGGTCAGCTTGGGGTAATCCTTGGGTAATCCTCCTCCTAAATCGCTGGGTACAGCGCACGATCGCTCGTCGCCGAGGTTTCCCCTCGCGATGTCTTAGTCGCTGCGTAACCTCAACCTTCGACCCGATATCGGTCCGCCGCCGCTGCCGCCTCCTCCTCCGCATCCTCTTCCTCCTGGCCTCGGCTTGTCCCTGGGCACGGCCCATCATGCGCGCCCACCTCGGCGTGGACGAACCGTGGCCCGTGGCCTCGTGCGCCCCGCCGCCGCGGCTTGGCTGCTATCTTCTGTTCTTCGAGGGGCGAGGCTCCGATGAGGAACGGGTGCCCTCTTTGGCCCCGGTTTCCCTTCCCTTTCCTCCTTTGCCCCTTTGTTGGGGGCCTCTGCACTTCCCTTGTTGTTGTTGCTCCTCTTTGGGGCGCCCCCGGGAGGGCCTCGTCGCCACCGCTGGCTTCGCCTCGACGCCCTGGTCGGAACGCACCCCGGGAAGGGTCCGGGGAGCAGCGGCATCGGTACTTACTGGTTCCCCCGCAAGCGGTGCGTTCGGGGCACCAGGCCCGGGTCAAGTCGCAGCACGCGTCTCCAAGGGAGACTCGGGAAGGGCCTGCTGTCCGGGCGCGGCGTCCGCCGCGGGGGCTCTGCAGCGATCGTCGACGGCGGCAGTGCGGCGGCGTGCTGCCCACGTTGTTGCCCCGTTCTCGTTTCTGGTCGCGGCGGACCCCTTTTTTTTGTTTTCTCTCTCTCTCTCTCTCTCTCTCTCTCTTCTCTCTTCTCTCTCTCTCGCTCTCTCTCCTCCCTCCTCCTCCTCCCTCCTCCTCCTCCTCCTCCTCCTCCTCCTCCTCCTCCTCCTCCTCCTCCTCCCCCTCCTCCCCCTCCTCTCTTATCCTGGCCCTCGAGCCCAGCTTGCAGACGATTTTGCTGCCACAAGCTTCTAGCAAACAATCTTGCTCTCAGACAAGCACAACAAGAACTCTTCCCGTCCTAATTACTGTCCAGCTCTTCACATGCCCTTATCTTGAAACGGCACGCTCCTTCCTTTTCCCTCCTTTCTCTCGTTTTGCGCGAACGCGTGGGAGCGCCCCTTCGGGTGGGCACTCCTTTCATCATGTTCCCTCCTCCCTCCTGGCCGCCCCCTCCCCATCCTCCTTCCTCCTTCCGACTCATCCCCCCAAACCGTCGCAGTCCTCCTTCCTCCCCGCGCCATCCCCCAGTCCTTCCTCAAGTCGAGAATAAACAAGGCTGCATAAGCAATGGTTTTAGACAGTCGGCGCGGATGTTGTTGGGATCTGCGCTGGACCCCCCTGGCGACGTCTTCGGGTTCGCCTCGGGCGCATTCCGCGCGCCTGGGAGGGGAGTCCTAAGCTGATCGACGAATTCCGCGCGGACCTCCAACAGTTTTGTTTACGCTGTCGACTATCTTCTTTCAATCCTCTCACTCTTTCGCCCGTGTGTCCACGCTGGCGGCACACTGTTTTTGGCATATGTTCTATTCATGAATCCCTCACTCAGCCCCTCTATCCCCATCCATCGATCCATCCGGCCTTCTACCCTCCCTCCCGCCCTCCCTCCGATCATCCATCCTACCCTCCATATCCCTCAATCCCTCCATCCTCTCATCCGTCCATCCATCCATCCTTCTGTCCACCCGTCCCTCATCGTACGCCTCCGTCCTCCCTCCCCCCTTCGTTGTTGCCTCCTCCGTCCCTCCTGCTTCCCCTCGCCCGCCGCTCAGCGAAGGAGGGCGGGTGCCTCGAGGAGAGAGGGGGCAGGCGGGCGCGCGAGCGCACCTCCCGGTGTCCCGCGGCGAGCGGGGCCGGCGGGTGGATGATGTTCGCCATGGACCCGTTGATGGCCACGCTGGCCATGGTCGGTGGGGGGAGGAGGAGGGGGAGGGGGAGGAGGAGGAGAAGGAGGAGGAGATGGAGGAGGAGGAGGAGGAAGGAGGAGGAGGAGGAGGACACGCAGGGAAAAGTCGGGGGGGGGCCACGCAAGACGGAGGGCGCCCTGACCAGAACCAGACGGATTGGTCGCAGTTTGCCTGCCCCTCTCTCTCGCGTCGCGATCTCGCGTCTCCCTCGGAGCCAGGCCCCGCAACCGC
>CAUYUJ010003058.1:0-42500 GCA_963575745.1 Prorocentrum cordatum | reverse complement strand
TCTCCCATTTTTCGGCCTCTGGGGGCCCTCGCCGGGCCCCATCACCGTGAAAAAGCGGCTCAGGATGAAAAACCGGTCCTGGGGAATGGGTCGAGTCGTTTGGGGACCGCGCATCGACAAAAATCACGACGTCGGATCCCTGGGTTGCACCTTGGCTCTTTCGGCCCATCCTTGGCGGCTCTCGCTGGCCAACCTCGTTAGAGAAACGCGGGCGTGGCACTCCCAGGCCCTCGCATCCTCACCGCGCGTCCTTGTGATGCGGGTCGACTGCATTGCCCGCCCGTGCGCGCGCTTGGAACTCCGCCCGCCCGTCAGGGCTTGCTCGCCGCGACCGCCCGTATTGCATGTTGAGCGACACGCGAGCACTGAAGAGCGATCATTGTACAATGGTTGTTGTGGTTGTTTGGGGCTGGGTATGTTATTTGTTTGTGGGTGGTTCTGTGCGCCATGTGGGTGTGGGTGTGTGTATGTGTGTATTGTGTCTGTGTGCGGCGTGTATGTGTGCGTGTTTTGTGTGCTGAGTGTGTGTGTGTGTGTGTGGTGTGTGCGTATGTTTGTGCGTGTGCGTGTGTGTGCGCGTGCGTGCGTGCGTGCGTGCGTGCGTGCGTGCGTGCGTGCGTGCGTGCGTGCGTGCGTGCGTGCGTGCGTGCGGGGGTGCGTGCGTGCGTGCGTGCGTGCGTGCGTGCGTGCGTGCGTGCGTGCGTGCGTGCGTGCGTGTGTGTGTGTGTGTATGTGCGTTTGTGTGTGCGTGCGTGCGTGCGTGCGTGCGTGCGTGCGTGTGTGTGTTTGTGTGTGCGTGTGTCTGCGTGCGTGCATGTGTGTGCAGTTGTGTGTGTGTGTTTGCGTGTGTGTGTGCGGTTGTGTGCGTGTGTATGTGTGATCGTATTAGTATCTTGTATGTGTGGTTTTGCCCTGGAGGGAGGTTCGCCTGCAGCCGCAGCGCGGCATCGAGGCCTCCAGCGGCCAAAGCCCTTCGGCTCTAGCCTCAGGCTCAGCCCGTCTGCACTCCCGAGCCCGTTCGACCGCCGAACCCAGGCGTAACCGAACGGTGCAGGTGAGCAATTGTTGGGCCAGGTCCAGCACGGGGACCGGCACCCCGTGTCGGTAGGCCGACGCGGTCCCTGGACCCATCAGCACAAGGACCCCCAGGGTCAAGACAAGAAACACCACCCGGACCGGACAATTGGCGTTTACTGAACGGCCTTGGGCGTCTACTAAACAGCCTTGCCCTGCCTGATTCCCTCTTTGCTCTAGTATCGAGACGTTTGAAATTGGTCTGTTACGAGCTATAACACGATTCGCACTCTGCACTTTTTTGGTGAGAGGTGATGCTTATTTTCTGTACTTCATTCGAGCTGTAGGCTAGCTACGGAGCTGCGATGACAGGAAGTGTTGAGACGTGCTATAGTCTAAAGCATTTCGACGGCCGAGATCGGCCTGCTGGCGCGTTTGCCAAACGGCTTCGCGAGTCGGGGTGGTGATCATCGGGGTGGATGGTCTGCCTTCCGCAGGGGGGCCGCCGCTGGCGGGCCCCGACGCAGGCCCAGCTGCCGATGAGGACCCCCACAACATCGGGGGTGGACAGACCTCCTACCCTGACACGTCGATTAGCAAATTGGCCGTTTTCGGTTCGCGAGAGGGCGTCGCGGCCGTCATTTTTGCGGGTCCAGGTCCGTCGGTTTCGGTCCCAGGCCCTTTTCAATAAAGGGTGGTTTACTAAAGGGAGGTTTGTCCCCCAGGCGGCACAGCACTGGGCTCCATCAGTTCCCCCTGCAGGCCTCTAGAACGCAGACAGCCTACCTAGGGTTAAGTCGGGCACGTCCCTCTGCAGGAGGGAGATCCCAAAACAGTCACAAAATGGTCGGGACACGATGTTGTTGTTTCGCATTCTTGAGCATGTTTTGAACATTTCCAGGGTGTTCTTTTTAATTTTTCGCCCAGAATCCCCCTGCAGGGGGACATGCCCGACCTAAGCCTAGGAGGAGGGTCGGGGGCAGAGGGGTGGAGGAACCTACGGAGGCGAGACCTCTGGGTCCTAAACCCTTGGTGCGCAGGCCCCGAGCAGGCTTCCGCGAGACCTCTTACCCGGGGAGACCCCTTGGCCGACCGAGGCCCCGCAGGCTTTGCGAAGTACCAGCGCTGTCCGACAGGCCCCTCGGCGCCACCCTTGACCACCGAAGGCCCTTGAAGCAGCCACGGCCTCCCAGGAATCTCCCCAAGCTCCACCCACCCCCCCGCATCAGTGGGCACGGGCTCGGGCCTGGGCGGCAGAGGGGCAGGGGCTGCGCGCTTCCGGCCGAGATCCCCACGGGTTTGGAGGGCTGCCTCTAAGGCACGCCGCTTGAGGGGCAGCCGTGTCAGATTCAAGGTCCAGGACAACATCAGGATTGCCAACACCTCGTTGCGTCTTGCTTGTAAACCGAGAAGCAGAAACGCAGGACCGTCCGCGGGGAAGCGGCGGAGACGATGGAACGGGAGGAGTGCGGTGAGTTGCGTTTTTCTTCACGTGTGCGCCTCTTGGGCGGAGGAGAGAGCAAGGAGGAGGGAAGCAAAGAGAAGGCGACGCAGGAGGTGACGGGGAAGAATCGAAGAGGCGGAGGAGGAGAAGTAAGAGGAGCAGGGTGCGGACCCAAGGACCCAGAGGCTGTCCGCTGGGGAGGCGGAGCTGAGAGGAGGGAAAGGGGAATGTGTTTGGTTTGAGCCATGCCCTTGTGTGTGATTGGCGTGGGCGGATGAGGTGGAAGAGAGGAGTGAGGAGGGAGGAGAGGGGAGGAAGGAGGATGGAGGGAAGGAGAAGGAGGAGGAGAAAGAGAACCATCAGGGATTAGGCAGGAGGGAGGGGAGGAGGAAGAGGATGCAGAGGAAGGAGGAGAAGCTGGAGGAAGAGCGTATCGGCGGCCGCCCAGGGATGAAGTTTCAGGTCGCGAAGAACATTCTCACCAAGATGGACCTGAAGGTGCACGCCAAGAACTGGCGCCCGCAGTTGCTCGTCATCACCAAGGCCTCCATCACCGGGGACGCGCAGGTCGAAGAGGAGCTGGTGCAGGTGCACGACCCGGAGCTGCTGAAGTTTGTCTCGCAGCTCAAGGGCGGGCGCGGCTTCGTCATCGTCGGCGGCGTTTGTTGCAGCAGCGAGTTCGAAAATTTCACCGAGGGCGCGGGCATGTTCTCGGGCGTGGAGAAGTTCACAGCTTCCGATGGACAGGTGTTGGCGAAGCCTCTTGGAATCAACATCTTTGGTTCTGCCCACCGCCCTCCGCCTCCTCCTACCCATCCCCTTGCGCACCTTCCCCCTCCATCCATCCCTGCCTGCACTCCTGCTGCCTCCTCCCACTACGACCACCCACTGCTCCACAATGCTCACTCTCCCACTTCACGTGCCCCCCCCTATCCACACCCTTTCCCGCTCCCACCCCCCCACCCCTTCCCCTGGCCCCTCGCCGACCTTCCTCACCTCCACCTCCATCCATCCTTGCCACCTCTTCCAGGTCTCGTCATACTGGCTCCTCCCCCCCTCCCCTCCCCCCCGCTACCTCCTCCCCGCTTGCTTCCTGGGAGAGCCCGCCCCCTCCTCAGATTACCTCCTCACCTTTCACACCGCCTGCCCTCCCCTCCCTGCCCCCGCAGGTCGCTTCCTCTCTATTCCTTCCCATCTCCATGCCCGCCTCCTCCTCCTCCTCCTCCGCCTCCTCGCATGTCCATCCTCTTCCTCCTCCTTGCCCCTGTCCTCCTCCTCCGCTTCCTTCCCGTGCCTCCCTCCCCTTGCCGCTTGCGTTCGCCCCTGCACTCTATTCCCCCCCCCCCCCGCAGCAGGTGGACGCCGCTGCTCACACCCCTTTTATGTGAAGTCATCGCGGCGCCCTCGCTCTGCTCCTGCAACGGGCGGACTTCCTCCGAGCGCAGAGCAGCAGTGCGTGCGTCGGGCGTGCCCCACTACAGGAGGAATACCCAAGAATACTCGAAGAATTGCCTGGGGACGACTGTTCTACCATTCGTTGACCATGTTTGAATCTTGTTGGACTAGGAGGCGGGGGAGGAGGGGGAGGGGGGTACGGCCGACCAGCGTCACTTCCCAGCTACCCTCCCCCGCCCCCCCCCCCCGCCCCCGTCGGATGCACCCCCAAGCGGCGAGTTCCCAGCTTCTGTCTTCATGCTGCTTCTCTCACATATGCTTGAGATTTCGTTCAACGTGCTGGACTGCAGGCTCCCAGGATGATCAGACAAGCAGCCATTTAGATATTCTCTGGATTTTATCAAAATTCTGCGGGGGGGGCAGAATTTTTAAACATTCTAGAAATTTTATTTTTTTTGCTATTTTGCCTGATCCCTGGTTTTCCAGATCCTGGGCTCAAGTGGCCTCCCCAGGGGCCAGGGACCAGGCAAAATAGCAGGTTTTTGTAATAAAACAAATGCTATTTTGCCTGATCCCTGGTTTTCCAGATCCTGGGCCCAAGTGGCCTCCCCAGTGGCCAGGGACCAGGCAAAATAGCAGAATTTTTAAAACAATTTTTAAACAATTTATTTTTTTTGCTATTTTGCCTGATCCCTGGTTTTCCAGATCCTGGGCCCAAGTGGCCTCCCCAGGGGCCAGGGACCAGAATCTGGCCCCCTGGGGGGGCCCAGAAGCGTCCGCGCACTTCCCAAGACGGGCAGAGACGGCATCCGAGGAGCCCCGAGAAGGCCCGAGAGTTCGCAAAACAGTTAGCTTTGCTTCGCGCGGGCCAACACGACCCCAAGTGGGGTCCAGGAGGGTTCCCAGGGGGGGGTCCTGGGGGGGTCCCCGCATTATAAACTCATGGAAAGGATCGAGGATTTGTGTGCCGGAAGCTGGGATCTTACGGCACGCAATTTCGTCGGCGGCGCGCCCAAGGCGGCCCAGGAGGCCCCCGAGTCCGCCTCAAGACGGCCCAGGGAGGCCCCAAGAGGCACCCAAGAGGCCCCAAGAGTCCCCCCCCAAAACTCCGAAGGACACCAGGAAATTGCCCAAAGGCGTCCACAACCCTCCCCAAGAGTGCCCTAAGGCCCCCAAGAAGGTTTCCAACAGGCCACTAGGAGGACCCCCCCACAAGGCTTCCAAGTGGCCGCCGCCGCCGCCGCCGTCGTCGTCGTCGTCTTCGTCGTCGTCGTCGCCGTCGTCGTTGTCGTCGTCGTCGTCGTCGTCGTGCTCGTGGTCGTGGTCGTGGTCGTGGTCGTGGTCGTGGTCGTGGTGGTGGTCGTCGTCGTCGGAGGAGGAGGAGGACGAGGAGGAGTGTTTCACAAACCCCATACATGTCAGCCATGCAAGCATCAGCACCATTGCATGTCATCATTTTCTTGAGATTGCCCGAACGTAAGGAGGAGGTCTCTAAACGCCTGTCGGGGAGTTCTGCGAAATTCCCAGTGGGGCCACGAAACGTGTGAGTGACGGACAGGCTGGTCCCGACGCCGCACGCGAACAGCAGACGCTGGGCCTTGAGGTGTCCGAGACAGGCGAACGGCATCGGTAGCCATTTGGGTCGAAGCTCAATCGCGCCAGTGCGGCTCGAGTATCTTTGCCTACACAATGACACGTTGTAGGAGTTTCGCCCGTTTCTTCATATGCGTGGTCGTGTTGAGTGGGTTGCAAGAAGCATCCGCGACGGGGTCTGCGAAGGAAACCGCTTTGGACCTGTATGAGCGAGGGGAAAAACTGTTTTAAGTGTCCCACATTTGGCTTACCTGTTTTAAGACAGTGCAGTTATCAGTACGTATATATACATACATATTATATGTATTATAATACGTGTAAATGTAGTTGTATATGTATATGTATATATACAGTAATTCGATGTATGTGTTGTACATACTTTAGTTGAACATATATGCATAGACAATGCAATATTCGTGTGTGAGAACATGCATATATGTTGATCCACAGAGGATGGGGAGGAGGATGGGCCTGGTTTTCCAGATCCTGGGCCCAAGTGGCCTCCCCAGGGGCCAGGGACCAGGCAACATAGCAGAATGTTTAAAACAATTGTTTAAAACATATGTGTTTTGCTAGTTTGCCTGATCCCTGGTTTTTCCAGATCCTGGGCCCAAGTGGCTTCCCCAGGGGCCAGGGACCAGGCAAACTAGCAGAATGTGTTAAATTTTTGAAAAGCATTTGTTGCTATTTTGCCTGATCCCTGGTTTTCCAGATCCTGGGCCCAAGTGGCCTCCCCAGGGGCCAGGGACCAGAATCTGGCCCCCTGGGGGGGCCCAGGAGCGTCCGCGCACTTCCCAAGACGGGCAGAGACGGCATCCGAGGAGCCCCGAGAAGGCCCGAGAGTTCGCAAAACAGTTAGCTTGGCAATGCGCGGGCCAACGCGACCCCAAGAGGGCCCCAGGAGGGTTCCCAGGGGGGGGGTCCTGGGGGGGGGCCCGCGTTGTAATTCATGGAATGTATCGAGGATCTGTGTGCCGGAAGCTGAGATCTTACGGCACGCAATTTCGTCGGCGGCGCAGAGCGCCCAAGACGGCCCAGGACGCATCCAAGTCCGCCTCAAGACGACCCAGGGAGGCCCCAAGAGGCACCCAAGAGGCCCCAAGAGTCCCCCCCCCCAAACTCCGAAGGACACCAGGACATTGCCCAAAGGCGTCCACAACCCTCCCCAAGAGTGCCCTAAAAGGCCCCCGAGACGCCCCAAGAGGCTCCGATGAGGCCTCAAGAGGAGCCCAAGAGGCTGCAAGAGTCCCCGAAGAGCCCCGAGAGGCGCCAAGAGGCTTTCAAGATGCCCTGACGAGGCCCTGAAGACGCCACCAAGGGCCCCCAAGAAGGTTTCCAACAGGCCACTAGGAGGACCCCCCCACAAGGCTTCCAAGTGGCCGCCGCCGCCGCCGCCGTCGTCGTCGTCGTCTTCGTCATCGTCGTCGCCGTCGTCGTCGTCGTCGTCGTCGTGGTCGTGGTCATGCTCGTGGTCGTGGTCGTGGTGGTGGTCGTCGTCCTCGGAGGAGGAGGAGGAGGAGGAGGAGGACGAGGAGGAGTGTTTCACAAACCCCATACATGTCAGCCATGCAAGCATCAGCACCATTGCATGTCATCATTTTCTTGAGATTGCCCAAACGTAAGGAGGAGGTCTCTAAACGCCTGTCGGGGAGTTCTGCGACATTCCCAGTGGGGCCACGAAACGTGTGAGTGACGGACAGGCTGGTCCCGACGCCGCACGCGAACAGCAGACGCTGGGCCTTGAGGTGTCCGAGACAGGCGAACGGCATCGGTAGCCATTCGAGTCGAAGTTCAATCGCGCCAGTGCTGCTCGAGTCTCCTTGCCTACACAATGACACGTTGTAGGAGTTTCGCCCGTTCCTTCATATGCGTGGTCGTGTTGAGTGGGTTGCAAGAAGCATCCGCGACGGGGTCTGCGAAGGATACCGTGTTTGACCTGTATGAGCGAGGGGAAACTTGTTTTAAGTGTCCCACCATTGGTTTACCTGGTTTAAGACATGGCAGTTACCAGCACGTATATATACATACATATTATATTTATTATTATACATATTTCCGTATTCGTATATATATATGTGTATATATATATGTATTGTACATAGTTTAGTTGAACATGCTTGCATCTACAATGCGATATTTGTGAGTGAACATGCATATGTTTTGATCCACAGAGGATGGTGAGGAGGATGGGGAGGAGGAGGAGGAAGAGGAGGAGGAGGAGGAGGAGGAGGAGGAAAAGGAATATGAGGAAGTGGAGAACGGTTGCTGTTTTGGAGCTGCAAAGGGTTCCTGTGGGGCCTTTTTCGGGGTGCCTCCTGGGCCGTATGACGGAGTCTTGGGGGGGGGGGCCTGGGGTGTCTTGGGGGTCTTTCTGGGTGGGCCGTTCCTGACCGTTTGGGAGGGCCCTGGGGGCTTCGGAGGGCCCGTCCGAGCGGAGGGCGGGAGGGGAGGGGGGCGAGGGAGGGCGGCTGGGAAATGACGCTGGTCGTCGCGACGGGGGGAGGGGGAGGGAAGAGGAGGAGGAGGAGAGGAGGAGAGGACGAGGAGAGAGGGAGGAGGAGGGAGGAGGAGGAGGAGGAGGAGGGAGGAGGAGGAGGAGGAGGAAGAGGGCATGGTTTCGCCCCAGATCCGCCTGGTAGGGGGACATGCCCGACCTAACGCAGTGCCCGAGTCCCGCCCTGCGGCTGCGGGGGGCGAAGTGTTTTCCTGGCAGTGGCCAGCAGCTGTCGATCGAAGACGGAGCTGGTGCTGCCCAATCCGACATGTCGAGCGAACGTGTCCCCCTCCTCCCTCCCTCCTCTTCCCTCCCTCCTCCCTCCCCCCTCCCCCCTCCTCCCTCCTCCCTCGCTGGCGGCTTACCCCTCCGAGCCGCCAGCTAGTTTCTCTTACACAAAAGAAGTGTAACGGCCTGTAGCGGGCAAAATTCCTCCCTCCTCCCTCCTCCCTCCTCGACTGAAGCATTGACTGCAAAGCACTTCGTCAGGTGGCCATGCAGAAGCTCCTGCATCAGTACGGCATTTCGGGATTTGGCAAGGTCATCTATACCCACGACTTCCAGGAGGGCGTCATGGGCCTCGTGCAGAACGCAGGCGGCTGGTCCGCCACCTCGTCCACCCTCTGCGGCGTGGGGCTAACGCTCCAACGCGTCGCGAACCCCCCTTTCAGACCCGGGTAAGGATGCAGTGGGAGTGGTCACACATGCCGCGCGCCGTCCCGCTCGCTTCCACCCGCCCTCCCAACACATACGTAGCACCTACGAGCGTCAGCATATTCGGCGGTAGCCACTGGATGGACAGCCACTGGGAACCAGGATGTACGCCTGGTGCTCGAGGCTGGCGAGATGCACCACGAGTGCCAGGCGCGCAGCGCGCACCATGTGCGGCAGGCCCCGCAGGTGCCCAGGAGCGCCAGGCAAACAATGGTGCGCCAGATGCGCCGCGTGCTCTACGTGCGCAGGTGTGCCACGTGCCCTGGGCGCACCACGCGCACGACCCTGGCAGAGCATGCCAGGTGCGCCAACGCACGTGGCAGCACACGTCCAGGAAGCACGTTGCCTCCCCACGCGAACTTCGACACCACGTCGACCTCACCCAGATCACGCTCCGCCGCCTTGAGCGCCGCGAGAGCGAGAAGGGAAGACAGCAGGCTCTCGGCGCCCTCGCCCGGCAAGCTCTCCCCCATTCCGCGGCAAGACACGCCGCCGAAGCCCAAGCACAGCAAGCCCAGCCGGCGGCCGACGTCGCGAGAGGACCTCGCCGCCCAGGAGCGCGCCGCGGAAGAACGCGCCGCGCACCATACACAGTGGCGGCGTGGTGGCCGTCATGGTGTACGGTACGCGCCCCCGCAATCGTTTTGTATACTTTTCTTTGACAGGTAAGAGTGGGCCTGCGCACATCAGGCGATACGCGGACGCCCCGACCGCCAGTGCCACAGGGACTATACTGCACAGTGATCGCGGGAAGCGCGCATGGTCCGCGATGTTGCCGCAAAGAGTACTTTGCAATCTTTTCGACAGGGATGGTGGGAGGGAGGGGGTCGGCATGGTTTCGCGTCGACGGCTGTTCGAGTGGGGGAGGGGGTGTTTATTATAAGGGGGCAGAGGTCAACCCATTCCCGGATGGGGCAGAAGACGGGGTTTGGAAGGCAGAGTTCGCGAAGCCTCTCGGACCGGAGGGGTTGGTGGGCGTACCGCTTCAGCATGGGGGCCAGGCATGGGACGGCCGCCGGGAGCATACCTCCGATGTGATTCCCGAAGACGGGCCCGGAGGATCGCACGGCATCGCCGATGCATCGGCGACGCGGCGCGATCTGAAGCCCGTTCTGCTACCCAGGGGCAACGATCGGGGGGGAATAAGCACAGGGGGGGATGCATCGACCCCCAATCGCCCATTGATCGCCGATAGGGGCCCGATAGCCCCAGCCTGCCCAGGAAGGTGCGGATTCTCGCCGGTCTGTCGGCGGTGCATCGCCGATTCCAGCTCGATGCATCCCCCTCTGTGCCATTCCCCCCCGTATCGTTGCCCCTGACGCCGCGGCTGCCTCGGCGATTCGGCACGACCCCGGGGCCGCCCCCCCGAGGCGCGAGGAGGATCGCTGTTCGCGCCTCGCGGTCTGGACCGAAGACTTGTGCCTGCCCTCTGGGCGGCGGCGGCTCGAGGGCGCGAGAGATGCATTGCGTCGGAACTGTCCCTCTACAGGAGGAGTGTTCCAAAATAGTTTTGGGTCGACGTTTGCTTTTTTGAGCAGTGTTTGAGTATCTTTTGTTGGTATGTTGAATGTTCCTCCCGAATCCGCCCGTAGGAGGAGGAAAAGGTACCCATGTCGCTACTTGTCCCTCGCTTTCCTTCTGTTGGGCCTCCTCGGAGGCCCTCGTCGCCACTGCTGGAGTCGCCTCGAAGTTCTGGTCAGATCGTCGCCGAGTAAGGGGGGGGAGTGAGAAAGAGAAGGGCTTCTCAGAAGGTTCGGAAGTCTCCCGGCCTTCCGAGAAATGTTCCAAGCCTCCCCCGAAAAAGACATTTTTTTTCTCAGAAGGTGCGGGGGGTTCTGAGAAGTCCCGCCGCCTTCCGAGAAAGCCCTCCTTCTCATTTCCCCCCCTCGCTCGCCGCCGATCAGAGCGCACCCTCCTCCTCCTCCTCCTCCAGTTGGTGGTGTCTTCTGGGTTCCCCCGAGAGCGTCGAAGGCCTTGGGACCTTCCAGCCGAACTGCGTGATGGCCTCCTGGCCGCGCGAGTGGCGCAGCATCCACAAGGACGCGTCGGGGCGGCCTTCGGGGCGGCGGCCCTCGGGGCGTCGAGAAGGAGCAGCCGGCAGGATCCTCGAAACCGAGCCAGTCAGCATGGACATTAGCTTCGGAGGAGGAGGAGGAACATACAGGAGGAGGACAGAGGATGAGGGTAGAGGAGGAGGAAGAGGAGGAGGAGGGGCAGGAGCAGGAGGTAAGAAGGGGAATGAGGAGGAGCAGCAGCAGCAGGAGGAGGAGGAGGAGGAGCAGGAGCAGGAGGTAAGATGGGGGAGGAGGAGGAGGAGGAGGAGGAGGAGGAGGAGGAGGAAGAGGAGGAGGAGCAGGAGCAGGAGGAGGAGGAGGAGGTCGAGAGCATGGGGGGACGTGGAGAAGGTAAGAGGAGGAGTGTAAGACAGAGGCGGAGCCATAAGTCGAATATAAAACAAATGCCATACACACAGCGTTCGAAGGTGGCAACTCCCATCTCATTTCTCCCCCCTCATCGCCCCACCATCTTCGCAGTCCTCCCCCCTCGTCCTCCTCCATTCGAAGACGGGACACCAGCATGCACTTGCGCAGTTCCGCGCGGGCTCTGTTTTGGTGTCTGGGTTGGCCCCCCCCCCTGGTGGCGCCTCCGACGCCGTCCCTGGCGCGCTCCGCGCGCCAGAGAGGAGGGGGGTCCATTGCCCCGATCCGAGAAGTCCGTGCGGACCTACGACAGTGTATGTCTCTGCTGCGTTGTTCTCTTATGATCAGCAGCGGGGGGGGAAAGGGAAGAGAGGATCGGGTGGAGTCGGGCGAAAAAGGGGGCGTGATTGGGACAGGGGGCGGCAAGAGGAAGGGGAGGAGGGGGCGGAGGGGGGGAGGGAGGAGGAGGAGGGGGAGGAGGAGGGGGAGGAGAGGGGAGGGGGAGGGGGAGAGGAGGGGAGGGGGAGGAGGGAGGAGGGGAGGAGGAGGGAGGAGGAGGAGGAGAGGAGGAGGAGGAGGAGGAGGAGGGAGGAGGAGCGGGACGAGGAGGAGGAGGAGGAGGGAGGAGAGGAGGAGGAGGAGGATGAGACCTTTTGGGCCATCTTGGAGACCTCTTGGGGGCCTCTTGGGCTGTCTTGGGCCATCTTGGAGCCATCTTGGGCCGTCTCGGTGGCCTCCTGGCCCCTCGGACGCCTTCGGAAGCCGTCTTGAGGGCCTCTCTGGGCCGACCGGGGGCCCTCTTGGGGTGCTCCAGGGCAGTCTTGGAGGCCATCTTGCGCGTTTTGAAGGCCTCGTTGGCCATCTTGGGGCCCTCTTGGGACTGTCTTGGGGGCCGTTCGGGGGCCGTTCTGGGGCCCTCTTGGAGGCCTGTTGGGGCGACCTTTGGTGACTCGTGGGCCGTCTCGGGCCGTCGGAAGGCTGAACCGAAGCAAATGCCCAAATCCTTCAAATATGTTCGGGTAATATACGATTTTGGCCTCTCCGGGCCTTCCTGGAGGACTTCTTGGAGGCCTCTTGGGCCGTCTTGGAGACCTCTTGGGTTGCCTCTTGGGCTGCCTTGGGCCATCTTGGAGCCATCTTGGGCCGTCTCGGTGGCCTCCTGGCCCCTCGGACGCCGTCGGAAGCCGTCTTGAGGGCCTCTCTGAGCCGACTTGGGGCCCTCTTGGGGTGCTCCAGGGCAGTCTTGGAGGCCATCTTGCGCGTTTCGAAGGCCTCGTTGGCCGTCTTGGGGCCCTGTTGGGGCAGCCTTGGGAGCCTCTTGGGTCGTTCTGGGGCCATCTTGGAGGCCTCTTGGGGCGATGTTTGGGGGCTCTTGGGCCGTCTCGGGCCGTCGGAGGACCGAAGAGTAGCAAATTCCGAAAGTCCTAAATCAATGATTGGGCATCTTCGGGCCTTCTGGAGGACCTTTTGAGGGCTTCCTGGGCAGTCTTGGAGGCCTCTTAGGAGCCTCTAGGGCCGTCTTGGGCCATCTTGAGGCCATCTTAGGTCGTCTTGAGTGAAGATTGGCCCGTCTTGGAGGCATCTTGGGGCCATCTTAGCCGTCTTGGAGGCCATCTTGGCCGTCTTGGATGCATCTTGGAGGCCATCTTGGGCTGCCTTGGAGCCGTCTGGGTCAGGAAAAAACGTTTGCAACCACCTCCTGTGGGGCTCTATTCGGGCCTTTCGGGGACCCTGGCGGGCTGGGCCAGAGCCCCAGGGAGAGTTCTCTTGGAAGAAGAACCAAAGCCAAAAGCGAAAGGGTTCAGCACGCCGGGCACCCCGGTGACAAGCCAACAGGGGGCGGCGGATCTCATGGCCTTCGGCCCATCACGCCACGGTGCCTGGGTTGTGGGCACGAAGCCTATTGGGTGTTCGTTGGGATCTCGTGGGAGGCCTCTCGGGGACCCCTTGGAGGCAGCTCAGAGGCCTTTCTTAGGGGCCGGTTTTGGGGCCCCTTGGGCCCTCCTTTGGGCCTCGGGGGGGCCTCGTGGGGGCATCCTGGGGCCTGCTGGGCGCCTCTCGGGGCCTTCTGGGGGCCTTCTGGGGGCCTCTTGCCCTCCCTTCCCGTGGTGATGTCGGGGGGTGCCCGGCTGGCGGGCGGCGGGGCGCGCCCGATCTGCTTCTGTCCGCGCTCCGCGTGTTTTTTTTTTTCCGCGCGCCGGCCGGGCGCCCCCCCTCGCTGCGCCGTCGTGGCCGCCTGCGGTCTCGTTCTTGACGCCCGAAATGGGTACGGTGCCCAACAGCCTTTCCTGTTCATTTTGAACAGGAGACTCGCTGTCCACTCCGCCGCGGCCTGTGTCCATTCGAGACAGAAGGCCGCCTGCCCAACAGCGGCCGCTGTTAATTTGGGACAACATTTGTTGTTGGGAATTGTACCCATTGTGTCCGTACCCATTTCGGGCGTCCAAACTCTTGGCCCCGGGCCTCCCAGAGGGGGTCGGAGCAACCTCAGGAGGTCTTCAGCTGTTGCAAGCAGTGGCGAAGCGTCCTGGCTCACGTATAGGCCCACCAGAGAATGTTCTGAGACACGTTTGTGGTCTGCATGCCATGTTCTTATAACACGTCTGGCTTGGAGTGTACCATTATGTTCTAAGAACATTGTTTTTGCTTTTCTAACTTATTGGGGTTCTAAGAGGATTTCGTGGTAGGCCTACAGGAATGCTGGGACGGTCGGTCCCTGCTCAATTGGTGCCCCCCCCCTGTCGTTCAGGGTCTCGTGGCGCTCTGGGCCTGTCAGATGGGGTTCAGGGCAGCCTCAGGAGGTCTTCAGTTGTTGGCCCCCCTGTCTCTCTCGGCGGGGAACACACCTCGTGAGTCGTTATTGTCGTCGTCGTCGTCGTCGTCGTCGTCGTTGGGCGGCGGGTGTCGCGGCGAAATAATTATGCGACACTGTTGGTGGGTTCCCAGTCCGTCAAGAAAGTCGCCGAAAAGAGAATCAGTTTCCGGGCATTGGGGAGGTTCGCAAGACCAATCGTGATTGAGTAGATGAGGTTGGAGGATCCAGCCTCATCGCCGACGTCCTTCGACGTGGGTTCTCGGGTTCGCCGTGGGTTCAGGGGTCGAAGCAGGCAGGGTCGGAGGATCGCGCCGCATCGCCGATGTGTCGGCGAGGCGGCTCGATGCAGAGCCCAATGTTTTCCGTGTCGACGTCACGGATGTATCGCCAGTTTCGCCGAGGCATCGGTGATGCATCGATGAATCGGCGCGATCCTCCGACCCCGTCTACTCCGACCCGATGTGGGCGCCTCGAGCGCCCTCCGGGTTCCTGAATGACTCAACGCTAGCAAGTGCAGGGCCTGGTTGGAATCGGTCGATCCAGTTCGATATCGATGCCGGCTCGATCCGATGCGTCCCGATGTTTGCGTGTTGTTGTTCAGCGTCTCGCCGCAGTCGATACGATTCGATTCCGGCTCCGTGCCGATGCGGCCTGATGCAACGCACGTTCCGACCCGATTTCCCGATTCGGTGCGGATTGATCTTGCCGCTATTGGGGGGTCCAGGAGGTATGTTCGTTTCTTTAGTGGCAGCCCAGTGAATTCAGACTGCCGAAGCACCGACCCGACCCGACAAAGGCCCCCAGCGTCGTGTTTGCTTTTGCTTCACGGTGTGGACCCCCGTCGCGGTCTCGACGCCCTCCCACGGACACGTTTTTTCTTCGTCCCTGGTCCTTGTTGATGGTCTCTTCGGGGTCTCTTCGGGGCCAGTGGGGGCGTCCAGAGGGTGAAAATTGCCAAAACACTGAATCAGTGGCCGCGCTAGGGGGGGACGGGGGACGCATCGACCCCCAACGACCATTCATCGCCGATAAAGGCTTGATAGCCCACCCCGCCCAGGAACGTGCGGATTCGCGATCGAAGTCCTAGGGGCAGTTTTTTGTTTTTTTTATCCCCTGGCGGTAACGAGCGTGACCGGGTGGAATGGGCGGAGAGTGCCGGTCACGTCACGATTTGTGCCGACGCCGTCTGGACATGCCTAGGGATGGCGCATTCCCAGACGGCGCCAGCGCGAGTCGTGACGTGGCCAGGGCTGTGTGCAGGGGGGTGGCGGCGGGCCAGGCACGGGCGTGCTCGCGAACAGTCAAAACGCGGGCTCCCATCGCCGGCGCATCGGCGATGTGTCGCCGCTTCCAGGTCGGTGTCTCCCCCTTGGAGTTGGTCCCCCCCCAAACGTTCCCCCGCGCTGCGGTTGGCACGAGGGTGAAGGGCGACTTCCAGCCTCGGCAAGGGTGTCCTCAAGTGTTCCCTGCTTGGGCTTCTGCACCTTGGAATACTGTGCGTCATGTGCGCGTAAACACATAAGATAGAGGTGAATATGGCATGCTCCAGACGGGGCCTCGCCTTCGAGGATCGCAGGAGTTGCCAACTCTGCCTGGGCGGAAGGTCGGCGGAAGTTGGCTCGAGTAGAACGAGAGCGGCTCCTGGGCGGAAGGCGGCGGAAGTACATGATAGGGCCCCGAGAGATGGAGACGTTTTTGGGTTCAGGGCTTCCCCCGAGGATCGAGCCAACGGAGAACGGTATGCAATCAACTTGCTCCGCCGCCAGGTGCGCCTGCCCCACGGCGGCTGGAAAGTTTATACCATCACGGCGGCACGTCGGGGTATAGGCTTTCCAGCCGCCGTGGGCAGCAGGCGTCCCCGGCGTCGGATGAGCTGTTTTTGTACCGCCTTTCGCCGGCTATAGGATGGCGAGCTCGCGCGTACCCACCTGATACGCTTGGTGCAGACTTCCATCGCCTTCAGCAAGGTTCGGGCCGGACGAAAGGGGGGGATTGGGAAAGGGGGGGTTACGAAATTTGCTGCATGTAGCTGGTTTCGGCCTCTCCGAGGGGCCCATTCCTCGATACATGGTCGCCTCCGGCGCCGGGAGGCGCCGGGAAAATCAGCTACGTGAGCTGATTCTCACCCCCCCCCCTTTGCTATCCCCCCCTTTCGCCCGACCCGAAAGGTCGTGCTGATCCCGAAGGGCCACCTGTGGCCCAACTCGCTGGTGCGGCTCGGGGGCTATCCCCAGAGGCATGCGCCGCGCTCCGCTGGCTCCGTCGTCGTCGTCGTCGTCGTCGTCGTCGTCATCGTCGTCGCCTGTACCTTCCAGTTTCTGGGATCGATTTCCTCTGGTATCGTTGACCCCTGTGGGGGCCTCCAGAGGCCCATCGAGGCTCTCGTCGCCGTCGCCACCCGGGCAGGTTTTGCACGCCTGGAGTTCGGGCATTCAGTCCCAGCGCGACCGACGCAGGCTAGATCTGATGCTAAGCAGCAGTCAAGCACAAAGCAATTGCACGAGCACGTGATCTGTTTCTTGTCCATTCTTTTGCCGATCGGCGCGGGGTCTCGCACCCCCGCCCTTCCCCCCCATGGAGTAGATAGTGGTTGTTTTTGGTGCCTGTCTCTAGCAGGTGGAGTCTCCCCCACACGACGCACTGTGGCCAACAGTCGTGCTGAGCAGAGGTCCCCCCCCCGCCCCCGCTGACCCTTTCGTCCAGAGCCGAAGCGCCGAAGAAGAAAACGCTCACCACCGATTTTGGAAGGCCCGTGCGGGTTTATTGGATCGGCATTTGACCCTCCACCCTCTTTTTCGCGGAGCGCGCAAGGGACGGCGCCGAAGGCCGTCAGGGGGGGGGGGGGGGGCAGCGCCCGTCCAGTGAGCCCGCGCGGACCTCCGACAGCTTTTATTTGTTCGCCAATCAGAGCTTGCCTCTGTAGGGGTCCTAGCGGATTCATATGGTTAGGTGAGGTGTGGCGCCGATTTGGTGGCCGGCGGCCGGGTGCCCGGGTGCCTGGGGGTGCCCGTGGGTGCCCGGTTCGGTGGCCGGGTGCCCGGGTGCCCGGGTGCCCGGGTGCCCGTGGGTGCCTGGGTGCCCGGGTGTTCGGGGGTGCCCGTAGGGGTGCCCAGGGGTGCCCAGGTATTTTATAGCCATGTAGCCGAATAGCCTTATAGCTATATAGCCCAATAGCCCAATAGCACATACATATATACATATATATATATATATATACCATATGGCCTTATAGCCCAATACCTATATAGCCCTGTAGCCCTGTAGCCCTACAGTCCTATAGCCCCTACAGCCCCAGAGCCCAATAGACCTATAGCACTATACCCCCATAGCCATATAGCCCTGTAGCCCCATAGCCCTATAGCCCTGTATTCCTATAACCCCGCAGCCCCAACAAAAAATCTGATTGGGGTTTTCTCTGGTATCACATAGTTGTTGATGGGCCTGTTTTCCACCACCACCACCACCACCACCACCACCATAATTTGGAGGGGGGAGGAGGAGGAGGAGGAGGAGGAGGAGGAGGAGGAGGAGGAAGAGGAGGAGGAGGAAGACGAAGAAGAAAAAGAAGAGGGGGAGGAGGACCCCCTGCCCCCTCCGACTCGTGGCGCCGGCGGCGGAAGCCAGACGCATCGTTTTTTTTTGTGTCTGAGCTCGCGTGGCCCCCGGCATGGGGAGGCTTGGGAAAAGTGCCCCAAGCGACTCGCACTCGGGGGGCGGGCACCTGGGAAAAGTGCCCTCGCAACTCGCACTCGCGACTCGCGACTCGCAACTCGGGGGTCGAGCGACTCGCGACTCGCACTCGGGAAAAGTGCCCCAAGCAACTCGCACTCCTGGCCACCCCTGGCCACTCGGGGGCGGGCGGACATCGACATCTGGTGGATCGTTGGCTCGGGCGACATCCTGCTGCTCCTGCCGCACCTCCTGAGGAAGCACCGCGTCTGGCGGGAGTGCCGCACGAGGCTCTGGGTGCTCGCCGACAAGGAGCCGCGGAGAAGCTCGAATTGTAGTCTTCCCGCATGGTGACAAGGATTGCACCCCCCCAAACAAAAAAACAAAACAAAAAAAACCCAACAAACGGATTGCAACAAGAAAACAAACGATGGATTGCAAAAAAACTGATTGCAAGAAGGATTGCGAAAAAAAACAACCGATTGCAACGAAGGTTTTTTTTTTTTTGTTGCTTACCTCCTCGCTCTGATCATCCCCCCCTAGTCCTTATCGAAGACGCCTACGGCGAATCACCTTGGACCCTCTCGGAGGCCATCTTGGGCCCACACGGCCATCGTGGAGGCCATCTTGAGCCGTCTTGGAGAATGTCTTGTGGACGTTGAGGTCGTTTGCAGGCTTTCCGCAGGGCCGGCGGGACGCGCCGAAGCCCTAGGGGGAGTTCTCTTGGAAGCATAACCAAAACCAACACCGAAAGGATCTAGCACGCTAGGCACCCTTGGGACGAATCAACAGGGGGCGGCGGATCGAAGACGCCTACGGCGAATCACCGCCGCCCCCTGCCTTTTTGGAAGCGCCGATGTGGCCGAATGCTGAGGCCAGACCTGCCAAGCTATCGGACCATGTGTTCCCCGAATCGGCTTGGAAGGCCTTCGGGGAACACGTGGGCAATCTCGAAGGTCATCTTGGCCGCCTGGAGGCCATTTGGACCCTTTGGGGCCTTCTTGGAGGACGTCTTGGAGGGCTCTTGGGCCGTCTTGGAGGCCATCTTGAGCGTCTTGTAGACCTCGTGGGTCGTCTTGGGGGCCTCTTGGG
The DNA here is from genome assembly GCA_963575745.1 of Prorocentrum cordatum. Taxonomy (NCBI): domain Eukaryota; class Dinophyceae; order Prorocentrales; family Prorocentraceae; genus Prorocentrum; species Prorocentrum cordatum. The sequence goes on along the minus strand of CAUYUJ010003058.1, from coordinate 23,850 downwards.
GCCGTCTTGGGGGCCTTTTGGGGCCGTCTTGGGCCTCTTGGGCGATCTTTGGGGACACTTGGGCCGTCTCGGGCCGTCGGAAGGCCGAAAAGAAGCAAATGCCACAAGCCTTCAACAACTCATGGGAAATCAATGATTTTAGCCTTTTCGGCCCTTCCTGGAAGCCCTCTTGGAGGTCTCTTGGGCCGTCTTGGGTCATCTTAGTGCCATTTCCGGCCGTCGTGGTGGGCCCCTGGCCCGTCCGACGCCGTCGGAGAAGCCGTTTAGGGGGCCTCTCTGAGCCGACTTGGGGCCCTCTTGGAATGCTCCAGGGCTGTCTTGAAGGCCATCTTGGGCGTCTTAAAGCCTCCTGGGCCGTCTTGGGGGCCTCTTGGGGCCGCCTTGGGGGCCTCTTGGGTCGTTCTGGGGTCATCTTGGAGGCCTCTTGGGCGATCTTTGGGCGATCTTTGGGGGCTCTTGGGCTCATCGGGCCGTCGGAAGGCCGAAACGAAGCGAATGTCAAAATCATTCAAAAACCTAGTGACAAGGATTATTGTTTGCCTTTTCTGGCCTTCCTGGAGGCCCTCTTGGAGGCCTCTTGGGCCGTCTTGTGCCAGCTTCGAGCCAACTTCGGCTATCTAGGTGGGCTCCTGGCCCGTTTGACGCCGTCGGAAACCGTTTGGGGGGCCTTTCTGGGCGGACTTGGGGCCCTCTTGGGGTGCTCCAGGGCCGTCTTAGAGGCCATCTTGGGCGTATTGGAGGCCGTCTTGGGTCGTCTTTGTGCCCTCTTGGGGCCGTCTTAGGGGCCTCTTGGGCAGTCCTGAAGCAATCTTGCAGGCCTCTTGGGCGCTGTGGGGGCGACCTTGGGTGCCTCTTGGGCCGTCTTGGGTCGTTGCAAAGCCTAGAAGAAGCGAATGCCAAAATCCTTCAACAACCCAAGGGCAATCAATGATTTTGGCCTCTTGGGCCTTCTTGGGACCCTCTTGGGGCCGTCTTGGAGGCCACTTGGGCAATCTTGGAGGCCTCTTGGGCGATCTTGGGGCGATCTTGGGAGCCTCTTTGGCCGTCTTGGGCCGTCGGATAGCCGAAAAGGTGCAAATGCCAACATCCTTCAAAAACGTAAGGAAAATAAATGATGTTGGCCCTTTCGGGCCTTCCTGGAGGACGTCTTGGAGGGCTCTTGGGCCGTCTTGGAGGCCTCTTGCGGGCCTTTTGGGCCGTCGTAGACCATCTTGGGCCGTCTTGGGTGCATCTTGGAGCCATCTTAGTCGTCTTTGAGGCCATCTTGGTTATCTTGGAGGCATCTTGGAGGCCCTCCTGGGCCACCTTGGTTGTCTTTGAGGCCAACTTGGGGCAACACAGGCATTGACGGACGGATTTTCATGAATCTCCCAGGGCCCCGGCGGGACGGGCCGAAGCCCCAGGGGGGATTCTTTTGGAAAAAGAACTCAAACCAAAAGCCATATCATCCGGCACACCAGGCAGCCCATTTGATAAATCAAAAGGGGGCGGCGGATCGAAGACGCCTACGGCGAATCACCGCCGCCCCCTGCCTTTTTGGAAGCGCCGATGTGGCCGAACGTTGAGGCCAGACCTGCCAAGCTATCGGACCATGTGTTCCCCGAATCGGCTTGGAAGGCCTTCGGGGAACACGTGGGCATCTCGAAGGTCATCTTGGCCGTCTGGAGGCCATTTTGACCCTTTCGGGCCTTCTTGGAGGACGTCTTGGAGGCCATCTTGAGCGTCTTGGAGACCTCTTGGGCCGTCTTGGAGGCCTCTTGGGGCCGTGTCTGGGGGGCACTTGGGCCGTCTCGGGCCGTCGGAAGACAGAGAAAAAGCAAACGCCATAATCCTTCAAAAACCCATGGGAAATCAATGATTTTGGCCTTGTCGGGCCGTCCTGGAGGACCTCTTGGAGGCCTCTTGGGCCGTCTTGGGCCATCTTAGGGCCATGGTCGGCCGTCTTGGTGGGCTCCTGGTCCGTCTGACGCCGTCGGAAGCCGTTTGGGGGGCCCTTCTGGGCCCTCTTGGGGCCCTCTTGGAATGCTCCAGGGCCGTCTTGGAGGCCGTCTTGGGCGTCTTAAAAGCCTCCTGTGCCGTCTTGGGGGCCTCTTGGGACCGTCTTTGGGCCTTATTGGGCCGTTTTGGGGCCATCTTGAAGGCCTCTTGGGCGATCTTTGGGCGATCTTTGGGGGCTCTTGGGCCGTCTCGGGCCGTCGGAAGGCCGAAAAGAAGGAAGTGTCAAAATCAGTCAAAAACCTAAGGATAATCAATGTTTTTGGCCTCTTCTGGCCTCCCTGGAGGCCCTCTAGGGGGCCTCTTGGGCCGTCGTGGGCCAGCTTGGAGCCAACTTCGGCCATCTTGGTGGGTTCCTGGCACGTCTGACGCCGTCGGGAGCAGTCTTGGGGGCCTTTCTGGGCCAACTTGGGGCCCTCTTGGGGCGCTTAGGTGCCGTCTTGGAGGCCATCTTGGGCGTCTTGGAGGCCATCTTGGGCGTGTTGGAGGCCTCTTGGGCCGTCTTGGGGCCCGTCTTGGAGGCCACTTGGCCGTCATGGGGCCCTCTTGGGGGCATCTTCGGCGATCTTGGGGGCCCTTGAGCCGTCGGAATGCCGAGACGAGGCAAATGCCAAAATTCTTCAAAAACCTATGGAAAACCAATGATTTTGGCCGCTTCGGGCCCTCCTGGAGGACCTCTTGGAGGCCTCTTGGGCCGTCTTGGAGGCTTCTTGGGAGCCTCTTGGGCCGTTTTGGGCCATCTTGAGGCCATCTCAGGCCATCTTGGGTGCATCTTGGAGGCATCTTGCGGCCATCTTAGCCGTCTTGGAGGCCATCTTGGCCGTCTTGGAGGCCATCTTAAGAGAATTGAGCGCCTGCCGGGTGGCCGGCGGGACGGGCCGAAGCCCCAGGGGGAGTTCTTTTGGAAAAAGAACCAAAACCAAAACCGAGAGGATTCAGCACGCCAGGCACCCCTGTGATGAATCAACAAGGGGCGGCCGATCTAGTGGCCTTCGGCCCATCCCGCCAGCGTGCCTGGGTTGTGGGTTCGGGTCCTCTTGGGCCCGAAAAGTCACGCGAGAAGACGCGCCAATCCCAAAAAGATTTTGAGGTCCTGGCCCCTAAAAGGCTCGTCAGGAGTGAGGACTGAGGCTCAAAGGATTGGGCTAAGGACCTGAGGACGCGCACACTCCGTGCCCAGCGGCACGGTGGCAACTGTTTGCGCTGTGGTCTGTTCTGTCTTCTTCCTCCTCCTCCATCTGACACGGACTTCAAAATCGCTGGCGAGCGAGGGGGAGGGGAAGTGAGACGGAGAAGGCTCTCCCAGAAGGTGGCGGGGCTTCTCAGAAGCCCTCCGGCCTTCTAAGAAGTGTTCTGTGTCTTCCGGGCAGGCTCAGAAAACCCCTAAGAATGCTGGGAGTTTCCGAGCCTTCTGAGAAGGCCCACCCCTTCTCACTGTCCACCCTGGGCTGTCTGCCGACAAGAACAGATTTAGTTTGGGGGGAGGCGGTGTACCCCCTTACAGCCAAGACGTTGAAGTAAGGACCGCTTTGGGTTCGGTAGGAGCTCGATGTTCCAAAGATCCTTTCGTGGCTGTTCCTCCAGCTCTCATCACGCACCCAGTCGTTGTTGGCGCCAAGAAGGGGCTTCGCTCCTCAATTTAGCGTTCCTTCTGATAGTACCTCGACTGTACCCTTACGTACATGCTGGTCGTTGAAATTAGAGATCTATGGATTTCCAGATCCCAATCTGCTTCAAGCGCATCCCTGTTTCAAGAGTAGGTATGAGTTCGCTGTGTTTTGTTATCATTTGGCCGGGCCCGAGCCTAATCTATTTGATCCGCCTTTTCTATCTCATGTTTTTTATCTACTTCTTTCGACCAACGTGTATGTTCTGGGTGTCGAGACTCTCCACCCTAGAGTGCTCTTCGTTTTGGGGTACAGTGGAGACCCATTCCAAGAAGTACCCTGCTTCCCTCCAGGGTGCCCTGGGTTTCTTGGATGTCCATGGCGTTGCTATGGAAAACGTGACGCTCCCACACCGCACAGCAATGGAGGCCCTGGGGTCTCAGAGTTGCGTTTCCTGTGGAAGGGTTCTTGTGGACTGGCCGTCCACTGCATTTCTGCCGACCGACGTGTGTGGTCCTGGTGTTGGGGTTCTCTGCCCTGGAGTGCACCTTAGGCGATGCTTAAGACAACTTAAGTTTTCGGCCAGAGTCTCGATTGTATTTAACGTTTCAATGTAAATCCTAAGATTTTGATAGAAATGTTGGGTTTTGATTCAAGTTCTGAGACCATGAATTTCTTAACCCATGATTTCTTAACCATTTCGCGTGGTGTGCTCCTCGATGTGGGGCATCCCTGCTCGGCCCTTGGCCTTCGGCGAGTGGGGGCTCCCGCTCTCTGGCCCCACGGGTCCCTGGGGCAGTGCCTCGGCCATGCTCTTCCGCTCGGGGGCAACGACAGGGGGAGGATGGGCCTATGCACAGGGGGGGGGGGGCGCCTCGATCCCTCCCCGCCGGTCGTTGAGGAGGCAGGTATTTCTGGACCCGCAGTTCCCAATCTGCTTTCGGCGCATTGCTGATTACTTCAATCATCGAGTGCGTTGTCCTTATCCGTCCTTTTCAGGGGGCGCGGGCGGAAGCCCCATCTACTTCAAACGCACTCCTGCTTCATAGTTCAACCCTTTGCTTCCGACCGACGGGTAGTCGCCCATTCATCGCCGATCGGGGCCCGATAGCCCACTCCCGGCGAGGAACGTTGGCATTTGCTCTTGGGAGCCTATCGCCGATCTATCGGCGATGTATCGCCGATCCAAGTTCGATGCTTCCTCCCCTGTGCCCGTCACCCTCTATCGTTGCCCCTGGCATCCTTTCTCTTTCCTCCTGGCGCGTGCCTGCAGGGAGCGCCCCACCCCTGAAGGTTTTCCGCGCTGCCGGGGGCCCAGTCTGACTTCGCCCCTGCCGTCGGTCTCGGGAGGGTCGATGGATCGAAATGTCAGTTCGGGCCCTATTGGGCCGCCTTGGGGGTCTCTTGAGCCGTCGTTGGGCCCTCTTTGAGGCCTCTTGGAAGCCATACTCTGTCCGCAGGCCTGCAATTGTGCTAGCTGTCACGATGCTACCGTTCGAGTAGGGGTGTGGGGAGGAGGAGGAGGCTCGAACAAGGAAGCAGAAAGCTGGGATCCGGGGCCCCGGTCGCGATTTTTGTTTGGATGTTGCTTTTGCGTTTGCAACGTCGGATCTCGGGGAGGGCGGAGGGGCAGGGCGGGATGCGTCCCATCAATCGCCCCTGGATCACCGATAGGGGCCCGATAGCCCCAACCTGCCCAGCAGCCCGCGGATTCACTATCGGGGGCCTATCGCCGACCTATCGGCGGTGTATCGCCGATTCCATGTCGATGCGTCCCCCCCTATGCCAGTCCCCTCCTATCGTTGCCTTCAGCTCGGGAGAAGAAGTTGGTATCGGGGTCCAGGGTCTGGGGATCCATGGCTGAGTGGGCTCTGGAAACGATGGGGCCGTTTTCTCTTACCGGTTCCTTTCTGCCCTTTTTGTGGCGCGTTCTATCGTCGTCCGTCTTTTCCTGGCGCTTGCTCCGGTTCCACTCCCAGAGCCGTTTTTGTTGCAGTTTCCGGTCTGATTGTTTGTTGATTCCATGTTTTCTGTTGTTTCTGTTCTCTGTTTTTTGTTGAGTCCATTGGACTCTGGTTTTTTGTTGATTCCATTGTCTGTAATTATGTTTCACCTCAACCTGGGCGCTTCGGCCCCTCCCTGCGGCACCCTCGCGGTACATTCTCGCAGGTCGCAGTTCGCAGTTCGCAGACCATGTTCGAGCGGCATTGGTTCCGAAACAGTGGACAAAAAAAACCGTGCCGTGGCCCCGGGCCCCAGTTGCAGTCCAGGGCCCCCTGCCCTCGGGACCCGTGAGGGTTCCAGAGAGCACGAGGGGCTCGAGCTCCAAGAGAAGGGCAAGCTGAGGAAACATAAATACGTGGGATCGGCGTCACCCTGACATACTCATACCATGTGTCTTGGCGTCGCCCCACCAGGGGCGTCGCGCGTACAGAGAAGTCCGATAGTACATGCGGCGTGGCGGGCGGCTTGTGACGCTTCTTGGCGCTTTCTGGACCGAAGGTTCCTGCCCTAGTCGAGGGAACAGTTCAGGAGCATACGAGAGACACAGGCTGCGAGCCCCAGCCGAGGTACAGTTAATTTAAACACATGTAAGCCACCAAGGATTCGAGCCCCAGGCAAAAGGGCAGTCCATAGGAGCCTGCGTGAAGCACCACGAACTCGAGCCTCAATACAGAAAAGTGCCCAAAGAACAAAAAGGCATCAGCATAAGTTGTCGGAGCTCCGCGAGGAGTTCTTGGATCGGCGCTGCTGGGCCCGCAGGGGCGGCGCCTCCGGCGCCGCCCCCTGTCGACGAGGGGGGGGTCCACCACCCATCCACGGGATCCGCCTGGACCTCGCAGTGTTGTTCTTCTTCTATTATAGTTCTTATTCTTGTTATCAATATCATTACTGTTCTTGTGTTTCCTCTTCTTCTTCTTCTATCCATGCTACTCGTTGTGTCCTGTGGGGCCCTCTCCTCTCGGGACTTTCCCGTGCCACTCCAGGGCCGTCTCGGGGAGCCCCCGTGGCACAGGGGGAGCCATTGTGAGCCGAAAGGCGCAAGGAGCGGGCACACGGACATGGCAGGCTCTGCCTCGGTGGTGCAGGACGAACCAACACCAGCCCTAGGTAAGGCCTCTGTTCGGACCTCTCTGAGGACTTCTTCGGAGATCTTTGGAGCCTCCGTCGTGGCGTCCTGGGGCGGATGAACTCGTCTTCGAGGCCTCTTGACAACTTGGAATCCCTTTTGGGCCGTCCTGGAAGCCGCGTTGGTGGAAACAGCGCTTGGAGGCCACGAGGGCCTCAGAGGCGCGATGCTAAGGTCTGGTTTCGCCCCGAACGGGAATCTGGACGACCATGGAGCGGGACAGGGGGGGGGACAGTCACCGCGCTGCAAAAGCGGGCTCCTGTCGAGGGAGCGCAGAAATGGATAGAAGGCGCGCGTGCTGGTCACAGTCCTCGCTTCCATGCGCAGAAGCAACGCGCTCCGTCGTCACATCTAGCGGAACTGCCCCCAGATTTACCAGTTTGAAAGATATCTGTATCCCCATGTTTGGTTTGAAAGATATCTTTTTCCCTATGTTTGACATCACATCATCTCGATGGATGGTCTTACTCAGTTTCTGAGGGCCTATCCCTAAGATTGTCCTCGCTTTTTGCTCGCCCATCTTAGGGATAGGGATACGTTCGAGGCTGGTTACATGTGTCGGGAGTATATTCCCCGATCCGTGAATCTGGCACCCGCGCGCCCAAGCCATGGGTCCGAACTTCATGCTAGCGCGTGCCTTGTCTAGCTGACCTTGCGAAGGCAGCCGACGACCCGGTCAAGATCAAGCAGGAGTTGAAGCACTACGTCACGGAATTTCGCTTGGAGATCGAGGTGCACGTGAAGGTCGTAGACCCTTGCGCTCTCGATTTTGGGGAAGAGTTGGGCGTCATGAGCTCGAGCTGGGAAAGGCAGCACAGCAAGGACACCGCGGCCAGCGAGCCGGAGCACTACGAGCTGAAAAGGGAGTTCTCTGGAGGGTCGACGAAGTCCAAGGATCGAAGAACCATAAATTTGGCGGCAGGATTCCGCATGCTTGAGAGTAATCGTCCTCGTCGTCCTCGACGTCCTGCTTGAGAGGGCGGTCTGCTTGAGAGTAATCGTCCTCGTCGTCCTTGTGATTGCGGAGGGCATCTCCATGTCTCCTCCTCCTTCGCGTCATTCTTCGCTCTCCTGCCTCATCCTCTTCCATCCCCCCTTGCCTCCTCCTCCTCCTCCTCCTCCTCCTCCTCCTCCTCCTCCTCCTCTTCCTCCTCCTCCTCCTCCTCCTCCTCCTCCTCCTCCTCCTCCCCCTCCCCCTTCCCCCCCCCCCCTCCTCCCCCTGGCGCGCGCACGTGTGTTCTCTTCGGCGCCGCCGCTCCCTCACCCAGCATAGACGGGTTCGCCGATGGCGTGATGTCGAGGCCAACGGGGCAGTCCCGCGGGCCTGGCCGTTGGGACACTTTCGCGGGCCGCTGGCGCGCAGGAGCAGACCGTCGGGTCAACCAACCCGCGGGCCTCGAGCGGTGCCCTCCGGCGAAACTCGCCGTGGGAGAAGCGGGTCCTCAGGGAAACGGGTCCCGGGATGTGTCGGCCGCTTGCCATGTTCTCCAGGGCCCTCCACGGGCCCCAGGACGGTCCGAAAGCGACTCTGGATGAACAGCTCTTCCTGGGGGCAGGCACCGGGGTCCAGGACCCGTCCGTTTCCCTCAGGGCCCGCTTTCCCCCAAGCGAAAAACCACTGGCGGGACGAGGAACTTCCGTAGGTTGATGACGTTCCTCCCCCAAGGCAACGAGCGCACCGACGATCTGTTCACCATGCTTGACATCCTGCGGAACCGCGCGCAGCAGGCAAGTCATATGATGATCGGCTTCGAAGGTTTTGTTCACTTGCTGTTATAGGCGCGCTTCGACACCGACGCTTAGATGTGACGTCGCGCAGCACTACAGCACGCAGTGCCCCTCGAACACCCGACAGCTCACGCCCATCAGTCAGCAGTTACGCCGACCTGGATACATACAGCAACGATCGCCCGGCAACCTTGCTTCGACGATCCGTTCGGGTGCCCTTTCGGGCTCCGGCGCACAAGTTTCCTTGGCCGACACCACAGGTGACCAAGGTTGGGGGGCCTGGAGCTTCCACAGTTGGGCTCGGCTTCCGAACCAACCCAGCAGGATGCCTACCCAGCCGCCAGAGATGATTCCAGTACCAGCACCGCCAGCTCTTCGGCAACCGCGATAAATAATATGGGCGACGCTAAAAAGGTTTACAACAGCCCGAACTTTGGGCAGCGCCATCCAGATGCTTGCGGCGAACCCCGCCATCGCGCCTGTGCAACAGCGCAGCAGGAAGGAAACGGAGTGTAGGAACGGCGCAATTCCGACAATTAGTCTGCATTGGGGCGGGTCGCGATCCCGACCTCGTATTCGTCCGCGCGGCAATGCGGAGGAGGAAGAGGCGGAGGGGGAGGAACAGGAGGAGGAGGAACAATTTATTGGAACCGTCCTGGTGCCTCCAGGGAGCTGCATGAAAAGCTTAACAAAGGGGCCACATGGGGAGCTCATTGAGCCTCCTGGGGGCCTCTCTCGCGCGCGTCGGCCGCCTTAGAAAAACAGTTGGCCCGTCCGACGCCTATGGAGGCCACTTCGAGAACATTTCCAGGCCGCGTTTGCGCAGTTTTGGAGCTGTTCACGACCACGTTCCCGGACAATTCACGCGCATCCTGTCACGCCCACTTCGCGCGTGAACGGTGGCGGATGTTTGGCAACCGGGCGCTGCAACGCCCTATGGCGCAGGCATGCGAACAAACCAGCATGTAACGCCCGAAGGGCCCCCAAACAAAGACGGGGAAGGGCAAACACCCCAGGAACTGCCAGCAACATATTTTGGTGGTCCCCAAACGTGGTGGTGAGAACACCCGGCGGTGAGTTTTGGGCGATTTGGGTAATGTTTTTCGAGCGATGGCTGGCCCAGGAAACGCAAAACCTCGTGGCGACCGCGTGTCCCCAAACCCGGTGGTGACCCAGAATTATTTTTTGGAGAATCGGGGTCACCGCCGGGTGTCTCACCACCTGGTTTGGAGACCACCAAAGATTCCGCGACTCTTTCGCGGGGCTCGGCAAGGGCAGCGGGGGCAAGGGCAATTTCAGGACTATACGTGCGGGGTCTGGTCGTGACAGGAGTCTTGCTGGGCGCGACGGCCAGATATTGAAACGCCACGGGTGCAAACGCGAAAAGCACCTGGTCAAGGACTGGCCTCGGCGCCGCGGACAGGAGCCAGCCCGCGATCTGTTCGCCGCAGCAGCGCGCGCCACATCCCCGCCGAGCCAGGGCGAAATTGACGACCGCCACCACCGATTATTGGCCTGGGCGATGGTGCCGTCGTGCCCGGCGGTCCTTGCCACTACTGAAACGCGCATTCGGGTCGGCATCCGTTCGGTCTTAGCGCTTGGCGGCATCGACGATGGAGCAGGCGCGATCGACCGCGATCGCGGCGGGGAATTGGAGATCCTCTTCGCCAGACTGACCGCGACTTCTGGCCAGGAGGGCGCCGCGTTGCCCGTCTGATCGCCGACCGCGTCGTCGACGGCGCCGGGGCCCGGCCAGCGGGCGCCCCCCCCCGCGACGCGTCGCGCAGCAGCGCGCGGATACTCCTGATGGAATAGGTGGGGGCGCAGTGACACAGGCATTGCCCCGATGCCCCCTCCCCAACGCCCCCCCTCTGTTCCCCATGGCCACGTGCATTTGACGCCCCGCGCGCCGCGAGGAGCCACCTGCGGCTGGGGCAGCGCGGGCCTGGTCAACCACGACGCGGAGACTGGGCGCAGGAGAGCTGGCCGGCTGCTCGGCTGAGACAGCTCGAGGGGCTCTGCGCTGTCTGCGCTGCGGACTGGCGGCTCGGCCACCAACCTCGGAGCGTCGCCGCGTCGGCCCGCCCTGTCGACCCCGCCAATCTGCCCCGGCGCGAGAGGGCAGCCAGCGCGCGCCCGACCACGCGGCCGCTTGAACTCAGGCGACGGCGCATTTTGCGCGGCAGCCGTAGCCACTTCGAGGCCAATTTCGCCCCGGCCGCGGCGGAGTTGTTCAATTCAGCCATGACCAACCACGTGCGCGATTTGCTCCGAGGCACACGCAGCGCGCGTGCGACAACCGCGCCGCGCAGGACAGCGCCGACGGCGCCGCGGGGGAAGGGGGGGCCGCCAGGCTGGCCATGCTAAGAGGTCCTGGACATCTGTGGGCACGCATGCACGTTGCAGATTACATTGTCCGCAACCTTCGCCCCAACGTGCATCGCGTGCGCCAGCCCTCGCCCCGCGGCGCCGTGGCCACCGCGGCCGGCGTCGCGCAATGCCCGAGCATCACGCGCGCCGTTGGACGCGCTCTCGCCGGCGAGGCCGCGCGAACAGTCCGCGCGCGCTGCGCGTTACCCAGGTCGTTTGTTTACGAGGGGCGGCGGCCGCAGTGGGAGAGATCGGAACGCGCCGCGCAGTTTGACCGCCCAGCTACGACGCGCCACATACATCTCATGCAACGCCCGAACAACGTCAGCCACGCGACTCGCCGCTGTTCTAATCCCAACATGAACGACTTGCTGAGGCGATTGCCGAGGTGCTCGGCCTTTGAGACCATTGGTGGAACCGTCGCAGACACGGCCTCAGGGGCCCCGCAATGCCCAGTCTGGGCGCGCTCCTTTGACGCGCGACCACGGCGGCGGGGAATCCAAGCAGGGCAACGCGCCCAATCTCAAATCCTAAGACATCGTGAATTTCCACGACGACTGCGGCGCCAGCCTGGCCAGAGTCGCCCGTCGCCCGCCGGCGATGGAGGACGACGGCTCGCCAAGTGATGGCGACGAGGACGAGCTGGTCGTCGTCCATGCGGCGAGCCTTCCAACCTGTTTGCTGCCGGTCCCAGGCCTCGCAGGCGTTGGGCCCCAGAGCGAGCGCGGCGCGCTGGCGCCCGCCGGGCATGGGAAGGCGCCCCCCCCCGTGGACGACGTGGACATCGCAGAAACTTGTGACTGCGAGGCGAAAGGCCGCGACGCGGTTGCGAGCCGACGCACGCGGGCCGGGCCCGACAGCGACTCGGCGACCAACCTCGGCCTCAAGCCCGGGGCAGCAGGCAGCCGCGACGCACGTCAGAACCCGCCGCCCTTCTTTCCTAGTAGCCGACAAAGGCTCGATCCGCAAGCCCGCCGGCGGATCGGCCACGCGCAACGGGCGGGAGGCCCCGCGCGACGACGCGCCGCGCAAACGTTTCGGCGGACCCCATGCGCCTATCCCGCCGGAGCCCGGCGTCCACTCCGCACGCGGGCAGCCGGGGCCATCCGCGCTCTATGTCGCGGCGCGCTGGCCAGAGGTATTTCCCACGGACGGAGCGGGCAACCACGCGCCCGACCATTGCCGGCCCAGGTGGGGGGATTCATGAGGCAACGCACGCAGCAGAACATGTGGTTCGCCTTAGATGCGCACGAGGTATTCGAGCAGTCCAAGAATGTCCAGGGCCCGGGCAGACGCCAGCACGCCCACATCTCTGGGGGCAACAGTTGGGGAGCGCTGATCTGGCCCTGGAAGTTGGCCGAGAGGCTGGTCCAGCGCGTGATCGACATACGTCGGCGCCCGCGCCGCCAGTTCACTGGGGTCTCCGCCCCCGGGAATTCTCGTGAGCGCGTCTACCTTGCGACCGGCGCGCAGCGCGGACTAGGCTATATCCCAGGTGAGGTCTCGACAGCGCGAGCCTAATTCACTTGTCCAGGGTGCGAGATCACCCACGATGGCTGGCGCGCCCCCCATCGTGGCGCCCGCGGGGACCACTTGCGCACGCGCGCGACGGAAGCCCAATGGGGTAAATACTTCCCCTTGCGAGCGCCAGAGATATCACGACCACGCTTCTCGCATCCGCGAGGCGCGCACGCGCCGGCGCGATCCTCGCCGCGCACCAGGAAGTTATCGACAGTTCATCCTTCAAGTGACGTTCTAACACAACTACCGGGAGACCCTGACCTCGCAGCTGCGGGTGAGGCAGAGGCTCCGCCGGCACATGCTGCTGGCGCTGGCGCCAGCCCGAGCGGCGCAGTCCAGGGAGGAGATGGCGAGGGTCATTCGGGCTGCCAGCATTTATGTGCCCATTTTGGAGTTCATGCCCACGCCGGTGGCTGCTCCCAGAGCACGGGCGGTGCCCACCTTGAGGCTGTCCATGGATCTCAACCAGCCCGTCGAGTGTTAACGGAGTCATTTAGATTTTGAAATGGGCGCGCTGGACATCGCGGTGTCGCAGCGGGGCACCGTCGACCGACGCGACCCCGCGCTCTTCACATGTGAACTGCTCGTGGATCCCCCTGTTTGGCTCCACGGCAGTACTCGCGCCCGATGCCTTCCAGGAGGAGATGCAAACTGCGCGGCGTCAACGCGGATGCCAGGGCCGCCCCGACAGCCTGCAATGCTCGTGAAACGCCCTGGCACAGTACTTGGGCGATGACTCTTTTCCCATGAGGAACAGATCTGTCAATTCCGGCTCTCTGGTGGCCAACGCCGCCTTCGCGGGGGGAAGGCGCGCCTTTCGTTGGAGGAATCATTCATTACCACGTTGTCTGTAGCCGGCAGGTTGCCACGCTGTCCCCGCTAGATATCGACGACCGGGGCGGGCGGGGCAATCGGAGGCTTGGCCGCCAGGGGCCCAGTGGGCGGCGAACCCCCTCAGAGAAGGCTGACGTGGGGGATCCAACAGATCGCGCTGCAGCGCGTTTCACGCCACCCCGAAGGCGCGATCTTCCCCTGCACGCGGAACGCCATTTATTCTGAAAAGAAAACCATCTAACGTGGGCGACAGGGTGGATGCGCACAGGCCACCACCCACCCACCCAGGACGCGCCTGGCTGGGCGGGATCGGCGCGACGGCCATGATCCACGGCCATCAGGCCCGCCACGGGGCAGGTCACGGCCAAGCACCGCAACGCCGCGAAGATGCGCCGTCTACAGGATGCGAGGACGTTTATTGGCGCCGTCTTCGACGACGTGGGCGATGGCCTCGCTCGAAGTGGCTCGGCTTGGGATAGGTGGCAGCGGTTCCTGCGGGACATGTAGCTGGTATCAAGATTAGAGTTGTCGGCACCTTGTTGGACGGCGCGGGCGCGCACTTGTCCGAAGACGCCCGGCAGCAGCCAGAGCTCACTATGTCCTTGCAGCACTCGGCCAGAATCGTCGTGACATACAGCTGCCCAACGCGCGCGCAGTGCACCAACCACGGGACCAGCAGCGACTAGTAGCCTGGCCCGGACAAGCTCGGAGCTCGACGACGCGGCGATTCCCTTGGAAACCCTGCCAGGCGCGCCAGTCGCGCCTCCGTTGTGCCCAGAGCAACGTGCCACACATACTAGGACCTGGCGCTTCAACGGCGCCATCATGCAGTTCATCGCGCGCGACGACATATTCAGGGGCAGCATGCCCGCGGGGCGCCGATTGCGCCCCCGCGGAGGGAGGCCTGCCCTCCAGGCACTCAGCGGCCGCAAAGCTGTCGGCCAATGCGACTCGCCAGCCGTCGACGTCAAGAACGTCGCGCCGGCGGCGCGGCGCGATGTCGGGCTCGGCGGACTCCGAAGAGACAGAAATACAGTTGGTGGAGACCGACGAGTGACGGCAGCTGACCTGCAAAGCCATTGAGCAGGCACCCGCCGGCATGGAACGTCGGCCATCTGAGTGGCCCGAGCACTTGGAAAACCCAACAGAGGCGCGTCATCCGCGAGGCCTGCCGCCACCACCGCTGGAAGGCGAGCGCGGACGAGAGCGCGCAAACAGACGAGGAAGTCGACGACGGCAAGCACGCGGAATCAAGCGTGGGTCTGGCAGCGAGACAGGCATCACTCAGACATGACAGGCTGATGCCGATCAGATGAACGGCTCGGCCGCCGACTCACTTGGGAGCGCCGCGGTTGGAGTCTCGGCCACTCGCGCTGCTGGGACATCAGCCCCCAACGTTATTCGCGGCCAAGACCGCGGTCGCGCGTCGCATCGGCCTGACGACGGCACGGGCGTCTGCAATTTCCAGGAAGGCCCGCGCCAGCATCCTGGAGGAGTCGACATAGCGGGTTCAGCATCAGCGTTTTGCGCGCCGGACACCCGGGGCATCTCGCAACGTTCGCGGCGCGCGACGACAGACGACAGACGTTCGCGGCGCGCGCGCGAGGCATCCTCAATCGGCGACGACAGACGGGACCAGAAGGCATTCTATTATAGAGGGCGTTATCCTGCACCAGATGGTCTGGAGTGGCTGCCACGACTTGGGTGCCAGAGCTCGCTGATTTTCACCGCCGCAGCCATGCGGGCAATCCAGCGCCTGCTCTCCTCAAGAGCAAGGCGCGGGCCCGACGTGGCCGCGGACGTCGACAAATCGTTCCTGTTGGGAACGACGCGCGAGAAGCTCGAGCTGTCTGGAGAAGACGCGCGAAGTGAGAATCGCGCTGCCGCCAGGCAGCGCATGCCAGTCTGCTCGACATTCAACGAGCACCGTGGACGCGCGCTGCGGCGACGCCAAGACTGCGGGCAAGGACGCACCCAGAGCATTCTTCAAGAAGCTCGCACTGATGACGTGGCCAAACGAGCGCAACGACAAACCCGCGACGCGGCGCACGAGGTGACTGGCGCCACGGCCGCCGGCTCCCCGGGGATGCACGAGGCGACGGCTAGTTCGGCCATTGGCACCTCCATCATGGAGGTGGCGCGGATCTTGGGCAAGCACGTTGCCGAGTTGAACGCCGCCAGGCAGATGGAGCACGACGACCAGCTGATCGCGCGCAGCCATCAGGTTTGTCGGCAAGCCGAACGGGGTTTACGAGCGTTTCACGAACTGCGGCGTTCGCCAGCAGCAACGCGCCGCTACCATGCGTCGATGGACCAGGGCGAGTACATCGACGGGCTCACCACCGCCCATCATTGACCTAGCGAAGGCGACAGCGGACCATCTGGCGGAGGGTCCGCAATCTCGCCTGTTCGCATGCGCGCGGGGAGCAGCTGCGCGCGCGCGATGCTCGCTCATCACCACGCGGCCACGTACATCGCGACAATGCAGAGGGCCCAAAGCAAGCTTCTCATGAGACGCGCGCTGCAGCGCAACAGCCCGGTCTGGGGCGCGCAAAAGGTTACGGCCCGCGTCGCCTGTTCCCTGCCGCGGCGTGCGCTTGGAAACTTACGGCCCACAGGGGCGGTTCCTTCAATAGAAAGGTGGAGTCAGTATGCAGCACGAGGGGAGCAGCCTGCATGAGGATGGGCCGCTGCTGTCGATCCGACAATGAGGCCTGCCACCAGTTGGATTCAGTGGCAACTTCTCACAAGCGAGCACGAATGCAGATCGGGCTCTGGATCGGAACTTACAGGCTGCTTTGGGGGCCGCCTGCAGGCTGTTGGCGTTCTTGTTGCACCACCCCGAGATGAAGCGCGGTCCTGCCTCTTGCAAGGCCCGCTGACTTCGAACGGGGGGTGGTTGCGCAGTCCCGGCGGAGATCGCTTTTTCCCTCTGCTCATGGACCCAGCCAAGCCGCCGCCCGAGAACAGCATGGCCGGGCACCTGCGGTGGCTGGCCGACCAGGTTCGGACGAGGCAAATCAGATATCTTCAGAGGAGCGACGCGTGCGACATGCGCGCAGGCCTTATGATGAAGGGTCGCATCCCCATCTTGAAGGTGATGGAGGGTCCGTTCCTCTACGCCCGCACCACAATTTAGAACACCGAGAAGAAACGAATAATCACCCAGTTATGTCGCAGTTTTCGAATTGGGTCGACTGTTGATCTTAGCGAGGCTTTCGGGCTGGGGAGCTCGAGCGGTACCGAATGTTGTCGTTCATGTTTGCTTTGCGGACGGAAGCGCAACAGCATCTAAGGCCGAGGGCCAGGCCCTGGATATGCAACGGTTCGATACAGTATTGGCGTGTTGGACCCGAGCTTTTGCGATTGCGTCTCGCAGTGTCGACACCGTCGGTGTTCTCCAGAGGACTGCCGCGGCGTGTTCGTACAGTTGTCATGCATCGCTTTTGGCAGACAACGGCGTGGTACACCTTCGCGGCCTACTGGGCGTTCTTTCCCCATGCGGTGCCGTACGAGTGTGTCGCGCGTGGCACGGTCGGCAAAGTTCAGAGGTCATCCTTATGAGGCCGTATTGTTGTGCCGGCAGTTGCTCCATGGTCAGGTGTTGTTTTCCAGGGGAGCGTTTGATGCGATTGTGGTACCATATTCGTACGGCACTCTGCCCCGTGTCGGCACTCTATCCTTTGTCGCCGCTGCCTCTTCGGATCATATGGATCTTACCGTAGCCGTGTCAATAGTAATATCATGTTGGGCAGCCAGGCCAGTTATGTGCCTGGCCGCCAGCAGCCACACCAGTCGGCCCCCAACCGTATAATCCGTTTCCATGGCGAAGTACAGATTGTCGTCCCAGGCTTCTACTTGTCGATACACTCCTCCTACAGCCTCCTGCCCCTCCTCTGCCCTCCTCCTCCTGCGCCGCATGTGTGTTCTGAGCAGGCCGTGTCAGCGCCGCAGAGTTTTTCGCCGATGAAGCCCGACTAATTCATCGGTCGGATTGCTAGCATGGAGTGGGGACCCCATACGTAAGAGGGGGCGTCCGCCCGATTTTTCTTTTCAAGTCGCTCACGCAGGAGGCTCACACTCGAGACCTTCTCCACGTCCAAGTTCCCGAATCCCCAGAGAGTTACGGCAGTTACCGACAAGGTTCTTACGACACCCCTCGGCCGATAAAAACGTGAGGTGGGGACCCGACTGGAAGTGGTTCCAGTTCTCATGCACGTCCGACGTCACGCACTGACACAGATTCCGTTCGAAATCCCCCCAGCGTTAGGCCCCAGGTGCCCAAAGGTGACGATAGTGAATGGGTTCCGATGACCCCCCCCCTGGATTACAAGCACGGGGAGGGGACCCCATGCGGAGGGGCTCCAGCCGGTGACCTCGTTTCAATTACTTTATTGAAGAGGTTTCCGTAAAGGGGGGAGGAGGGTGATGGACATGGTGACAGTCATGGGGGTGTCGGTGAGTTGGAGGATGATGGTGATGTTGTAAGTGCGTGGTGGAGTGTGATAGGGTGGAGATGAAGATGGTGGCGATGGCGATGTTGATAACGGTCATGGTCATGATGGGGATGGGGATGGCGTTTGATTTGTGGAGGCCATCATAACCATGCGTGATGATGTTGACGATGATGATCAGAGCCATGTGGTAATAGTGATGATCACGATTAGATTACGATTAGTACTATGATGATGTTGTTGATGATGATGATGGTGGTGGTGATAATGACGACGACGATCATGATGATAATGCGGATGATGAGGATATCACAGTTGATGATGATTACGATTATGTAAATGGTAACGGTTGCAATGGTGATGACGATTGATGGCGATGATGATAATGATGATGATGATGATGATGATGTTGATGTTGATGATGACGATGATGATGATGATGATGATGATGATGATGTCGATGACGATGATGATGGTGATGATGAGTATGATGTTGATGTTGATGATGATGATGATGATTTTGATGATGATGAGGATGATGATGGTAACGATGACGATGATGATGATGACGATGATGATGATGATGATGAAGATGATGATGATGATGGTGGTAGTGGTGATGATGATGCTGATGATGATGATGCTGATGATGATGATGATGATGATGATGATGATGATGATGATGATGATGATGATGATGATGATGATGATGATGATGATGATGATGATGATGATGATGCGTCAGAGATCCGCGGGAAAAGAGGAGATCGGGGGGGGGAGCAGATCTGCGCGGAGGCGCGTCCAGAAAAACCATTGAGCCCCACCTCGAATGTCGGGAAGAATGCACCGACGGGAACTTCCGGAGGCACGACCGGATCCCTTTTGGATCGGCGCCGCACCCCCCCCTGGCGGGCGCCCCCGACGCCGCTCCCGGCGCGCTCCGCGGGCCACGGACGAGTGGACGGGGCCCTAGCGCCGCTCCAAGAAGTCCCAGGGGGGTCTGACAGGCGATCGCACGCATTGCCTTCGGCGTCGAGCTTAGCGAGCATAAATCTTGGCAATGCTATTTTCTATACAGGCATTGGTGGCCGTGCTGGTGCGTCTGCAGGGCATTTCTCCATAGCTGTGAGCCTGGACGTGCGTGCTCTCCCGCCGGTCTTCGACGCCTCGGTGCGGAGGGCGGCCTGGGGTTCTCTCGAGGCGGAACAGAAGAAGCGTCCAGGGGGGGGAGGGAACAAAAAAAACAAAAAAAAGTCTCAGGGGGTCTCCGGGAGTGCAGGCTCATTTCTTGGTGCACCCTCGTCTACAATCAGGGGAGGAGTAACCGCCCGGACCGGTCCTGTTTTTTTGTAACGTTTGGGGCGTTTACGAAACAGCCTTGCCCTGTTAGATTCTTTCTTTGGGTGCGTTTACTAAACGGCTTCACGTGTCGGGGTGGGTATTGTCGGGGTGGATTTGCTGCCCTCTGTGCAAGGAGGAGCTAGTGGAAGGCATGAACCGGTGGATCGCGAGCCACTCGGCCGTCGGGCGTTGCGTAAGGGGCAGGCGATTGAAACGCGGGGGAGAAGCGTGCACCTTTCGTGCCAGGGGTGGACCCCAACGGTGTTTGGGCGACTTCGTGGGCCGTGCTCGTTTCGAGTTCGCTTTGCAGCAAGGGCGGATCGAAGACCAAACGAGGGAACGTGTGGAGACAAAACGAAAACGAAACACATTGTTAGGCTCGTCCCTGCGTCGTAATCCAATAGCCCTTATAACGGCGACGATGGAACACAGTGCCGGGGAACTGCTTTGAACATCACCAGTCGTTCAAAGCAGTGCCCCGGCACTGCTTTGAACGATGCGGAAATGCGATCAGCAGGAGCCTTCGTCTGTTCCTTCTCCTCTTCTCGTCGCTGTATGCTCTTCCTTGTCCTCCCTCCTCCCCCGTTCCCTCTCTAATTAATTACCTCGTTCTCCCAGTCTCACGCGCACTCTTCCTCCCCCCTCTCCTCCTCCTCTTCCTGCTTCTCCTCCTCGTCCTCCTCCTCCTCCGCCTCCTCCCCCTCATTTGTTATATTTCTCCGTCCTTGTCCTCCTGTCCCCGTTCTCCTTCTCCCTCTCCTCCTCCTCCTCCTCCTCGTCGTCGTCGTCCTCCTCCTCTTCCTCCTCCTCCTCCTCCTCCTCCTCTTCCTCCTCCTCCTCCTCCTCCTCCTCCTCACCTTCTTCCTCCTCCTCCTCCTCCCCCTTTTCCTCTCCCTCCTCCTCCTCCTTCTCCTCCTCCCCCTTCCCCCTCTTCCTCCTCTGCTATCACTCCTCCATAATTCCTGTCCGCTCCTCCCCTTCACTGATCTTCCTCTTCGTCATCATCATCCCTTTCGTCGCACGCCTCTTAATCCTCAATCGGTTCCCAATCTTCTCGACTTTCTTGTCATCCGCGTCCTTGGCTGTTGGAGGGGCCTCAGGAATTCTCAGGGCTCTTGTGTTGCACGCGAAGGCACACCTCCCAGGAACGCATCATCCTCCTCACATTCACCCTCCTCCTCCTCATCCTCCTCCTCCATGCACGTTCGGCTCAAGCCCGCGCCGACGGTAGGTTTCACGGCGGTTGGGCGGGCTCGCGCCCGCCTCCGCGGCCTGCAGTCGGGGCAGAGATGCGTGCAGGGTGGGATGACAAAGCGGAAGAGGAAACACGGGCCGCAGTTGCGGATTCTTCAAAGAGCAGCGGCGGCGGTTGGGGAACAAGTGGGGGTTGGGGCGGCCGCAGTGGCGGATACGGCGGCGGAGGTGACCGCAGTGGCGGCTGGGGCGGCGGAGATTCTCTTGGCGGATGGAGAGGAAAAGCGCAGGATGGCGGCGACGGAAGTGACCGCAGTCGCGGATGGGAGGGCGGCGGATGGGGCGGCAACGGATGCGAGGGTTGGGGAATGGAGGGCGCCCGCTGGTGGGACGACGAGGGTGGCTGGTGGAATGCATGGGAAGGTGGCCGCTCGAGTGCCTCGGCAGGTTCTCCTGCCGCGGAGCCCGCGGCCGCAACAGCGGCGGGCAAAGGAGGCGGTCCCCTGCTTCCCCCAGGGCGCGAAGAACAAGGCGCAGTTGCGCTGTTTCAAATTGTGCGCAATGAGCCGCTGCCAATTTTCAAGTTGGAATTCTTCGAGAACTTCAGGGCGAACTGGAACGGCAATTATAAGCAGCACAACGCGGCCTTGAAGTGGTTCCGAGACGAGTACGAAGACCGAGAAAACCCTTTCGGCAGCCGCACGCCCGTCTTCGGAGGTACCGCAGTTGCGGAGGAAATTTCGAAGATCCTTAAGTACCGCGCAAAGGGGAAGGCGCAGGACAACAGGGATTGGGACTGGGACCACACTGTCAAAGTGCCGTGGTCTTGGCTGGAGATGGTCGCGCAGATGGATGGACCTACAATGCTGCGCGTCGTGTGCGGCCCTGACAATGACCGCAGTCGCGGGTTGGTCCGCTGCGAGTGCCGCCCGTGCCCTAGCAGTCTCGACAACATGAGGCACACGAAAGGGGTGGACAGAGGACAGGCGCAAAGATTCCCTCTGCCCCAGTGGGATTTCGTCCTCATCCGCGACGACGGCTCGGGCATTCGCGTCCACCCATCCTGGTCTAGCCCGAAGTTCAACACGTATGAGGTGGAGCCGCACTGGCACCCCGTGCGCGGCCCGACGGCAGGTCTTGGCAAGAGCGATGGCCACGGAACGTTCAAGTTCTGGAAGATGCTGCACGCCCATGCGAATCCTGGGCGGTTCGACGCGAACAAGGGGTCGCACCTGCAACCGCGGTGGTCCGCGCAGCCTTGACACCGCAGTTGCGGAATTCAACCGCAGTGGGCGCAGCCGTGGAACCGCAGTTGCGGGGGCCGATCGCGTGACGCCGCGCTCGTTTGACTCGCTATGCGCGCTTTCGGCCGCAGTTGCGGCGCTGCCTTCTAGCGACTTCATATAGCTTGGCAGCAGTTGCTGCGCTCCCACGACTGACCGCTGTAATTGGGCGCTTCGGGCGCGCATCACCTCCGTTGAAGCACTCGCGACGTTAGCGCGGCCGCAGTTGCGGAGACAGGCAAAAAGATGGATCCGCAGTTGTTCGTCGTCCTCGTCGCCCCTTCCCCGTCGTCCTCGTCGCAGCCCCCTCCCTCCGCCTTTCCTCCTCGTCGCAGTAGGCGTAGCCCGCCTCCGTCATTAGCCCTTTCTTCCGTTGGCCGTAATTAGCCCGCCTCCGTTGGCCGAGTCATTTCCCGTCGTCCTCGTCGCAGTCCCTTCCGACGGCCGCAGTTGCGGACTTTCTCGATTCCTCCTTCTCCGTTTCTGCCCCGTCACCCTCGTCGCAGTCCCTTTCCCCTATCATCCTCGTCTGAGCTCTTCGCGGCATCCTCTTCCTTCTCGTCCTCTCCATCCTCCACTTCGCCCTCCTCGTCCTCATCCCCGCCGTCTCCCTCGTTGTCCTTCCTCGCCCAAGCCGGCCGCAGTTCCCCCGTCGGACGGGGGCCGCGCGCGGCCACGCCATGGACCCAGCTCGCAAAGCCGAGGTCGACAAGCGGTTCGCCGAGCTGAAGCAGCAACTGCGGGAAAGGCTCGGCGCGCAAGGGGCTGCCGCGGATGCCGCAGTCGCGGAGCCGACGGGGGGCCGCAGTAGCGGAAGCCCCGAGCGACCGCCGCGCGAGGCCTCCCCGCAGTCGTCTAGCTCCTCGCGGTCGGCCATCGAATATCGGCCGCCGCCGCCGATAAGCGCTGCGAGTGGGAGCTCTGCTGGTGGGAGGCGCGAAGAGGCGCAGTTGCGCAGGGCGCACTTGACCCCCAAGGCAAAATGGGGGCCTCGGGCGCAGACGCCGACGAAGCAGCAGGACCAACCAGCAGTGACGGGAGCCGCCCCCGAGACCGCAGTTGCGGGGGTGGCCGGCGAGCCAGGTGCCGCGCGCGGCTCATCTGGGAGCAGCGCGCCCTCGGCCGTGCTGCTCGCAGCCGAGTCCAAACGAGGCGCCCAACCCGAAGACGAGGCCGCCTCCCAGGAGAAAGCCGCCGAGACAACCGCCTCGGCCGATTCGCGGCCGAGGAAAAGGCCGCCTCCCACGGAAGACTCACCGCTGTCAGAACCGCAGTCGCGGGGTCGCGCGGGGCCTCCGTCGGAACCGCAGTTGCGGGAAGATTCGGGAGCACCGCGGAAGAAGCAGCGGACCAGGTCCCCTCCAGGGATAAACTACTTTGGGGAACGCCCCAAGTGGAACGAAGGATTCCTTCGTACAGCAGACGGCAATCGGGTTCCGTCCACCATCGCTTTGGTGTTCAACGTGGTGGTCATCACGAAGGTGGCAACAAAGGAAGATGTCTTCAGGTGCATCTTGCACCAAACTGCGGCGGTCGTCTTCGTCGTATGTGACCCCGAGCTGTTCCGCACGGGGAACGTCGAAGGCGCTTGCAGCTACGACGTTCGCGTTGGACTCAGGAGTGCCATCGACAACGCTGTCACTATGAAAAACACCTCCGAGGAGCCTTACTGGACGACGGTTCCCCTGTTCAGAGAGACGGGCCTGGTGCTCGTGCGCCCGCACATCATCGCAGAGACCGCAGTTGCGGGTCATGTTCATGGGGCCACCCACGCCGTCACGATCCTGAGCTTTCGCCTAAGGGCTCCGAGATGAATCCTGCCGCGGTGATCCGTTTTGCCGTCGTGTCCAGACACGCAGTCACCGAACGTCTCCAACACAAGATCACGCAAACAGAACAACAAGCGTGGCATACAGCTTTCTTCAAGGACGCGGTTGCTGCCATCCATAAAAATGATGTGCGGTTCTTGTGCGGCCTGATTGACATCCCGCCTGAGCAGCTCGCAGCATTGGGCCGCAGTTGCGGAGCCAGCTGCACCTGCCCGGTGGGGGTGGTGTTCAGGGCTGGACCCGCCCTGTTCGGAGGCATTGTGAAGGGCACACGCGTCATGCATCAAATTACGTCCTTCCCATTGGCCCGTGCGACGTGCGCATTGCGGACTACAACATTGATTTTGCAGGGAGGCCGTCGAAGAACGATCCCCAGTGGCTCCATGATTGGATGCATCGAACAAGCGACTCCATCATCTCTCGGCGCTGGGTTCCAGCGAAGTACATGCCCAAGTGGGAGGATGACCCTGACCGCAGTAGCGGAGTCAGAGAAAAGCTCCACTTGGCAGCGCTGCCCCCAATCGGCAAGGTCATTCAGAAGGAGCTCAACGAGAAGACCTTCAG
>CAUYUJ010003057.1:35000-82565 GCA_963575745.1 Prorocentrum cordatum | reverse complement strand
CGCTCTCGAGTGCTGCCGGGGGGGGGGGCCGGCACAGTGTCGCCCCGCCCAGACTCAGTCTGGACCTCGCCCTGCCTGGGGAGGCTGCGACCTGCGAATCAAGGGTGGAAAAACCACCCCGACCCCGACAATTCGCGTTTACTAAACAGCCCTGGGCGTTTGCTAAACAGCCCTGCCCTGTTCGATTCCTTCCATGGGTGCGTTTACTAAACGGCTTCGCTTGTCGGGGTGCTTATTATTGGGGTGGATTTTCTGCTCTCTAGCGAAAGCGTCGCCACTTTCGAGGGCTGCTGGGTGGGCCGGAGCAGTGTCGCCCCACCCAGAGTCAGATTCGGCCTCGCCGTCCTTGGGAGGGCTGCTATCGGCGAAGCGGTCGCCGCTTGCGAGTGCTCCTGGGGGTGCCAGCACGGTGACGCCCTACGCGGATTCGGATTAGGCATCGGCATCCCATGGGGGCTGCGATCGGCGAAGCTGGCGCTGGGGAGCGCAGCACAGTGGCGCCATAGGCGGCTTCAGAGAAGACGTCGCCATCCTCAGGAGGGTTGCGTTCTGCAGAACTGTCGCCACTTTCGAGGGCTGCTCGGGGGGGACCAGCACAGAGACAAAGACAGGAGCCAAACGCCGTCCGGCGCGTAGGCGGAATATGGCAGCAGGCTTTGCTTGTTGCTGGCAGTAGTGAATTAAACTTGAGCGTCGATTGCGAAATTCGCAGCGCAATGGCGCCAGCTGCGTTCGTCGCCAATGCAGTTCCGCATGGCGGCTTCAGAAGCGAAGCGCGGGGCGATTTGTTCGAATTATCCCAGTGCGACCCTACCTAGGAGTTGGAGCATTTAGGAAAGCAACATCTACATCTACACCGACAGCTACATTTACATCTACACCTGCATCTACATCTACATCAACATCAACAGCGAGACTCACATCTACATCTACACCTACACCTACACCTACACCTACACCTACATCTACATCTACATCTACATCTACATCTACACCTCCACATCTACACCAACATCTACATATACATCTACACTTTCGCAGTGGTGTTGCTTTTGTTTCGCATTGCCTTTGCTTTTGTTATTGCTATGCTATGCTATGCTATGCTGAACTATGCTATGCTATGTTTGCTATGCTTGGCTATGCTGTGATATGCTGTGCTGTGCTGATGCTGCGCTACGCTGCGCTAAGCTAAGTTAAGCTAAGGTAAGGTAAGCAAAGCGAAGCGAAGCTGAGCTAGGCTAGGCTCAGCTAAGCTAAGCCAAGCTAAGCTAAGCTAAGCTAAAGCTGAGCTATGCTAAGCTAAGCTAAGCTATTATGAGATAAGCTAATCTAAGCCAAGTTAAGGCAAGCTAGACTAGGCTAGGCAAAGCTAAACTAAGCTAAGCTGAGATGAGATAAGCTAAGCTTAGCTTAGCTAAGCTAAGCTGGGTGAACCCAGGGGGCGCAACTGGGGGAACCGCGGGGCGGATGCCGGGGGAACCGCCCGGGGCGATGCACACTGCCTAACCGAGTAAGAACCCTTCTAGGCAGAGCCTAGGTAGGGAATAAACGTTTCGCCCACTCGTGCCTAGGTCGCCCCCGTGCTCTCCGCACCCGCTCACTGGCGGGTCGCAGGCTGCCAGTCTCGAAGGTCAGCGCGCGGAGCACGTCACTGTCGTCAGCTCTGCCAACCTTCCCGAACCAGAGCAGCTGGTGTCGCAAGAGCTGAGATGTGCAGCTGAGCTGTCCGGCCTGCTCGAGCACCGTCTTGTGCGACACCCTCGAGACATGTGCATGTGGCATATGTACAATACGACGCAGGCGGCGAGCTTGACATCCATCGAATCTTCTTCTTTCCGCCTTGTTTAACCAAGCTGTGTTCAAGGAGTACATAATCTTTGTAGCAACGACGGATTGGAATACTTCCAGCTTCCTGGCTGCGGTGATAGATGAATGCTTCCAGGTGCGTTCGAAATCCGAAAATACTCCCCATGCCATGCCAAGTCTTTTGGTAAGTTCTCCCCCAAGCTTGCCTGTGCTGTGCAGCGTAGTCCCTAGATAATTCATGTACTCTT
This sequence comes from Prorocentrum cordatum, assembly GCA_963575745.1. Taxonomy (NCBI): domain Eukaryota; class Dinophyceae; order Prorocentrales; family Prorocentraceae; genus Prorocentrum; species Prorocentrum cordatum. The sequence goes on along the minus strand of CAUYUJ010003057.1, from coordinate 80,511 downwards.
TCGCTACGATGGCGGCGCCTCGAGGGGTGACCAATTGAATGTCGCATTTCACGCACATCAGCTGGAACTTGTCCCAATGCAGGTCCATCCCGAACATTTTTGCGGCGTCCGCCACAGCCTCCAGGAGCAGTTGAAAATAGTGTTGGGAAGTGCCCACCAGCAGCGTGTCGTCAGCATACAGCAGTATTGAAATTTGCCCTTCGTCCAGCGCCTCGCGCGCGTCCGCGGGCAACTTGTCCCTGGCCTCTCGGATAACCACAGACATCACCATATCGAACTGGAAATGAGACAAAGGGCAACCTTGTGAGATCCCAGATTCTTGTGGTCGCGATTGGGACATGCTTCGCCCGTCCGCTACGCAGAAGTACCTGTTCTCTTAGATTTTACCAATCATACGCAGCATGGACTCTGGGACACCGACAGCGCGAAGTTCAGTAAGCATGGCGCCAACATGGATTGAATCAAAAGCCTTCTTCCAATCTAATGCCATCGTTGCTGTTTTTCCTTCCTATTCTGCGTGTGCTAAATCGATGTGTCTCCGTACTGCGTGTATCGCGTCCGAAGTTCCCCGTCTTCGTCGAAATCCAAACTGCGTCTTTGTTAACCTGTCCTCCGCCCCCGCCTCTTGCAACCTTTTGAGTAGTAAGCTTGCCAGGGGCTTGTAGCTGATGCACAAAAGGCTGATCGGTCTGCAGTTGTCGCATTCGTCGATGGGCCCCTTGTTCTTGTAGATCGTGCTGGTAACTGCATGCTGCCACTCGCTTGGTACCGACTTCTCCCTCCAGCACTTGTTCATCAGATCTGTGATCCACTCTACAGTCGGGGCCCTGAAGAAGGGACCCTTTTCGTTGGGGAGGGGCTCCGCGTTCCTTAAGTGTCTCACAGCCTGCCTCGGGCTTTCCTGATGTTTTCGACGGGAAATCGAAGGCTAACTTGTGGAAAAAAGGGGCCTCGTTCCCCTATTTAGGGCTCCTTAGGTCAACGCCACGACTCTAGCCCCCCAGGCGTGTCTGCAAGTGCTTCCCAACACTATACAGTCGGGGCCCTGAAGAAGGAACCCTTTTCGTTGGGGAGGGGCTCCGCGTCCCTTCGTTGCATTTACAGTGCTCCTCGGGTTTCCCTGCGGTTTTCCATGGAACATCGGAGTTTAACTTGTGGGAAAAAGGGGCCTCGTTCCCTATTGTAGTGGCCTTCGGCCAGTGCCGCCGATCCGGGGCGCTCCGACTGATGTGATCCTTCTTCGCCCTCGTCCCTCCTCTCTTTTTCCCTCCCCTCCTCTCACTCAGCATTTATCCAGTGGCCGTCGGCCTATCCCGCCACCGTGCGTGGGTGGTGGGTCAGAGGCCTCATGGATGCTGGTTGGGGCCTCGTTCCCTGTTTAGGGCTCCTTAGGTCAACGCCACGGCTCTAGCCCCCCCCCCCCCAGGCGTGTCCGCATGTGTTTCCCGAAGCACTCTGCCTTGTGCTGCCGGTCGGGGCCCAGCCGCTCTGCCGCGGCCGCGAGTCTCCGCGCTGCCTGCCTCGACTTTGTTGCTGCGCGAGGTCCGCCTCCGATGCCGGCAGAGAGGCGCCTCCTCCTCCTCCTCCTCCTCCTCCTCCTCCTCCTCTTCATCCTCCTCCTCCTCCTCCTCCTCCCCTCCTCCTCCTCCCCCTCCTCCTCCTCCTCCTCCTCCTCCTCCTCCTCCTCCTCCTCCTCCTCCTCCCCCTCCTCCTCCTCCTGCTCCTCGTTGCTGCGCGAGGTCCGCCTCCGATGCCGGCAGAGAGAGGCGCCGAGCGGCTCCAAACGGAACAGCGGCCATTGGGTTTTTTCATCAGGAGGGGAAAAACACACAGACACGATTGATCGTCGACTCCCCCAGAAAAGGTGGGAAGATATGGGAAGTGGGGGGGAAGACAGAAACCCAGAAAGTATGGGAAAATATGGGGAATCCTTTTATTTGTGTGTATTTATTTGTGTGTCCCAGGGCCCCTCCTCCTTGTTGCTGCGCGAGGTCCGCCTCCGATGCCGGCAGAGAGGCGCCGAACGGCTCCAAAAGAAACAACGGCCACTGAGTTGTGTCGAGGTGCTCCGCCATGGTTCGACCAGACGTGAGAGTGACCTTTCGCCGGAGGGACCTTTGGTGCGGGCACAGATGGGTCCCCGGATGGCTGAGCATGAGGCAGGAGCAGCGGCTTGCGCGCCCGGGTTTGGTCCCCCCGCGGCCCCAAAAATAGCCGCGCACCAGAGGTCACTCTTACCCAGGGTCACTCCTGCGTGTACGGTAGGTTCGCGTCGTGTCGACCGGCGGCGACCCCAGCGCGGGCGTTCAAGGTTGAACGCCGCCGGCGACTCAGAATCGGTCGATGTTGAAGGATCGCACGTCTCGGAAAGGGCCGATCGTTCAAGGTTGAACGATCCCCGAGGTGACAGAAGCCATCGCTGGGGTCGACACGACGCGAACCTGCCGTAGCCGAATGGTATCTGCCCAGCAGCTGCTGTCCACAAGGTTGCCCTCCATGTCCTTCAACCTGCCCTGCTTCCGGGCGCGAGGCCGGCGGGCTCGCCTCCAAGGAGGCCCAGCCCCCAGCAGCAACGTGGTCATTCGTCCACACTGTCTCGTCGTGCCTCGCTGAGTTACGAATCTGCTTCAACAAGCCCTTGACTGCAAAGGGGTTGTTTTCAAGCCTCGCTTGGGTACGAAGGTCGATCAGGTCCAGCGTGCGCTTGGAGATCGATTTTTTTTTACACGTGCTCCTCCAACAGGGTGGTACTTGTCTCGCTTGTGCGATACCGGCCTTGGCGTCGTCCCACGTACTCTGCACCGTAAACTGCGGGCTCACGGCCGCAAGAAGAGCTTCCGAAAATGCTTGACCAACAAGTTCGTCCGACAGGGAACGGACGTCGAAACATTGGTGCGCCTTGCGCGGCTCAGCGTCAAAGTTGACAGCGATGGAACACGTAACTAAAAAGCGATCTGTTGCGAGAGCGGCTTCACGATGACTTCCAATCCAATTGATGGCACCAAGCTGAGCAGCATCACACGAGACGATATCCAAAATGTTGAACGCATGTTCGGTGATGTCGCCCATGGGTCGGACCCCCGCCTCCGTGAAGGTCACCTTCTTGCTCAGCTCTTGATCGAAAAATGTGCGAGCGACCTTCTGCGAGGACCCCGTGCAGAACTCGGGGTGCCAGCACAGCGACGCCACGCGCGAACTCAGTTTAGACCTCGCCATCCTCGGGAGGGCTGCATTTTGCGAGACCGTCGCCATTGTCGAGGGCTGCTGGGGGGGGGGGCAGCACAGTGACGCCATACGCGGCTTCAGATTAGGCCTGGGCATCCCTTGGGGGCTGCGATCGGCGAAACCGTCGCCACTTTCGAGAGCTGCTGGGGGGGGGGCCGGCACAGTGACGCCGCACGCGGAGTCAGATTGAACCTCGCTATCCGAGGGGCTGCGATCGGCGAAACAGTCGCTACTTTCGAGGACTGCTGGGGGGGCCAGCACAGTCACCAGTGACGCCATACGCGGATTCAAATTTGACCTCGCCATCCTTAGGAGGTTTGCATTCTGCGAAACTGTCGCCGCTTTCGAGGGTTGCTGGGGGGGGGGGCAACACATTGACGCCATACGCGGATTCAGACTAGATCTCGCCATCCCTGGGAGGCTGGGAACTGCGAAACAGTCGCCACTTTCGAGGGCCAGCACAGTGACTCCGTACGCGGATTCAGATTAGACCTCGCCATCCTCAGGAGGGTTGCATTCTGCGAAACCGTCGCCACTTTCAAGGACTGCTGGAGGGGAGCATAGCAGGGGCCCTACCCAGATTCAGACCATACACCTCGCCACTCCCAGGGGGGGCTGCGATCGGCGAAGCCGTCGCCACTTTCGAGGCCCTGCTGCGGAGGGCAGCATGGTGGGGGCCCAACCCTGGCTCAGATCGAGGGCTGCTGGGCTGCTGGGGGGGCCAGCAGAGGAGGAGGATGAGGAGGAGGTGGAGGAGGAGATGAGGAGGAGGATAGTGGAGGGGGAGGGGGGGAAGGAGGGGAGTAGGAGGAGGAGGAGAGGAGGAGGATGAGGAGGAGGTACCTGCCGCGGACTTAGATCAGACCTCGCCGTTCCCTTTGGGGAGTGTGGCCTGGGAAAGTGCTGCCGCTTTCGAGGACTGCCTGCGGGGGGCAGTTCCCCTCCATCAAGCCCTTGTCCATCGATCGATGCCCTGCGAGTCGCGCAGCTCAGCGAGCCTCCCAAGTAGCGTTCGCAGCAAATACAGGTCCTGGCTACGTTATCTCGCCCTGTAATCTCCTCCCAGCTCTTCGGGCCACGCGTTGCGCAGGGGTTGGGCACAGCCTCGGTGTGATTCCAGGGCCTGGCGATAACCTGGATGATCGGGCCCGCTCCCGCCCCTACCACCCCCCCCCCGGATAACTTGACCTTGTCGGTGGTTGCGCAGGCCCGAAGGGGGTATGCAGTACTGGTGCGCGCGGGCATACGTGGGACCGCCCAAAGCGAAAGGGCGAGGTCATCGGCCGACACTTCCCCCCTCCTCCCACTGGATAGCCCAGGCCGTCGCCGAACAGAACAAAAAACGATCTCCAGGCCAGTCCCCACGCGGGGTCCGTCGTCGTCGACGTCGCCGTCGCCGTCGACGCCTCCGAGGCAGAGCAGAGATCATTTGGAGAAAACTCTTCCCCGAACGCCGGGTGCAGCTCAGCAGCGCTATCGTCATTGGCGGGCCCGAGCTGAACCATTCGGCAAGCCGCGGAACAGGAGACAGGGACCCTGGCGAGACAATCCCCCACCAAGTCTCTCGGCGAGCCAGGCGCCACCCGGTGCGCGCAGCGCAGGTGTTCGCGTGGGGCTGCCCCGAGCGAAGAAGCTTAGGCTATCGGCCAGCGCCTCCCTCCCCGCCCTCCCCTCGGATGGCCCGGGCTATTCGCCAGCAACAGAGAGGTAAGGAGCACGCAAAAAGCAAGACACGACAAGTATAGCCCAACATCTCGAAAACGTGAGCAGGTGCCAGAAGCACAAACGTAAAAACAAAGCATAGCAAAAACGCGAGCCTTTCAAACAGCAGTCCCCGGCGAGCCAGGCGCCATCTGCGTGGGGGACGCCGGCCTGGCCCGCGAGCTGCGGGAGGACCGCACCGCCCTGGGCTCGACGCCGGGCGCCATGGAGGCGCCCCGCGGGCGCCCCGCGCCCCCCCCCAGGGGCAAGACGTACTCCTCCTCCTTCCTCCTCCTCCTCCTCCTACCTCCTCCTCCTCCTCCTCCTCCTCCTCCTCTCCTCCTCCTCCTCCTCCTCCTCCTCTCTCCTCCCCTCCTTCCTCCTCCTCTCCCTCCTCCCTCCTCCCTCCTCCCTCCTCCCTTCCTCCCCTCCGAGTGACCTCTCGCCGGAGGGACCTTTGGTTTTGTGTCGGTTTTCGGGGGCGGAAAAGAGGGGGGGTGATGACTAGGGGGGGGGGGGGATATCATGGCGGGGGCCACGATATCTCCGCCGATTTCATGGCGCCTCTTCTTGTTTCATTGCGTCCCAGGCCCCCCCGCTGGGCCGCGCACATGCCGCCGGTCATGATTTGCACCCCCCCCTCTTGGACACCCCCCTCTTTGCCGCTCCCGACGGTTGGGCGCCGCGTAATGGGGGGGTCATAGATGGGGGGGTGGCGAGGGTGGTTCGAAAAGGTACCCGAACGGCACCTAAACGAGCCCCCATGGGGCTCTGGAGGGGCCCGAAAGGGGCACGAAAGGGGGCCTTTTCTGACCCCCCCATTTGTGACCCCCCCATTAAGCCGCGCCCAAGTCGGGCGTGTCCCCCTACAGGGGGAGTTTCGACGAGAAATAAAAAATACTCCAAAAATGCTCCAAAAAAGTCACAAAAATACCCCCCCCCAAAGAAAGAACGTCCCCGGACTATTTTTGCATTATTTTTTGGATTATTTTTTGGGATTTTCTTTGAATATTTTTCGTCGAAAATCCCACTGTAGGGGCACAGGCCCGACTTAAGACTTAGACGTCAGAGAGGGGCCTCTTGGTGCGGGCGCGGAGGGGCCCACTAGATGGCCGAAAAAGCGAAGCGGGGCAGCAGCGGCCTGCGCGCCCCAGGTCTGGTCTCTCCCCGCGCCCCCCCAGGAAGCCGCGCACCGGAGGTCACTCTTGCCCTGGATCGCGGAGGAGGAGGAGAAGGAGGAGGAGGAGGAGGAGGAGGAGCACTCTTGCCCTGGATCGCTGAATAATCGCCCCCCCCCCCCTTGGAGTGCCCGGGGGGGTTTGGCCGCGGCGCGGCCGATGGGGGTGCCATGGGGGGGGGTCTGGGGCTCGTTCCCCTCCCCGCTGGGGCGCGGGGGGGGGGCCGAGGGGGGGGGGGGGTTGGCCGCGCCGCGTTTTCCCGCTTGTCACCCCCCGGTTGATTAATAAAATTTGTTACGTTGCACCTTCGGGGGACCCCGCCTGTCCCCAAAGTTGGTGTCTTTTTTTGTGCCTGGCGCGGGCTCGATGCGGCCTCGATGCGGACTTGGCGGGCATTCGACGCGGATTCGGCACGGATTCGACACGGATCCGACGAGGCCGGCATGGATTCGGCACGGATTCGACGCGGACAGGGTCGCGACGGGACAGACGAGGTCCCCCGAGGATGCAATGCAAAATTCGGAGTGCCCACCCTGGCTCCTGATCCGCCGTACTTTGGACGATTTTCCGACCTAAAATTGTGTCGGAAATCGACGCCAGAGGAGCCTCCAGGGCGGAAATCGACGCTCAAAGGGGCCTCAAAAGTAGGGCGGAAGTTTCCGCCCTACTTTCGAAATCGCCCAAAGTAGGGCGGATCAGGAGTCAGGGCAGGGTCACTCTTTCGTGTAGCCGACCCCCCCCACCGAGCGGCAGCAGCGTGCACGGAGAGGCTCCGGGCGGCGGCGCGCGGGCGGCCTTTCCCCCTCGGCAGGCCTCGGCAGGCCTCGGCAGGCCTCGGCAGGCCTCGGCCGCGCGCAGAGGTCGGGGGCGGCCAGGCGTTCAGTCGGGCCTGTCCCTCTACAGGAGGACTAATCAAAAATAGTTTTTTTTTTTTTAAAAGTCTGGGCACGACTTTTGGAACATTCTTTTACTATGGTGGGGCATTTTGAGTATTTCCTTTTTTCGCCCAAAATCCGCCTGCAGGGGGGACACGCCCGACCTGAGCCAAACGGAGGGTGATGATTAGGGGGCGTGGATCTCATGGCGGGGGCCATGATATCTCCCCAGATGTCATGGCGCCTCTTCTTATTCCGTTGCGTCCCCTGGGGGCCCCCCCCCCCCCCCCCGGGCCGCGCACGTTCCTGAGGCTTTTTCCCGTTTTGTGGTTTTCGGGGCCTTCCACGGGCCCCGAGACCGGCAGAAAACGGCTCAGGATGAAAAACTCGTCTTGGAAGGCACTCGGGTCCAAGACGTTTTCCAAAGGACTTGTTTCCCTCATGCTAAGGGGTGGGGGGTGGGGAGGAGGGCTTCTTAGAAGGAACCCTGCTTCTTAGAAGGCGCGGGCCTTGTCTTCAAATGTAAGGCTGGCTCCTTCTAAGAAGCAGCCTCCGTCTAAGAAGCCCTCCCTGCTCCCTCCCCCCCTTGTGCGCGCCGCCATGCACAGACAGCCCAATAGGATAATTGAGGCCGGGATCTGGGAAATATTGGAGTAAACACTTGTAACGAAAATAATACACTGAAATGATTTCGTCCGGCGTCAAAGATGTATTACTATATAGGCCTAGGACCCCAGAGTTTAATCATCCCGCCGATGGTAAGGGCCAGAATGAACTTTTCTTGATAGGACTCTACTGGGGGGAGGGGGGGTGATGCCGTTTTGACAAGTCCACGACCCTTTGAAATTTCAGATGAATGTTTGTCCCGTCGTTGTATGCGCGCACACTCGCTTATCAGAAACCATCAAGTTTCAACAACCCCTTGCAATACATGGGACGAAATGCGCGCGCGTGCCGGAATCCTTCAAACACCGTAGGTTTCGCAACGGTCCCAACATCGAAGATTCCCAAACATATCAAAACACATGGCTTTTGCACCATGCTTTCCTCAAACAAATCTTCGCGCGCTCTTGCGAACTCTTGATACATCCATCGATGTTCAAAATGTTCGTGAGATGCGACCAAGTGTGCTTCTCGTGCGCGCATGCCGAAATCATTCGAACACCCTTGCGCGCGTGCCCAGGGGGGACACGATCGCTGTCAACAAAATTTAATACGGTCCAATCGCGCCCGTCGGCCGCGCACGCATGTCGGAATCCTTCCACAACCTTCATCGTCGACACGTGGGCACCATCATCGTCTTCGGCGTGGTCAGCATCGGCGCCGTCCGTCATTCTCCTTGCCGTCTTCATCGTCATCGGCGTCAGTATCGCTACTATCATTATCGTGTCTGCCGTCGTCGGCGTCCCCATGATACCGCCAACGCCCGAGTCGCCGACTGGCATTGAAATGCCCGCGCGTCAGCACGGCCCTGGAAACATGTTGGGAAATCCCCAGCGGTCAGAGCCGCCGCGGCCGCGTCGGTCGCGCCAGACTGGCTGGCCGCTCTGCGCTCGAGCCTGCGCGCGCTGACGCGGCCGCCGCGAATTGCCAGCTAGCGCCAAGCAGTCATAGCAATCGCCGCCGAATGTGTTTTGCAAATCAAGTTGCGGACGGGCGGGCGGGGTGATCGCGCGAACAGTGGGGTTGACAATTTCAATTTCGGCAGGGCGAAGTGCGCCACATCGCTTGTCTTTTCGAAGACAATATTAGGATTCCCCCCCCCGCCCAGCCTTAAAGGCCCTTTTTTTCCGCAACAATTTTCGCATGTGATTCTGCGCGCTCATTTTTCCGAAACATGAATTCACGCCGTCCCAGGCAGACGCTTATCGACCCCCATCATCCTTTGCAGGAGACATAATGCGCGCGCTCTTTCATCACAAATCGTGAGTTTCCCAGAGTCCATGGTAACAGATGGCACGAAGTGCGCGCGCGCGTCGTCGCGGGCGCATGCCGGAATCATTCAACAACGCTCGGTGTCGCAAGGATTTCAAAATCGAGTGCCCCCAAACGCATAACAACCAGAGGCTCCACAACCGGGGTTTTCAGCAAAGAAGTTTGCCCTCGCGCTCTTGCAAATTCTTCAGACAAATCATATGCTTTTCGACAGGTTCATCAAATGCTACCAAACGTGCCTCTCGCGCGCGCATGCCGAATCATGCGAATGCTCTTGCTCGCGCGCTGTCGCAAGAGCCCCGTGCACGAAATTGCGAGGTGCACGCGCGCGATTCGTCGCGCGCGCATGTCGAACTTGTTCAAACACTTAAGGTTCCCCCACAACTTCAAATGCGAGTGCCCCGAAGCATATCTAAACCGGCTGGTTGTGCAACGCTTCGTGGCCCCATGGGGAGCTCCACCGAAGGTCCCAGTGGCGCAGTTCGCATGCGTCTCCCCAACCCAGTACAGCGCTTCGTGGCCCCATAGGGAGCTTCACCGAAAGTCCCAGTGGCGCAGTTCGCATGCGTCTTGCCCACCCAGCGCAGCGCTTCGTGGCCCCACGGGGATCTCCACCAACGGCCCCAGTGGCGCAGTTCGCATGCGTGAGCTTTACTGACGGTCCCAGTGGCGCAGTTCGCATGCGTCTCCCCCACCCACTACAGCGCTTCGTGGGCCCATAGGGAGCTCCACCGAAGGTCCCAGCGGCGCAGTTCGCATGCGTCTCCCCCACCCACTACAGCGCTCCGTGGCCCCATAGGGAGCTCCACCGAAGGTCCCAGTGGCGCAGTTCGCATGTGCCTTCCCACCCAGGACAGCGCTTCGTGTCCCCATAGGGAGCTCCACCGAAGGCCCCAGAGGCGCAGTTCCCATGCGTCCCCTTACCCAGTACAGCGCTTCGTGGCCCCATGGGGTGCTCCACCGAAACTCCAGTGGCAAAGTTCGCATGCGCCTCCCCCGTACAGTACAGCGGTTCGTGGCCCCATGGGGAGCTCCACGGAAAACGATACCCACAACTGCGGTATTCACAACTGCATATGGTTGGGTTTTTCGCCAGGCGAAATTCGACATGCCAACACGTTCTGCTAGGCGGGCCTCTCGCGCCGCATGTCAAACTCATTCGAACGCCATTGCGCGTGTGCTGGGGGTGGGGGCACGATCCGTGTCAAATAATGCCATGCGGGCCACTCGCTCAAGTCGGCCGCGCGCGCAGATCGATCTTTTTCAAAAACCTCCATCGCCGACGCGAGGACATCGTCATCGTTATTGGCGGGCGTGATCCACATCGGCGCCGTCATTGGCCTTGCCGTCGTGATCGCCACTATCGTCACCGTCATCGCTATGCTCATTGTCGTGTCTACCACTGTCGGCGTCGCCATGATACCGCGTCCGCCCAAGTCGTCGACTCGCATTGAAGCGCCCGCTGGGAAGTGCCCAGCGGTCAACGCCACCGCGGCCGCGTCGGCCGCGCCAAGAACTAGCTGGCCGCTGTGCGCGTGAGTATGCGCGGGGGTTAGCGCGGCCGCAGAGATGCACCAGCCAACGCCAAGCATTCATCGCAATTGCGGCTGCATGGGTTTTGCTAACGAAGATGCGGGTGGGTTGGTGGGATGTTTGCAAGGACGTGGAATTCGTCAACTCGTGCTGGTTGCACCACATAAATTGCTCGACGTCGATTGCACTTCCACATACATAACACCACATATGTTGCTAAAAACACATTGTTCAGGGCCCACGCTGGCCAGCATATATCACAATATATATGGCCAGCAACACGGTTTGGGGTCCACGGTGGCTAAAGTGTTTTCGATGAAACAGAGGAGCGATGAGGAAAACAGGGAAGTGGATGAGAGAGGAGAGGCACTGGGAAGGACGAGCCAGAAGGGAGAAGCATGGAGGAGGACAGGGGAGGCTGAGGAGGATCAGAGCCAGCAGGGCGGTGACGGCGTCGACGGCATTGGCGACGCCGGTGGCGACGACGCCGAGACGACGGCCACGGCGTCGGCGACGACGACGGCCGTCGGCGACGACGACAACGAGGGCTGCCAGGTCTGGCTGCTCATGCGCTCGCTGCGCACGCTGCACCTGCGGGTGGAGCGGCAGTCGCGGACGGCCGGCGAGCTCGCCGCCTGGCTGCAGGGGGCCGTGGCGGGCGGCCGAGCGGGCGCCTCGGAGGCCGCGGCTGCGCACCCGTTGGCAGGCCGGCCGCGGGGGGCGTCTGCGAGGGCGGCAGCGGCTTCTCACTGCGACGGTTTGGCAGGTCCGGGCGACGCAACAAGTGCCCCGCGGCCGGCTTCCCGTAGGGTTCCCAGGGGTTCGCAGGAGGGGGGGGGGGAGCATGCCCAGGGGGTTCCCAGGGAGGGCCGAGGAGGGGGGGGGAGTCCCCATGGGGAGTGCGAGGAGCATTGCCGGGCGAGAGCTCTGGGGGGGGAGACGTGCCCGTCCCATCAGGAACAATTGGCTTGAAGCATTGGCCAGGTTGCCAACTTGTTGCGGGTGTTGGCACGGTGAGGGCCGCGGTTCGTTGCGAGAGCTACACGCGGGGGGCTCGCGCGTGGCTCGCCTTGCAGAACACCGATAGAAGGACGAGGGCAGGATGGATGTAGCTTCTGCCTCTGGCTCGAAAGAAGAGGGGGCAGTTTCGCAGTTCGCAGCACCCAGGGGCGGCGAGCTTTCCTGCATAGGAGCAGAGCGCCAGTCCGCATGACCTTTCAGGGGCCCACGAAAGTGGAGTCAGTTTCGCAGTTTGGGCAGTCAGGTTTCAGTCGAGTTTGAATAAGACGTCGCCCCGCTGGACCTCCGAGGAGCTCACGACAGTGGCCGCAGTTTTGCAGTTCACAGCTCTCAAGGACGGCGAGGCCCCATCTGATCCGAATAAGACGTCGCTCCGCTGGACCCCCAGGAAACCATGTGGAAGCGGTAACAATTTCGCAGCACCCTGCGACGGCGAGGTCTCATCTGATTTGAATACGACGTCAATCCTCTGGGCCTCCCAGGAGTCCACGAAAGTGGCGACAGTGTCGCAGTTCGCAGCCCCCTGCGACAGCGAGGTCTCATCTTATCTGATTGCAACATTTCTCCGCTCGACCCCCATGAGCCCGCGAAAGTGGCGAAAGGTTGGCAGTTCGCAGCCCCCAGAGGACCGCCAATGGGGGAGGCAGGGCAATTGACAAGTAGGAGGCATGAGAGTGGAAACGGAGGGATGTGGGAAGTAGGGCGGCAACGGTGCTTTGTTCAAGACGAGAACCCAACACCGCAGGGGTGGGACAAAATCCTTGACAGCTTGTTGATCGTTGTTTTCGGCCTCGTTGAGGCCGTTTGGGGGGCCCGCGGCCGTAACAGGACGACCCGGGACCTGAGCTCTGCCCTGACGCCATGGAGCAGCTGCAGCGTGCAGGCCGCCTGGTGCCCTGTACAGCCATGGCCCCAGGCAAGGGGAGCCCGTTGGTGACAGGGGTCCCGCAGCCAACGAGAGACAGTGTGGACTCCCCAAGCCAGGTCTGCCGCAGCCGGTGCTTTCCGGAGGACGGCGGTTCCCGCTCGTGGGAGGGGGTGTGGGAGGCGTTCCCGAGCACAGCGCTGCGGGCAGCTTTGCGTGGACCTTGCTCGCGACACGCGCGCCAGTTCGGCAAGGATGGGGGTGCGTCAGGGTACCCACTGCGTCCTTCGGTTTTCGGCTGCGCCCCGCTCGAAACTTGCCAGCACGGCTTTACAAGTCCCTTGCAATCTTCTCCTCGAGCATCCTGATGATATGGGTTGGCTGTAAGCCAGGCCGGCAAGCCCCGTCCTGCCAGTGCCCGAAGTACCGGGCGACCAAATGCACCGGCGCTCACCGAGCGCGTCCCACTACACTCGTTCCTGCTCGCCAACGTCCGAAAAAGCAGCAAACGCCTGCCTCGATGTAGTGGATCGCAGATCCCCCGCGGCGGATCCATGCCATTGAGTCCGCTCTGGTGTTCGATCGGCATGACGCCCCTGTGGCTGGGTTGCTGCTGCTGCTGCTCCTCCTCCTCCTCCTCCTCCACAATTACTCAATATGAATACTACTCTCCCTCTTCCCCTGATGACGTGCTGGGAGTGTTCGCCCCCCCCCCGCGTCCTGTTTTTTTACACACAGGTTTCCCGAGAGTTGGGTTTTCGCTTGCATTTTTTTTCAAAATGCTGCTCTCGCTGAGGCGCCGGCCTCATTTTCGGGCCCCGCTCGTTCCGAATCGTGCTCCCGCTGCAGCGCTGGCCTCATTTCCGTGCTTCCGCTCGTTCCGAATCGTGCTCCCGCTGCAGCGCTGGCCTCATTTCCGCGCTTCCGCTCGTTTCGACTCGTGCTCCCGCTGCAGCGCTGGCGTCATTTCCCGTGCCATGCCACGGCATGCAATGCAATGCTAGGTTGATACTACGCTTTGCGGTGCTCTTCTACGCCATGCCATGCCGTGCTCTACAATGCATCGCGTACCCTTTCGGGATCATTGCCCTGCTCGACATCCGACTGTGCGAGTAGAGAGGGGATCTGCGCCATGGTAAGGGATGGGAGGGAGGGGTAGGATGTCAGATATGACGCGAGCGCCCCTAGCTTGTCTTCCTCCCCCTCCTCCTCCTCCTCCTCCTCCTCCTCCTCCTCCTCCTCCTCCTCCTCCTCCTCCTCCTCTTTCTCCTCCTCCTCTTTTTCCGACCGTTTGCGAGCGCTGGCAGCCCGAATTCAGGCCAGGAGGAGGCATCCAGGCGATAGCCGCTGCTGTTGAAGCTGACGTTCTGCCGCAAGGTCGTCGCGTTCCTCCTCCTCCTCCTCCTCCCTCCTCCTCCTCCTCCTCCTCCTCCTCCTCCTCCTCCTCCTCCTCCTCCTCCTCCCCCTCCCCCTCCTCCGCCTCCTCCTCCTCCTCCTCCTCCTCCTCCTCCTCCTCCTCCTCCTCCCTCCTCCTCCTCCTCCTCCCTCCTCCTCCCCCTCCCCCTCCTCCTCCTCCTCCTCCTCCCCTCCCCCTCCTCCTCCTCCTCCTCCTCCTCCTCCTCCTCCTCCTCCTCCTCCTCCTCCTCCTCCTCCTCCTCCTCCTCCCCTCCTCCTCCTCCTCATCCCCCGCGCGAGTCGTGGAGTGCGCTCTGTCTAATCAGAAGCCGGCCGGCCGCACTCGCCCGGGGCCAAGGGGACGGTTGCCTCTTATGGAGCTTCCTTGTCCACGCCATGGCGGGCGGTTGCGTGCAGCGGTCCTGGGCCCAGGCTGGACCCAGCGGGGATCGGCGCACAGGCTTAAGCCGGACGATGTTCTGAGTATCTTTCACGATTTTTAACATGGTCTCACGACTTCTCATTCTTCGACCAAAATCCGCCTGCAGGAGGACATGTCCGACCTACGCATAGGCATACAAGCCTCGTCAAAGATAGAGTGAAACGGCGTTAAACACAGAAGCGCCCGAGAGTGCCCGTCCTGGGCGTCTGCGCGCCAGTCCCGGGCCCGGGCGGGGCCCAGCGGGGATCGGCGCAGAGGCACACGGCAGGCTGGTGCCGTGACGGCCCTGGCGCTGGTTTCTTCGGAGATCGCCGAGCGCGTTCCTCGGGTGGACCCGAAAGGGGGCCCAGCGTCAAGGGGGTGGTGCAATAGATTTGGTGCAATAGGTTTGTGGGGTGGGGCGTGCCATACGTTCCGGGGCGCAAAGGTGTTGCAGGGCTCCTCGCGTGCCATACGGTACTTGCAATGCAGTGCAATGCAAGTCTCCGGCGCAATACATTTGCAATACAGTTGCCCGAAATCTATTGCACCACCCCCTTTGAGCTGGACCCCCTTTTGGGTAACCCAAAGTTCCACTACTCGCAGAGTGCCTACTCGTAAACGTCCGAAAAAAAACACCTGTCCTCTTCGATGCAATTTCTCATAGGTCCCCCACGGCGGATCCGGGCCACTTGCGAGCATTTACTTTGCGAGTAGTGGAGCGCGCCCGTCTAGAAGGAGAGAAAAAGCGTCATAAACATAATTGTTGGGCGCTCCGCGCGGATCCGGCTGGGCCCCCCGGCGGCGCCTCGGGCGCCGCCCCTGGCGCGCTCCGCGCGCCAGGGAGGGGGTCCAGCGCAGATCCAAGAAATCCGCGCGGAGCGCCAAAAGTTTATTGTTGTGGCGTTCTTGATACCGCGTGCTTCTTTCAACCTTGAACGATTGACGTCTTTTCGATCGCCCGATCGTCCCACGTAGGCCGATGCTAGGCCACTGGCGGCGTTGAACCTTGAACGCCCGCGGCGGGGTCGCCGTCAGTCGGCCTACCGTACAAGCCTGGTCAGAAATAAATTGAGGCGCCGTGCAAAATCGAGTCGCCCGATAGTTCGGGCACTTGTGAGAAGACCCGTTCTTTGATGCTGTGGGGGCACGGTCAGATTTCGGGCACCCCTGCGCGCGGGCCAAACACTTCAAGCCAGAATTGAAGTAGCGCCGACCGCGCAAGCGCCACAAACGAAAAGCCGTCAGCTTATGCTTGGCGAGTCTCCTAGTACAGTCGAAACCGATGATAGGTATGGGTAACCTTCCCACGGGTACCCGGGCACCCCTTGCATCCGTGCCTCCTCGTTCCATCCTTGACCACGTTCGATGGGCAGCCCCGCGCGCAGCGCTTCGACATGGGCATCCGAGGGCCTTGCACCCTCGATTCTCGCGCATCCTTGCTCTAAGTTTTGACTGTGTGCGCCGATCCTACGGGGCTTAGCCTTAAACCGGGCGTGTTCATCTTCAGGAGGAATATCCAAAAATAGTCAACAAATGGTCGGGGGACGATTTTCGATTATATTTAGACTATGTTGGAGCATGTTTAGGCTATGTTTTATTCTTCGTCCCAAGTCCGCCGGTAGGGGGATATGCCCGACCTAAGCTTAGACGCGCGCGCGCGGTTGCTGCTCTTCTGCCTTCTCTGCGCCCTGTCGCCGCGCGCAGGGCCGCGACGCAAAAAAAGTACGCACCGACCCCTGGGCCCAGGGACGCGCCTGGCGAGGCCCGGTGTGGGTGCACAGCGCCCATCCCTCTATAGAGTTAGGTCGGGCCCGTCCCTCTACAGGAGGGATATTCAAGAATAGTCCAAACATAGTCCAGGGACGATGTATTGACTATGTTGGGGCATTTGTTTAATATTTTTTGACTGCTTCTAGTTTTTCGTCCAGAATCCCCCTGAAGGGGGACAGGCCCGACTGAATTCTAGAAGGGAGGGGCCGCCGCCAGACCTGGCGCACGGCGGCGGTGGCGGGCGCCGGCGGCGACGGCGATCGCCGACCGCAGCGGCGGCGGCGCTCGGCGGCGGCGGCACCCACGGCGGCGGCGCCCAGCAGGCTGGCGGGCACCGGTTTCGATGTTTCGGCTTCGATGGCGACGACTGCTTGGCATCGCTCGGACGTGGGCATTCTTCCCCAGCGAGGGCCATCGAGGAGCAGACTGGATCGTCGGACGGAAGAACATCGGCGCACGCCATCGAAGAATGCACGGGGAGTGGACGTCCGAGCGATGGTGAGGCTTGGATGCTCCACGAGAGGCTTCGGTCGGGGCAACATCTGGCCTCGGCCACGGACCTGGCCTTGGAGGCCGCGCAGTGGGGGGGGGGGGGGGGGCGATGCGCGGGGGGACAGCGGGGGCTGCAGAAAAGGGGCCCTTGAAGGGCCCTTCAGGGCCCTTCAGGAAGGCCTCAAGGGCCCGAGCATGGCACCTCCCTCCCCCCCTCCACGTGTCGCCGCCCACGAACTCGCGCCCAGTAGCTGCGGCCTCGGCCCTGGTCTCGGCTCCGGCCCCCGCCCCGTCCCCGGCCTCGGTCTCGGCCCTGGCCCCGGGGGGGGGGAGGGGGCGGGGGAAGGCGACGCGCGGCGGCGGCGGCGCCGCGGCAGTGCTCCAGAGCTCAGCTGCCCCGATGCGCCCTGCCAGGGCTCGCTTCGATGCCTCCGACTCGATACTCGATCCGATCTCGATGGTTTCCGATTCCGACTCGCTTCGACTGGGGGTTCCGATTTGGGTTCCGATGCCTTCTTGGAGGCATGCTGGCCTCCCGATTTCTGCCGATCCGTCTTTTCCCGACGCGGCTGCCGATTTCCGCCGATCCGGCGCATTTCGATCGCAGACCCGACGTGTCGATTCGATTCTGGGCTCCCCTGCCCTGTGCGAAGCGCAGCACATGCCGTGTCCAAGACGTCCGTGCCAGCACGCTGCGCGTTGGCTCGGCACGCGCTGGTCCGCGTTCTGGCGAACGCATCCTGCCAGGCCTGCGCTGCTCAGTCTACGCGTCGAGCTCCGCGTCCACGCGCCACGGACTGCGTGCTGCGCCCTGGGGCAGCGAAGCCCTTGCAGGCGTGCGCCGTGCGAGGTTTGCGGCGCCGCCGAGGCCCGGAGCCTCGAAGCACCGAGGCCGCGTGCGGTGAGCGGTAGGCCCCGAGTCGCCCCATCGGGGGCCCAAGCAGGAGTTGTCCTTCGTGGTGTGCGTTCCAGGGCGCACATCACCCCCTCTCCTTGCCCAGGCCCTCCTCCTCCTCCTCCTCCTCCTCCTCCTCCTCCTCCTCCTCCTCCTCCTCCTCCTCCTCCTCCTCCTCCTCCTCCTCCTCCTCCTCCACGGCGAGCAGGCGAGCATGCGGGCATGCAGCAGGCGGTGCAGGCTCGCAGGCAGGCGCGCAAGCCTCCGCACGATTCTCTTGGGCAGAGGCTGCCCCCGAGCCTCGGCATGCCCTGCTCGCCTGCGCTCGAGCACGTGCAGCTGGCTCCGCCGCGCTCTGGTCCGCGTGGCCAGACACGGCGGCCACTGCGGCCCGAGCGGCCGGTGCCGGGAGGACTGCGGCTCGGAGGCGGCGGCGCGAGGGGGGGGGGGGCATGCGCAGCGAGCTCCTCGGAGACGGGGGCAGGATGGCGAGATGGCCATGTCCAAATCGCACAGGCTCATGAGCAGGGCAGCCGCCTCGACTCCACGACCCCCCCAAAGAGAGGCCATCAGAGGGGCCCCAGGTGATTTGCACAGACGGGCCTCCGCCCGCGCAGGTCCGGGCGCGGGTTTGGAGGGGCTCCTTTCGACCCTTTGGATAACAGCTCTGTGCCCGCGGAGCAGGCGTAGCCGCAGAGGCAGGGGCCACCGCCCCCCGCCTCTTCAGATGAAGTACTCCCTGTGGTAGCCGAACGCGACGACCTTGCCCCCCCCTCGGTGGCCGCCAGCCTCCTCCACCTGAGGAGGGCGGCACGCTCACCACCCGAGGGGGCGATGGCGATGAGGAAGCCGCTGTTCAGGTTGGTTACCTCCGTGAAGCCCTGCTGGTGCCCGATGCTCTGCTGGTGCCTTGTGCTCTGCTGGTTCCCGTTGGTGTGCTGCTGGTTCCCGTTGGTGTGCTGGTGGTTCCCAGGGGTGTGCTGGTTCCCGTAGGTGTGCTGCTGGTTCCCGTCGGCGCGGGGTGGGAGGCTTGGCCGCCAGGCTGGTGTTAGGGCACGCCGTCGGAGACGCTCTCCTGGGGCGTGGTGTTTCTGGTGGCGTCGCCGTGGTCGGCTGGGCCATCAGGGTCATCGGGATCGATCTCGTCCTCTGGGGGGTCGGGCACGGCCTCGAAGATGAAGCGCACCTTCTTGCCCCCGTCGTTGCCTGGCTGCGGGTTCGTGCGGCAGCCGTCGGAGTGCTCGCCGTGCGAGTCGTCCTGGGGCCCCGCGGTCTCGTAGCAGCCGTCGTCTTGAGCAGCCCTCGCCGTCTTTTCCGTCTCCCGCCAGCCGCAGCCCTCGTGCTGACCGATCTGCAGGAGGGGCGCCCACAGCGGATCGACCTCGAGGACGGCGCTCGGGTGGTCGGGGATCCACTCGGCCTTGTCATCGTTGTCTAGAGATTCCCACGCCTCGACGGCGGTGGTCCTGCCCGCGGCACCGCTTCCTCGCGAGTGCCGTTCTTGGAAGCTCGCGTAGGCCGAGAGCTCGGTGAGCGAAACAGCGGTGCAGAAGGCCTGTGCAGCCATCGGGTGCGTAGCGAAAGTAGCACGGGCACCCCACACCTGCACTTGGGCCGAGCGCGCACGCACGATCGCCAGGTGCTCCGAGGGTGCGAGGTCTGCCTCGGGATCTGCCTCGAGCTCATTCGCCAGGTCTTCCTCGAAGGCTGCCCACGGCCTGCGCACGGATGGGGGGATCGGGCTGCTCTCCCCCGCGATGACGATTTCGGTCTGCTCCGAATCGGTGTCTGATGGCGCCTGCTCTTCTAGCACGTGCTGGAGGAGGAGGAGGAGGAGGAGGAGGAGGAGGAGGAGGAGGAGGAGGAAGAGGAGGAGGAGGAGGAGGAGGAGGAGGAGGAGCACCTGGCCTGTAGCTGACTACGTGCTGCTGGCTCTGCTCGCGGGCGCCTGCTCCCAGAGTCCGAGCCTGTAGCTGATGACGTCTGGGCGCCTGTAGCTGGTGACGTCTGGGCGCCTTGCTCCGAGTCTGCATCTGATGACGACTGGGCGCTTGTAGCTGATGACGTCTCGGCGCCGCGGCGCGCCGTGGCAGCACGCGCGGCCTCCTCCGCGACCTGTCGGAGGCGGTCGGCCGAGGGATAGGCGACCCCTGGTGATGGGGTGGTCCCACATTGCGCCTGCGGCACCTACTTGATTACGTACTTGAACTGCGCGTGGCCGGCGTGCTGCTGCTGGTCGTGCTTCGTGTCGGCGCCCATGTGGTCGGCCTCGGCCCGCGGCCCGCTGCCGCCGTGGCCCAGCCGAGGTCCAGCCGCGGCCAGGGCGATGTCGCCCGCGGAGGCCGCCACGAAGCCCTGCTCCGGCGCGCGCTCCGCGTGCCGGGCGGCGTGGCGGCGCCGGCGCGCCGCCGCCCGGGAGAGGCCGCCCCTCCGCCAGGCCGGCAGCGCAAGGCCGGGCGCGAGGCGGCCTCGCGGTCCTGCCACGACCCCGGCTCGCTGCGGCGGCTGCCCAGGGCTCGGCGGAGCCCCGCCTCGCAGGCCAGCCGGCAGCGCCTCCGGGCCGCGCGGCGGGCCGCGCGGCGGCGCCCTGCCTCTCGGGCCTCGCGGGCTCGCGTCGCGGTGGGCCGCCCATCGGGCGGGCAGCCCCCCGCAGCCACGGCGTGCTGGACCCCAGGACCCCCCTGGCGCTGCGGGCAGGCGCGCGGTGGGTGACTGGTTCTGCCAGGGGGCAGTCGGCATCCCCCCCCCCCACCGGCTCCTCAGCCGCTTGAGCCAAAATGGCTCCTCCTCCTCCTCCTCCTCCTCCTCCTCCTCCTCCTCCTCCTCCTCCTCCTCCCCTCCTCCTCCTCCTCCACCCTCCCCCTCCTCCTCCTCCTCCTCCTCACTCCTCCTCCTCCCTCCTCCTCCTCCTCCTCTCCTCTCCTCCTCTCCTCTCCTCTCCTCTCCTCTCCTCTCCTCTCCTCTCCTCTCCTCTCCTCAGCTGGGAGGGGCGGCCGCGCATGGCGGCGGGCCCCCAGGTCCAAGGATACCGCCAGCTCTGAAGGGTCCCTGGTCCCAAGAGGCCCACCCTAGGACGATTCAGAAGTCACCCAAAGCCCCGCGGGCATTTCGCCGGCACCGGAGAGTGCCCGCCCTGGTCTTCGAGAAAACGTTCGAAGGGACCTGGGGCTCCCGAAAGTGCCCCCCCAACGAGCCTCCATGCACAGCCATGGGGTCGGACTCCGCGTGATGAGAACTTCAACCGCAAAGCGCGATCGCAAAGCGTATCCCTCTGGCGGGCATTGTCGGGCTCCACGCGACAGGGAACTCCAGCCTCATAGTGCTGTCGGAAGCGGTCCCCGACGTTCATTCCAGCGGCGCTGAGGGGCTCCACGTGATAGGATGCCGCCACCTCAAAATTTGTCGAACATAGGCCGTCGAATGTGGTTCCAGGAGGCTCTGCCGGACTCCACATGATACGTGAAAAGCGCCAGCTTCAAAATGCTCCCAACTGGGGTCCTCGATTTTCCTTCG
Source organism: Prorocentrum cordatum (assembly GCA_963575745.1). Lineage (NCBI taxonomy): Eukaryota > Dinophyceae > Prorocentrales > Prorocentraceae > Prorocentrum > Prorocentrum cordatum. Next base: position 59,690 of record CAUYUJ010003057.1, on the reverse strand, counting down.
GGCGGAGTTCGGGCCTTCTCGAGAGTAGTAAGCAGCACAAAGAGGAGAACGCGGGGCGCAAGGATCAGGAGGAAGGCCACGACACGGAACACCTTTAACGCTTCGCGTATCCACACCAGCCCATCCACGAGTCGGGAGAAGTCAAGACAGGGACCAGAGACCCAGGGGGAACAATTTCGGGAACCTGCCAGTTCACCAAAACTTCTCCCTTGTAATCAGGCCTCGGAAAATCATCTCCAGTATACGAAAGGCTCCATACATCCAGATGGTCCGTTCATAATATTCTTCGCTGGAAGGCCTCGAGCACATCAGCGTCAACAACTTCCTGCCGAATCTGAGCATTTCCACACTTCTCCTCCTCCTCCTCCTCCTCCTCCTCCTCCTCCTCCTCCTCCTCGTCTCCTCGTCGTCGTCCTCCTCCTCCTCCTCCTCCTCCTCCTCCTCCTCCTCCTCCCTCCTCCCTCCTCCCTCCTCCCTCCTCCCTCCTCCTCCTCCTCCTCCTCCTCCTCCTCCTCCTCCTCCTCTCCTCCTCCTCCTCCCTCCTCCTCCCTCCTCCTCCTCCTCCTCCTCCTCCTCCTCCTCCTCCTCCTCCCTTCTCCTCCTCCCTCCTGATCTCCTCCTCCTCCTCCTCCTCCTCCCTCCTCCTCCTCCTCCTCCTCCTCCTCCTCCTCCTCTTCCTCCTCCTCCTCCCCATACTCTCTCGCTCTCCTCCGCCGCTCTCCCCCCCTCCCCCTCGCCGCGAGACCGCGCCGGCAGGCCTGGTGCGCGCCGTGCACCACCCGTCGCTGCCCTCCAGCCCACACCACGAGGTGGCCAGGCCCGACGACGGCGACGACGGCGACGGCGACGGCGACGACGACGACGACGGCGCCGACGACGGCAACGACGACGACGACGACGGCGCCGACGCCGACGGCGACGACGACGACGGCGGCGACGACGACGACGGGCGGCGACGACGACGACGACGGCGCCGACGCCGACGGCGACGGCGCCGACGCTGGCGACGCCGACGCCGACGGCGCAGGCGACGGCGGCGGCGGTGACAACGCCGCCGAAGCGCGGGGCGGCCGAGGAGAGTCGAGGGATGAAGTGGGGAGCGGAGGCCGATAGTTTGCTGCTTGGTGGGGCCGGCAGTTGTGTTTCTGGGGGGGGGGGGGGGGGGGGGGGGGCAGAGGAGGGGGAGAAGAGGAGGAGGAGGAGGAGGAGGAGGAGGAGGAGGAGGAGGGAGGAGGAGGAGGAGGAGGAGGGAGGAGGAGGAGGGAGGAGGAGGAGGGAGGAGGAGGAGGAGGAGGAGGAGGAGGAAAGGAGGAGAGGACGACGACGAGGAAGAGAGGAGGAGGAGGAGGAGGAGGAGGAGGGAGGAGGAAGGGGGAGGGGGAGAGGAAAAGGTCCCCTTCTTGACAAGGCAGGGCCTGGGCCAGCGCCGGGGGCGGGTTCGCCGTGACTGCAGAGATGCACCCATCGTTGCCCACGTCCTCACGTGAGGAAGCGAGGCGAGGGGGGGGAGCGAGTGCGAGGGAGGGAGGGGGAGGGGGAGGGGGAGGAGGAGGAGGAGGAGGAGGAGGAGGAGGAGGAGGAGGAGGGGGAGGAGGACAAGCTAGGTGCGCTCGCGTCATATCTGACATCCTACCCCTCCCTCCCATCCCTTGCCAAGGCGTGGATCCCCTCTCTACTCGCACAGTCGGATGTTGAGCAGGTCAATGATCCCGAAAGCGTACGTGATGCATTGTAGAGCACGGCATGGCATGGCGTAGAAGAGCACCGCAAATCGTAGTATGTCACAGCATGGCGTGGCGTGGCGTAGTGAAGAATTGCATCACAAAGCTTTGCAACGCAAAGCATGGCATCGCACAGCGGCCCCGAACATAACATTGCATAGCATGGCGTTGAAGATCAAAGCGTAGCATGGCATAGCAGCATGACGTGGCACTTACGTATTGGATATGACAGCTGCAGCTGAAGGCGTGGCATCGCGCAGCGGAACGCAACCTAGCATTGTATTGCATGCCGTGGCATGGCACGGGAAATGCCGCCAGCGCTGCAACGGGAGCACGATTCGGAACTAGCGGAAGCGCGGAAATGAGGCCAGCGCTGCAGCGGGAGCACGATTCGGAACGAGCGGAAGCACGAAAATGAGGCCAGCGCTGCAGCGGGAGCACGATTCGGAACGAGCGGGAGCCCGAAAATGAAGCCCGCGCCTCAGCGAAGGCATCATTTTGAACAAAAACAAGCGAAACAGTACGCGGAGGGGTGCCCGCTATCTTCCGCACGCCATCAGGGGATGGAGGAGAGTAGTATTCATATTATGCAATTGTGGAGGAGGAGGAGGAGGAGGAGGAGGAGGAGGAGAGGGATGGGGATGGTATTGGGGGATGGTGGAGGAGGAGGTGGAGGAGGAGAGGGAGGAGGAGGATGTGGAGGGGAGGAGGAGGAGGAGGAGCGAGGAGGAGGAGGAGGAGGCGGAGGAGGCGGAGGAGGATGAGGAGGAAGATGGAGGAGGAGAGGAGGAGTGGAGGAGGAGCGAGGAGGAGGAGGTAGGAGGAGGTGGGGGGGGAGGATGGAGGAGGAGCGAGGAGGGAGGAGGAGGAGGAGGAGGAGGAGGAGGAGGGAGGAGGAGGAGAGAGAGGAGGAGGTGAGGAGGGGAGGACGGGGGAGGAGGGAGGAGGAGGTGGGATGAGGGAGGAGGGAGAGGAGGGAGGAGGGAGGAGGGAGGAGGGAGGAGGGGAGGTGGAGGATTGGCAGGAGGAGAGGAGTGGAAGAGGTGGTGGAGGAGGGATGGAGGAGGAGGAGGAGGAGGAGGAGGAGGAGGAAGGAGGAGGAGGAGGAGGGGGGTAAGGGTGGTATCTTTGTGTAGGTGGCTTGTGTGTGTTTCCTGGTTTCTAATTTCCCTCTGCTGTCTCCCTCTCTCTCTCTCTCTCTCTCTCTCTCTCTCTCTCTCTCTCTCTCTCTCTCTCGTTCTTTCTGTCTGTATTAGTTTTTCGTTTGCTTTTGATTGGATTTCAATGAAAGGAGAGCGGAGCCCAGATCCAGAGGATTTCTATTTGGATTCTAATTAGATTCCAATTGGATTTCAATAGAAATGGGATGGATTCCGCATCCAGAAGATTCTATTGAAATCCAATGAGATTTCAATAGGATTTCAATCGAAAGAGAACGGGTCCCAGGTCTAGAGAATTTCTATTTGGATTCTAATTAGATTCCAATTGGAATTCAATAGAAATGAGATAAATTCCGCATCCAGAAGATTCTATTGAAATCAATAAAAACGCTGTGTTTTCCAATACTTCCAATTATTTCCAATAGTTTCAAATAAAAACGCTGTGTTTTCAAATTTTCCAATGTTTTTCAAGGTTTCGGGTACGGCAACGCTGTGTTTTCCAATTTTTTATTTAAAAATCAATATAAAAAAAACGCTTCGTTTTCCAATTATTTCAATGAAAAATCAATAAACACGCTGTGTTTTCCAATCTTTTTAATCGAACATCAATAAAAAAACGCTGTGTTTTCCAATTTTTTAATAAAAACTCAATAAAAACGCTGTGTTTTACAATTATTTTAATGAAAAATCAATAAAAACGCTGTGTTTTCCAATCTTTTTCAACAAAAATCATTAAAAACGCTGTGTTTTCAAATTATGTTAATGGAAAATCATTAATAACGCTGTGTTTTCCAATCTTTTTCAACCGAAATAATTAAAACATATGTGTTTTCAAATCTTTTCAATGGAAAATCAATAAAAACGCTGTGTTTTCCAATTTTTTAAACATCAATAAAAACGCTGTGTTTCCAATTCTGTTAATGAAAAATCAATAAAAACGCTGTGTTTTCATTTTTTTATATATATTTTTTTTTAAAAAAAAAAAAAAAAAAAAAAAAAAAAAAAAAAAAAAAAAAAACGCTGTGTTTCCAATTCTTTTAATGAAAAATCAATAAAAACGCTGTGTTTTACCATCTTTTTGAACAAACATCAATGAAAACATTGTGTTTTCGAATGATTTCAATTATTTCTAATATTTTCTAATAAAAACATTGTGTTTTCCAACTTTCCAATATTTTTCAAGGTTTTCCAGCAAGGATCGCGCGTCGCCCCGTTGCCGTACCCGAAACCTTGAAAAAACATTGGAAAATTGTAAAACACAGCGTTTTTATTGGAAAATATTGGAAATAATTGGAATTATTGGAAAACACAGCGTTTTTAGTGATTTTCGATTAAAAAGATTGGAAAACAAATAGTTTTTATTGACTTTTGAACAATAATATTGAAAAACACATCGTTTCCATTGATTTTTAATGTTTTCACATCGAACCCAAAGGAATATTATAAAACATCCATAAATACATGCAATAATAATTTGTGCGCACGCTTACGCCTTGAAGCGGTTCTAATGCGTTTCCCACATGTTTCCACACTTCTGGCGCATCTGTGGCGCCGCTGTTTTTTTTGGCATTTCGTGTTTTCACACAGAATCCCAAAGAATCTGAATAAAAAACCAAAACTACATGAAGTAATGATGTGTTCGCACGTTTACGCCTTCAAGCGTTTCTAATGCGCTTCCCATATGTTCTCACACTTCTCGCGCATTTGTGGCGCCGCTGTTGTTTTTTTCGCACGCATTGCTCTCACACAGAATCCCAAATAATATTATTAAAATCTGTAAATACATGAAGTAATAGTGTGTGCGCACGATTACGCCTTGAAGCGGTTCTAATGCGTTCCCCATATGTTTCCACACTTCTGGCGCATCGGTGGCGCCGCTGTTTTTTCTGGCATTTCGTGTTTTCACACAGAATCCCAAATAATCTGACTAGAAACAATAAATACATGAAGTAATAGTGTGTTCGCACGTTTACGCCGTCAAGCGTTTCTAATGTGTTTCCCATATGTTTCCACACTTATGGCGCATCTGTGGCGCCGCTGTTTTTTCTCGCATTTATTGATTTACACAGCTCCCCCGAGAGTCTTAGCTTCCCTGCGACAAGGCGCAGAGGGCCACAATGAAGCCCAAGGGGGCGCGGCAAGAACGGCAGAGAGAGAGAGAGAGAGAGAGCGAGAGAAGGAGAGAGAGAGAGAGAGAGAGGGAGAGAGGGAGGGAGGGAGAGAAGAGAGAGGAAGGGATAGGGATGGACATGATTATAAATTATCATGACGATGACGACGAGGAGGGAAGAGGAGGAATACTACTTTTTAGTAGACACACACAAAGCGCAACCGCGCGACCCCAATCAGCGCGGCGACAGTCTAGCACTGGCTCATCATAGCCTCGGCCGGTAGGGCCGAAGATGCGTTCCGACGAGAAGCTTGCGGAATTCGCAGAGCGAAAACTCCACGTCGTGGTACGTAAGCGGTCCAAGGTTGAGCGTCTCAAGAATGTGACCCAGCCACGGATCTGCATTCAGATCGTCCAGAAGGGCCTCTACGTACGCCACGTACTCCGCCTGCTTCCCCGCCGAAGCCACCGAGCGGTTGATCGGCGGCCCGCGCTTGACGCCACGAATGGCGTTGAGCGCGTGGGGCACGCCGGGGCCGACCACCCGGTGCTCACCCCAGTCGGTGTGGCCCGGGCAGTGCGCGTCGAGGTCGAGGAGGATCTGGTAGAAGATGAACGACGAGGTCGACGAAAACCCCAGCTCGTCGCAGAGCTCCTGAACCGTCAACCGCTGCACTGCGGACTGGCCGGCGCTGTCGCGTTTGCGACTGTGCGCGGCCAGCCGCTTAGCAGTCTCGACGGCTTCTGTGCGCACGTGGTTGCTGATGCGGGTGACGTCACCGCTCGCGCCGCGCGAACCAGTGAGCAACTCTGACGGCTCGGCCCCTCTCAGCAGGAAGGCCGACTGGCAAGCATTTTGGTACGCATGCGGGTCAAAAGTCCGAGGGTCGATCATGTACGCGGCCAGGGAAGAACACTTCGCCCTGGACGTGCCGACCACGCTGCGGTAGAACTGGGGCTCCGTGAGCTGTTTGTAGATCCGAGCGATCGCCCGAAAAGTGTCTGCGTCGTTGACGACCGCACTCGCCGATCAGAGCGAAACCCACCGAATTGGTGCGTCAAAAGAAACTCGGGCCCAGTCTGGCTGACCAAAGTTTTCCCGAACCGCCGTCTGCTGCGGCGACGTTTCCGGCATGCGTGCCGCGAAGCGCGTTAGATAGTGGCGGTAGAGGTAGACGGTGAAGACCAGTGTCGGATTTACTTCTTTCGGTACTTTCTGCAAGTATCCGCTGGGCCTGCAGTCGGCCAAATACTTGTGCTGGTCATTTGCGCCTCCGTAGCTTGAGGAGAGCGAAGGTAATAAGGAGCAATAGTGAGAGGGAATGAGAGAGAGAGAGAGAGAGAGAGAGAGAGAGAGAGAGGGAGAGGGAGGAGAGGGAGGGAGGAATCGAGGCGATCACATTCAGAAGCATAAAAAGATCGACGCAAACGTCCCAAGAGAGTCCCAAGACGGCCCAAGAGGGCCTCAGGACGGCCCAAGAGCGCCCCGATATACCCCCCAATACTGCCCCTCACGGGATCATAAGCATCATCATCACCATCATCATCATCAACATCATCGTCGTCGTCGCCGTCATTATCATAATCACCCGCATCCTCATCATCATCACCATCATCTTCATCATCATAACCGTCCTCGTCATCATTCGTCACCATATCCATCATCATCATCATCCTCATCATCATCCTCATCATCGTTCTCAGGTTGGCCGTCCCTCTCGAATACGGCCTTCGGTGCCCCTTCGAACGAGGGCCGCCGAGCATGCTGGACTGGCACGGCGGCGGGACTTGCCGCAGGCAGCTGGATATCACCAGCCATGAAAGATGATATATATATATATATATAGAGAGAGAGAGAGAGAGAGAGAGAGAGAGAGAGAGAGAGAGAGAGAGAGAGAGAGAGAGAGAGAGAGAGAGAGAGAAAGAGAGAGAGAGAGGAGAGAGAGAGAAAGAGAGAGAGAGAGAGAGAGAGAGAGAGAGAGAGGAGAGAAGAGAGAGAAAGAGAGAAAGAGAGAAAGAGAGAGAGAGAGAGAGAGAGAGAGAACGAGAGAGAACGAGAGAGAGAGAGAGTGAGAGGGAGGGAGAAATCGATGCGATCACACTCAGAAGCATAATAAGATCGACGCAAACATCCTGAGAGAGTCCCAAGACGGCCCAAGAGGGCCTCAAGACAGCCGAAGAGCGCCCCCATATACCGCCAAAGCTGCCCGTCAAGGGATCATAATCATCACCATCATCACCGTCATCATTACCATCGTCGTCGTCGTCATCATCATCCTCACCATTATCACCCTCATCATCATCCTCATCATCATCGATGTCATCGTCATTATCATCATCATCACCACCATCATCCTCATCATCATCATCATCCTCGTCATCATCATCATCCCCCGCATCATCATAACCGTACTCGTCATCATCACCATCATCCTCATCATCATCACCATCTTCACCATCATCCTCGTCATCATCATCACCATCATCATCAAAATAATCGTTATCCTGTTGGCCATCCCTCTCGAACACGGCCTCCGGTGCCCCCTCGAACGAAGACGGCCGAGCATGCTGGACTGGCAAGTTGGCACGACTTGCCGCAAGCAGCTGGGCATCGCCAGCCAGATATTGCAACAACAGAGGAAAGGATGAGATTATATCTAGAAAGGTGCGGAGAGAAAGGAGAATAATAATGGGGATGAGGGGGGGGGTCGACGGACACATGAGAATCACATGAATTTACTGCCGCGATCCCATTTGCGAAACACGTTGTTGTTCTTCCAAAAGTCCGCAACCGCACTGAGGCGAGACTGGCGCGTGCCGGACGCGTTGCCCAGGCTTTTCTGCTGCTCGCTGCGAAACAAGAGTTGTTTGTCGTTCCTCTTATCTACTCCTGGCGAGACGGGTGATACCAGGCCCAAACAATACGACGCAACGCCTCTTCGATGCCCTCTGACCTCTTCGTAGGTTTCGTCCGTCGGGGGATTCGTGGCCACTCGCACGCCATGGCTTTATTCAGCTCGACGCGCAAGCGTCGGCGGCAAGACCAGTAGCTTTCCCCCCCCCTCCATTTGTTTCACTCCTTTTAGGCGTCATTTGCGCAGCATTCTAGGGCAGCTGGTGTCTTCTGCCTAGCGCGAAATATATTTAGCGCGGGAGGCTTATTGCACGCGTAGATCATTCCTCCTCTTGCTCCCCCTCCCTCCGTTCGTCCTCCTCGTCCTCCTCCTCCTTTCCGGCTCTCACTCACGCGAACAACTGCCCGAATTTTCGCCTCGAGTTTTGACCGCGTTCGCAGGACAAAGATCCTGTTGGTGACCGTGGTTTGTTTCTCTAGGCAGATGTCGGCAAGCACGCACTTCGCTATGATACGAATTCGGGCTGTTCTCCCGCTCCTCGTCTCGTCCCGCCCTCGTCCTCCTCTCTTCCCCTCCCCTCGCCGGTGCTTTTTTACTTCTGGGATGTTGCTGTAAATAAACTGCTGGTCAGGCCCTGCCGCGTATCGCCAAGGAGTGCAAGTGTTACTCGAGTGTGGTTGCGGTCGCCCCCTCCCGCTTGCCCCCCCTTCTTCCCCCAGAATATTGCCCGAAAAAAAAACATCCCCAGGCGCGGCGGCGGATTTACGCGGCAGCGCAATTGTATAAAAGTGTTGTTTGTTGCCTGGCTTTCCAAACTTTTTGACGCGTCTTCGAAGGGAGTCCGTGGCTGTGGCGACGTCGATCTCACAGTCATCCTTGCACGATGCATCGAAGAATGATGGCGAGAAAGATCCCTCGCCGAAGACTCCGAGAAGAATGCGCAAACCTGCGAGGGAAATGCTGCGCACGATTTTAATCGACAACCAACGCTCGCGCCCTGATCTTCATCCGTGTCTCACCCTCCTACTCTCTATATGTATATATTATCATACGCACCTCCCCGAGGGAGTAGAGCTCAGAAGGGATTAGTGCGTCCGTCCGTATTTGAACAATCTGGCCGTTTCGCTAGGGACGTCCTGGCACTTCTGAAACTAGTGGCGCCCCTCACGCAGATCGTGAAAGATAGGTCCAAAAACACATAGGATTTTCAACATGTTCACCTCAAGCCTTCAAAAACACAGTGTAGTTTCAATGATGTTGAGCCCCACTCTGGGATAATGGCCGCGTCGCCTGAGACATCCTCCACACATCGGGTCTTTACCGAGCCCGCTTCTCAGAGAACGGCCGTTTCGCTCGAGACATCCTCCCCAAATCGAGCCCCGCTCGAACCCGACTCTGAGAAAATAGTTGGTTTCGCTTGAGACCTCCTCCCAGGAGTGCCCGAAGCAGATGCCTCCCATCTTCCCAATCGAGTCGATGCCGCCCAGGACTGACAGCCACCAGATTGAGGTAGATCGTCAAGGACACGTTCCGCTTGAGACATCCTGACATCCTCCAAGAATCCAGCCGTTTTTAAAACACGACTCTTAGAACATATGCCGCTAGGTTGAGGGGCAGCTCGTGAAGGACACGTTCCGCCTGAGCCAGCCTCCTGCAGAAGGCAAGCCCGTGCACAGATCAAAGCTCCGGAAAACAACTGGGGCGTGCCATGTGCATTTATCCCCCAAGGCCTGCACAGCCGATGATACGTCCCACGACGAGCACACGAGGACGAGGGAACAGGAGGAAAAAAGGAAGACGAGGAGTCAGATAATATAATGATACAAATATTGCCCGGATTCGTATCATAGCGGAGCGCGAGACTGCCTATGATATATAGTTGCCTCTCGTTCTCTGTAACTATGGAGGGTCTCTTTGTGCTCAGCCACATATATGTATATATACACATACGTCAAGATTATTGTATATATGCTTGGTATGCCCACATCAACAGCCTTACTACCACTACGTGGTTAATTATAGCCTATATTGAGTAAGAGTGGAACGACATCGAACGCAATATTTCCCCATTCCCATTGAGACCGATGTAAGTCATGAGATTGATGTACATCTTTTTGTTGTAAGGAAGCCCCTGGTGATGCTTGCGAGCTGCATCTGAGAACCCAATCACGCGAGGCCCGCGCCGAGTGAAAAAAAAATACCCAAGCATTGCGAACACACCTGGGCACACAGTCAAACCTGAACCATAAATTGGCTACGGACGCACGCGTAAGCACAGGGAAAAGCCAAAGCCGGGCTGTCTCACGGGAGGCAAACCAATAAATTCATGATAGCCGGTGACTGCGTGTTCTCTTATTCTCCCTGCAATTTCTTACATGAAATCGTTCCGAAACGTTTTTTGTTGCTTCAGGTCTCAGACGATTTGTTGCGCCAGGTGCATGATCGAAACAATATGTCTCAAGAGCCGTTCCAGCAGAATTGTGCGACTCATCAGTCCGTTTGGTGGTTGAGGTTGCGTCCTCAAGTTTTCCTATTATTCCTCATTCCCTGCTTCCTCCTCCTCCTCCTGCTCCTCCGCCTCCTCGCCCCCTGCTCCTCCTCGCCCCCCTCCCGTTTCTCACTTAGCCGAAGAAGCTGAACGTACTCATGTCTCCGCTGCGCCGCTCCCTCATCGCTTCGAACCCCTGCATACCCAAGAGGCCGCTAGATATGTTGACGTTGCAACCTCGCGTTTGGAAGCGCATCCGAACCAATCGAATTACACCCGCTCCTCGAAAGAAGGGCTTGAACCTAGAAATTCTTACTTATCTTGTAAGTTACTGGGCTGGGGTGCCGCTCTGGCCTGCTTGAGGTGGCCCATCGCCGCCTCGTCGCCGCGTGTCTCCTGGGCCTGAATGCCTCTCTGGGCGGCTTGTGGTGGCCCGTCGTCGCCTCGTCGCCGCCCGTATTGCATCGCATTGCAATCGCATTGCAGTGCAATCGCATGGTGTTGCATTGCATTTCAATCGCGTTGCGTTGTTTTGAACTGCTTTGCATGGTCGAGCATGAACTGCACCACATCGATCGATAACTTAACGTAGATGGTACCACACGGAGCGCTCAACATAGATTACACCACATAGCTTGCACCACGTATATTGTACAATATAGCCACCACCACATAGATTGCATCACATAGCTCGCACAATATAGACTGCATCACCAATTATGCCAGAAAACACATTTAGGGGAACACGTTGGCCAACGTTGAATTTGTACAGATCATGTGTTATATATGCACGCACCACATGTAACATTGCACACGGGGGATTGTTTGTGGCCCATGCGACACGCTTGCGCGCGACACACTATTTTACCGAATAGGAATCCAGATGCTTTTCGTGAGCCGCAACAGCGTCCAACGAGCCCCATAGACAATGAAGCGGCACGCGCTAAGGCCGAAGACCCCGCTCACCCGGCACATGCGCTGTCTTATTTAAAAAGTTACGTTGGCTGCCAGCTCACGAAAGGGACGAACACCACGAGGCGCTCGAAGAAACCTGCCCTGTGCCGTCTTCTGCGGCGCTGGGGCAACATGTTTCGTCATCCGAGTCATCGTAATCAGTTGCATCGGACACGCTCTCCACGTCCGCATGGTAATCTGAATCCATAGCATATCCATCGGAGTTCGAAGCCAAATCGTCGGATAAGCGAATCTCCTCATCGGAGTCCCACACATCGATGACGCCACCCTGGGCCATGGAACAACTGAAGCAGAACGGCGCACCGACTGAGCCCGCGAAGTTCGTCAGGCGGCCGCACACGCAGAAACCGGCCATGGCCCTCGGTCGAGGACTGGCGAGCTCTCCGCAGAAAGTCGCGCGGCTCTGAACCTGAAGCGGCCGCGGCCATCGTGTGCGATGTCTGCTGCGCAAGCGGATGGGAGAGCAGGGGCAACTGGGGTCAAACCAACTCCGCCTCAACTGACGAGCGCCACTCTTCCTGGGTTCAAAGCTCCCCAATACGAGTTTCTAGCGGGATGAAGTAGGAACAGGTTGGCGACGAGGGCATCAGGCCCAACAGAATCAACCAGGTCCCCTGCGACCGTCTGGAGGCCAGAACGGATCTGGCCACGCGAACACCAAATCCGTTCCATCTGCCGCGGCAGCTGCGCCCGCCAGGGCGGAAGGCCGCTCGCGTGTGCAGCTGTCCAGAACACAGAACGGATTTGGCAACATGAAGACCAGATCCGTTCCAGCTGCCGTGGCGGCCTCGGGCGGGCCGCGAGATGGCGCCATTCGTTTTCTGTCAACCTCCACTCGCCACCTGGTGCGGCTCAGTCTCCGAAGCGAGATCGGATAGCACCCGCCGCTGCGTCGCTAACCCCAGATCGGCAGCGGCCAGCGCGGAATACGCCCGCGGTTTCACAGGCTGGAGTTAGTGTAACAACCCAACAAAAAGGCAACGATGCCGTGACCTTTGCCAGGCAGAAGCGCTGCAGGCGATCTGCGCGCGCATGGCCCTGGACCCCTCTCACGGGAACCGCGCGCGCGGTGAACTCAAGGCGAACTCAAGACCGCCTGAGCCTCTTGGCGTTGGGCGCAAGGGCGCCCACATCCACAGATGGATTCATCTTGGTGCGAAGCCGCATCCTGTCGGCGATCGACGCATAACCTATGCCACTGCTCGCGCCCCGACTCCGCGAGAGCCTGCAGCATAGACGCATGAAAACTCAAAGATCAAATGCCAAGTTGGATGCACTTTCTAGCGCCATGCTAATCCTGGCGCTCCGAGCGGGGGGCAGCAGCAGGGCATGGATTGGACGTCGACCGCCGATCCTGGGCTTGAACGTCGGGCCGCGCGCAAGCGACGCCAGACTGTTCAGCGCGTGGCGGAGGAGCTCGTGTTCCTCGTGCTGCACAGTGAGCTCTACGCCGTTCGCCATCCACCCGGCGAGCAGTTTCGCCGTCGTGCACACCGCGGCGATCATCCTGGCGTTGCGGGCGGTCTGGCGAACCTGCGCGGATCGGGCTCGCACGCGCCGCGCGCGGTTCGGCCGCGCGCGCGTCCGCCGCGCCGCCAACTCCCCCGTGGCGCGGTTGAAGCGCGCGCGGCCGATCCAGCGCCGCCGCCAAGCCCGATCTTCCCCGAGCACGATGTTTCGGTAAAAGCTCTTGAGCTGCATGTGCAACGCCTCGTTCTTCACGGCGCCGCACGGGACGTCCACGTCAGGGTGGCGCGCCGAGAACCTCGACATATTCATCAAGAATTCCATCTCGCTCGGCTTCGTCGCGTGTGCCAGGCTGCTCAGAACCGTCGATCCACTGGACGTCTTGCGGCCAAGACTACCGTGGAAAGTCTTGCAGAGGGCGGCGACGTCATCGACGACATGCTGCATGGAGCGGCAAGGCAGCGCGGGGCATCTACAGGAACAGCGCCGCAGCCGCGCGCAGACGTCGGAGGCCTGGTTGCGGGGAGCTCAGCGGCGCTGGAAGAGCCGTTCAAATCTCTCCGCGACCGCGGCGCCCGATCGAATGCAACGTCTGCGTCGCCGTTCCAGCCTGTCTCCCTGGATCTTCTGAATCAGCTTCGAGGCCCGTCGCTCCGTCATGTTGTCGATGACGTCCTGGAGCGGCGTCAAGGTCACTGGCGCTCGCTGCCCTCGGAAGTAGGTTTTCCCGTCGTCTCCCTTCTGGGTGAACTTGCAGAGGCAGCGCCGAAACAACATTGAAAGCCCAGTGCGGCGCTCGTTGAAAGCGCTCTCGACCTTCATCGCGACGTGCAGCGGGCCCTTGGATGCGCACTTAACCCGCGGGAATACATCGCCGACGTGCGGGCACAGGACTGCTGGTGCGTCAGAGCAGACCATGAGCACGTCCCTGCGGCCATCGGCGCCAACTGCCTCAGCCAGGGCTTCCTTCTGGTACCTGGCCGCCTCTGACGGGTACGGCTTCACCAGGAGCACGCTGTCCTGGCACTGCACGGTGAGCTGGACGTGAAGCTCCTGGCTCTGCGGGCGCGCGCCCTCGATGGTCCTGTAAGGGGGATTTGATTGTTCTTGCGACTACATCTCGGAAAACTTTTTTTTTTTTTTCCCCCCCGACTGCCCCTGCAGATCACGAGGAGCGCATATTACTGCAAATCTGTCAAAAAAATGCTGGCGGGTGGGAGTGAGCTGGGGGGAATGGGATGATCTGTCTTGGGCGCGATCGCTTGGATTCTCCCTCCCATGTCCGCGCCCCGTGAGGCGGCTGGTAGAGAACCGACAGCAACGTCTTGTACGAGCCGTCGATGCCGATCACGGTCTTGTCCGCCGCGCCGCGGCACGCCGCCGACATCCCACGAACGAGCGGGTGCGCGAGCACGCCCTCGGCGAGGGTGTGGAAGATGCGATGGCACTCAGGAAGCAAGTATCTCGTATAATCAGACTTCTCTCCGAGCGAAGACAAGACGCGCTCCCGCGCGCCCTTGGTGGCGGGGTGCAGGAGCGTCGCCAGGAAGTTCACGAGGAACGCGTCGGTGCAGAGGTACTGCGCGCTGATCCTGTGGTAGTGGCGATCGTCCAACCGGAGAACGTATCTCGATTGCCCGTTGCCGTCAAGTAACATCACGAGGTCCCTGTCGAGCCACGTGCCAGACTTCTTCGCCAAGCTGGCTTTCTCCTTTTCCCACGACGGGCTGGCCTCGATCCCGCTCCGCAGGATGCCCGCGCTCCTGCGCAAGAACTGGTCGTCCGCCTCGTCAGGGTCGCACCCGAAGAGAGACGACGCGCGGCCCTGAATGCATCGCCCGTTCCACAGCGCGGAGATCACGCGCGCCTGCTTGTCAGACAAAACTCCAGAAGTGTACTTCTCGTGATAGACCGCCATGTGGTCGAGCAAGCGGCAACGACGGTCGAACGCCTTGACTGGGCACATGGGGCACCTCCACACTCCGTCCTGGAAGCAGCTCGGATCAGGCGGCTGGGCCACGGCGCGATCGCGCCAACACTCCAGCTCGCTGCGGATCACCGCGAGGAGAGGCGGCGGCCAGCGCCCGGCGTGCGCCGCGCCTGCGGCTCCAGCGCCGGCTGCGGCTGGTCTGCGAATCGGCGGCATGCTAGCGGCTGGCGCGCAGGCGCGGTCGGCCGAGGCGCCCTCCCGCCTGGCTTTGACTGGAACGCCTGCAGTAGAGCGATTGCTGCGTCTACCAGGGCTTCATCACGCCCGAGAAACGATAGTTTGAAGTCTCTCGTTTCAACAAACATGGGGCGCCGTCCAAGCTCCATCTGGGTTACTTATGGGTCATGCGCCAATCCTGGCAGTGATCCCGATGTGGACGTGCAGGCGCCCTAACACACCAAGGACAACGATATCATGTGAATGATATACATCACACACCGAAAGCTTGCTAGCCTTCGCTGGAGCGGCGGCGGCAAGCGGTTCTGAAACGGCAGCAGCAAGCAGCTTGCAGGCAGTAGCGGCAGCGGCAAAGAATACAGCGCGGGAGACGCCATCGCTCGTTTCTCACCCGCACGAGACCATTGATCCGCAACAATGAGGAAAACGAGTACCTGGACCCCTATCACAAGGTACACGCGAGATGCCTGAAGAAAGACCTACCCCGAGAGCTGCAGAGAAATGCGACTGTGCATTCGCGGATGAGAACAAATAAGCAAACTTGCGCTCGGAGCCCAGAACAACTGGCGCGCGCTACTCAGCGGCGCGAGGCCCGGTGACCGAAAGTTGGGCCGACGCGCATCCGGTGGTTCGGCTGCACGCCCTCCGCCTCGGTAGATCGAGTTCGTCGAACGACTCGCTGATCGGGTGCCGCTGCGGAAATGCAGGCCGCTGAACCGAACAAATGCCGATGGACTTACTCTCATGGCAAGAGTTGAACATCGACCACGATCTGACCCATCTTTCCGTGCCCTGTGAAGATCGATCGCCACCGACGAGACCTGATCAGCGATCTCGGCGACCCCGCGGGGCGCAAATCGACGAGGCCCCTGCGTCGAAAACAATGGTGCGATGACGCGGCAGGCCCAAGGACGCCTGCACTACCCTCTCCATGTGGCTCCACGTGGTCGCCCAGGGGACGTCGGCGTGCTCGGCCCAGTCCGGCACGTCCGGCGACCCCATGGACACGACGCACGTGCGATCCTTAGTGGCCGCAGTCACGCGGCATCGCATCGCCTCTGATCCCGCGGTCGGACGACCTTCGGCCATCGGGGAAGGAATCAGATCGATCGCGCGACCTCTTCGATTATCAATCGAATCGCTGGTACAAGGGCGCTGGCACGATCGTTGTGGCCCTCGCACACAACGAAGACCTCGAGGCACATGTGCGGCCGGATAATCATTGGGCGAAGCCCAGGGGCGGTCGAACGCCACAGCAGGTATCCGTGGAAATCGAGGGTCGTCTCGAAGTATTCGTAGAAGGCAGGCCAAGCGCACAGCACAATGCGGTCCTGAAGAGAGAGCAGAGGTGGCATGGGAAATCATGTATTTGATGTTTCACGACGCATGTGCTGACAATGGTTTCGTGCGAGAAGAAAGGGGGTGGAGGAAAACAATGATAACGTATGTGTTGTATGGATTCTGTATTCGCCAGCAGACAAGCGCGCAGACTGGGAGTGGCTCACCCGGCGCCAGGCATCATCTGCCGGCACCACTGCCCCCGGAGCAGCGCTCGACAACAGGGCGTACTCGTACGCCATCACCGAAGACGACGGGCCGGGGCGTTCAGCGATGCGGGCAAGTGCCTGATTCACACAAAACTGCGGAGGTGATTCGGTTGGAAGAGGGGGCAAGCGGCCGACCACACGGCGAAGCGAGTATGGAACGTGGCGAGGCGCAACAATGCTCTGTTTGGCACTAAGATGGAACGCAGGCAGATCTCGTCTTGGTTTCTAATGAGCCATGCGCCGAGCCTGGCAGCGATTCCGAAGTGGATGTGCAAGCGTTCTACCGCAACAAAAGAAAACGATATCAGGTAAATCCTACACACAAGCTAACCGTCGCTGGAGAGGCGGCGGCAAGCGGCCCCGAAACAGCAAAAGCAAACAGGCAGCAGGCAGGCAGTAGCGGCAGCGGCAAATAAAGCAGCGCGAGGGGCGCCACGTTTGTTTCTCACGTAAACGATACAGCGATACAGTCTCCACGCGCAACAGTCCAAAAACGGGGACCTGGACCCCGCATCACATGGTCCCCGCAAGCTGCTCTACATCGGCTATCCAAAGCAGCTCCTTAGATGCGAAAAATCACGAGCGGTGCGCGGGCGGCGGTGACCAGGTGCCCCCCGACGGACGCGAAGTGGTCCGCCCAGTCGGGGGGCATCCCGTCCAGGTCGCTGGCATACAAGTAGATCCAGCCAACTACCACCTTCGGTAACATCCGCAGCAAGTTGCTCCATACCTGCGGTGGCACCGTCGAAGCGCTCGCATCGGCAGCGCAGCCGAGTCACTCCTCGGTCGCCGTGCCGACCGCGCATCGGCCAGATGCCGCGTTCGAGGCCGGAGCGGCGCTCCGAGGAGCGACTCGCGTGAGCCGCCGATGCGAGCGCTTCGACAGCAAGCCAGGCGCCTCCGAGGACATCCAACCGAGGTTCGACGCAACCAGCACCCACGAGGCGAGGTGCTGGTCGGACAGCCACTTGCTCGCCTTGGTGCGAGGGCAACGAAGCTAGGCGCGAAACCGACGTCGACCATCGATGGGGCGACACGGCGCACGAAATGCAATCGTGAGATTTCATTGCGTTACCCAAAAAATCATGACACCGATCGCTCGTGGGTCCCAACTCTCCGATCGAATTGGCGACTGGGCTATAGACCAGGGCGGTGCCGCGGACGTCAACGGGCATCCACGCTCGAGCATCCGTGGATGGCACGTGGATGCAGAAGAACCCATTCAGCACGACATTGGGGGCGGCCATAGTGGCTGCAAGCGGGAAGAAAGGCGGGGAAAGTGGTTGCGTCCTGTCAGGAAGCCTGGGGCAGAACGCCTGCAGGTCGATAAGCGAACGGACTGGGCGAGCCCGGTGCGTTGGGGGAACGCTCGGCGAGCCGATCGGCCGCGACGGGAGAGGAGGGGGAGTGCGGCAGGGAGACATGCGATTTCGACGAGCAGAACAACGCCTCATCGCGGATAGAACGGATTTGGCATCATGGGCACCAAATCCGTTCCGCAAGGTTTTAAGGTTTACGTTCGGACTACTGCATTCGAACGCGCGGCGACTCGTTCACAGCCCAGCCGGGCGCCAGCCAAAACGAATTTCGAGCTCAACGAGCAGGGCGAACAAATGCAGAACGGATTTGGCAATGCAAAGACCAAATCCGTTCCGTGTGTTCTAGGGATCCCTTTCGGACGCTTCGTTTCGATGCAGTTGGGTCGGGTTTGGCAACGTAAGTGGCAAATCCGATCCGCGTGCCCCAGCGGTCACGTTCGCACGACTGCATTCGAAATTCCAAATGAATCGCCCACGGCCCAGCCGAGCGCCAATCAAAACCAAATTCGGGCCCAACGAGCAGTGCAACAATTCATCGAATGCGTAACGGATTTGGCAATTCAAGGGCCAAATCCGTTCCATGAGCTCCAGCGATCACTTTGGGGCCCTCGGTTCCGATGCAGATGGAACGGATTTGGCAACATGAGGGCCAAATCCGTTCCACGTGCTCGGAACACTAATTTCGAACCTGCGCAGACGACCACGCGGCGAACTGATTACGGCCCAGGAGGGGGTTGTCAGTGAGACACTCAACTCCAACAAGAAAGACAACTACTCGTCGCAGAACTGTGGCTTCGGCAACATGCGAGGCGCATCCGTTCCGCGTGCTCGAGCGATCACTTTCGAACTCCATGCGACGCCCCCCGCATGGAGCATCCCCTCCCTCTGCTGCTCGCCCGCCCCGCGCGCCAGCCGTCGCTCGGGCCTGACTGATGCCCGCGCGACACTGGCGTCGCCCCTGGAAAATGGTTACCTAGACAGGCCAGCCGCGCAATCGCGGCGAGCGCGATAGCTGCTGCTCGGCAGCAGGGCGGCTCGACCCCGCTCTCAGCACGCGCTCCGCCCCTTCACCAGTCAATCTACACGCAATTTTCGCTGAGCTAGTCGACGATGTCGTCACCCCCCTGATTCTGCGACGCGTAGCTGGCCGCGGCGTCGGCGTCGTCGCCCGCGCGCATCTTCTTGCTCTGCCCGCTCGGCGACGAGATGTCGTTCAAGTCGATCTCAGCGTTCTCTGCGGACTGGCCCGAGAGGGAACGCGCGAACGCACGCCTCCGCTGCGGTGGGGGTGGTGAAGGTATCTCCTGCTTCACACTCGCGCCGGCGGCGGCAGCGCTGCTGGCCGAGCCACTCCCAGACCACAGCTTCCTCTTGAATAGCTCGGATTTCTCTGCCTCCATCTGGGTTCTGGTGGCCAGAGGGATCAGCTCGCCAGTCTTCTTCCAGCGCTTCAAGATCTTAAGTGCCTCGTCAGTTATGAGCTTCGGCGTCTTGAGCTCGTAGCGCTCGATCTTGACCTCGTCGCCGACTCCAGCGGGGCGCACGTAGAACGACTTCTCCGTGTTCACGTATACTTGGACGCGTCGCAATACGGCTTCAATGTCAGGCTGGCTCATTTCCACGTGGAACGCAGGCCGGATCATCTTGCTGAAAACCTCGTAGCTAATGCCAGTGTACCCGAAGCCCGCCGACTGCGGATACCTCGCGGAAAACAGATTTCTCTGCTGAAGGGTTCTCCCCAGAGCCGCGTCTGCGAGTCTTGCGATCGCCGCTGGCCACAGGATCTGGCCCGCCGAAAGCTGGGGTTCACATCCCAGCGACGATCGCAAGCACGCTCGACCAGGCTCCAGTGAGAGGGGGCAGAGAAACTTGATTTCCGAAATGGCAACTCCGACCTCTGACCGTCGAGGGTGATGTGGGGCTCTGCCGCCAGGTCCACCTTATTGTCCCCCGCGCTGCGGTGCTCCTTGCCGTCGAACTTGGTGCTCGAATACCTTTCCGTTGTCATCTGAGACTTTTTCTTCTTATCGAAGAAGGCCTTTATCTTTCTCGGAGGCATTCGGTCCAGATCGCCATCGTCGAACATGGTAGAGATGTGCGGTTGGCCAGCGTCCTCGCGGAAATGGTCGAAGTCTGTGGAGGAGCGAACGCCGGCCGTCGCGCCGACGAGGTCCAGCTCGAAGATGCGGTAGCGCGCCATGGCGAAACCGACGATGCACTGCACGCTGGACTTGCCGCTCCCGCCGATTCCAAGCCACAACTGCGCATCCTCGTCCCATTTGTCCATGTGCTTTTCGAGGATGGGCTGAAGCCATGGCTGGATATGGCACCAGAACAACGGATACTCCTCCTCAGGCGCTGCCTGGGCGTCCGCGTCCTTCAGGTCCTTGATGGCAGCGAGGACGCGGCCGACGTTCCAGCCGAAGATCGGAGATTCCTCCCTCTGCGTCTCTGTGTCGACCCAGCGGCGCATCTTGCAACCTCTTTTGGTAAAGAAGTGCTTGTTCTTCTCGATGAAGTCGTAGCCGTCGGAGATCTGCTGCGGCGTTTCCAGGTTGTCACAACGCTTGCCAGACTTCGTCTTGAAGGTATGGTACGTAACCTGGAAGCCGCCCATGCGCTGGAACAGGTAGATGAAAGCTAGCGGCCCAACTCTCTTGTTTGCCCCGAAATTCACCAAGATTGCATCTCCCTGGCACACGCGCCGTGCAACTTCGAGAGGGGGCTTCCCGTCGAACACGAAGTGCTTGAACACCTCAACCTTGTTGTTTTCGGCTGGAAGAATGCACAAGTTCATGTGGAAGTTGAATGCTATCACGGCCTTCGGGCTGAGAACGCCTGGGAGTTGGAGATACTCGTGGTTCTGCATCAGACCCAACACGGCGACCCTGTCGAACATGTCATCGACGTTCAAGCAAACGTCGACAAGGTGCGTTACGGTCAGCGTGCCAGGCTTTGAACGCGAAGTGAGCTCGTCCATGAGCGGCAAGTGCGCCGGCTGGATGGCCCGCCGCGGGCCGTCGTGGTGGTCAGGCTTCTTGATGGTTGCGCACACCAGAGCGCCCGTCACCTTCACCGCGAGCTCGAAAGAGATCGCACAATCTTCTTCTTGCTCGTATTGCTGGGCCAACGTCAAAGGCGCGCCCGATGAGGACTGCGCGCCTGAGCTGGCGGCCATCTCGCGCCGACCTGGCGCGAGGGCGAAGCGATGCCAGGCCGCTTCGGTCTCGGCACCCCAATCAAAATTGAGCCCAAACCTAAATACGCATCGTTGTAAAATATACAGCGCGCGTGTTCTAGATGTTGGCATTCACAGTGCGCGCGCGTGGCAATGTGCGTAACATAAACTACATGTGAACGTGTGGATACGCATATGTTAGCTTTCTGGCATGGCCAAATCAAGAAACCATGCGCGCTTCTACCCGCGCTCTCTGCAATAGGTGCACGCTGACCTCAACCCGAGAAACCTGCCGACTCGCTCCCGCCCGCTCCCGCTCGGCTCCCGCAAGGCTTCTCTGGCGAAGCGCGTTTCCACGAGCTGCCACACATTTTCCGTTCGTGCTCGCATGACAAAGATGAGCATCGATATCTTTGGATCAGCGAAGCCACTTGGACCTAGAGGCATGCAAGAGAGAGAGAGAGAGAGAGAGAGAGAGGGAGAGAGAGAAAGAGAGAGAGAATGATAATGGGAACTACCGAAGGATACAGGAAACGAGAAAGGCAATGATAAAGCTGGAGACACACACACACACACAAGAACACACACACAAGCCACCTACACAAAGATACCACCCCCACGGAGGAGGAGGAGGAGGAGGAGGAGGAGGAGGAGGAGGAGGAGGAGGAGGAGGAGGAGGAGGAGGAGGAGGAGGAGGAAGAGGAGGAGGAGGAGGAGGAGGAGGAGGAGGAGGAGGAGGAGGAGGAGGAGGAGGAGGAGGAGGAGGAGGAGGAGGAGGAGGAGGAGGAGGAGGAGGAGGAGGGAGCGGAGGAGGAAGAGGAGGAGGAGTAGGAGGAGGAGGAGGAGGAGGAGGAGAATGAGCATCAGGAGGGGCAGCAGGTGGTGGAGGAGGAGGAGGAGGAAAGAGGAGGAGGAGGAGGAGGAGGAGGAGGAGGAGGAGGAGGACAAGGAAGACCGCCATGGAGAAAGGGGGTCCTGAGGGAAACAGATCTTGGACCATGGGGCTTTTGTCCCCAGCACCAGCTCCTCATCCCGAGCCGTTTTTGTTGGCGGCCCTGGGGCCCTTGGAGGGCCGCAGTGGGGCAGAGAGCGGCGAAACTGTCCAGGGACCCTTTTTTGCAGGACCTGGCTTTTTCATGCCGAGGAGGAGGGCGGTAGGTAGAGGAGACGGATGATGATGCTGATGTTGATGCTGCTGACGTTGATGCTGTTGCTGCTGCTGATGATGATGCTGATGGTGCTGATGATGATGCTGCTGCTGCTGCTGATGATGATGATGATGATGATGATGATGATGATGATGATGATGATGATGATGATGATGATGATGATGATGATGATGATGATGATGATGATGATGATGATGATGATGATGATGATGATGATGATGATGATGATGATGATGATGATGATGATGATGATGATGATGATGATGATGATGATGATTGATGATGATGATGATGATGATGATGATGATGATGATGATGATGATTGATGATGATGATGATGATGATGATGATGATGATGATGATGATGATGATGATGATGATGATGATGATGATGATGATGATGATGATGATGATGATGATGATGATGATGATGATGATGGTGGTGGTGGTGGTGGTGGTGGTGGTGGTGGTGGTGGTGGTGGTGGTGATGATGATGATGATGATGAGGATGATGATGACGACGACGAGGAGGACGAGGAGGAGGAGGAGGAGGAGGGAGACGAAGGACGCAGCAAGTATAGCATTTAATGTCCGCTCTACGCCAAAATAAGAGGAGGACGGAGAAGGGAGAAGGGGCAGCCTGGGCTTGACAGGGCTGCCTCCAGCTCCAGCGAAGCCCTGCTTGCGCTCTGCGCGGGGCCGTTGATGGCGATTCCCGTGGAGCCCCACTGGGCGCTAGCCTGCGCAGGCGCGGGCCGAAACTCCGATGGATTGCTGCTGTACAGTCGAGGCTGATAAGTAGGTCGACCCTGCCAAATCAAGGGCACCCCTGGGCCCCTGGCTGTGGGCGCGACGCCGCTCCAAGTCATTGCCAGGACACCTCAGCAGCAGCCAGCCACACTGCCGAAGATCTTCGTGCAGTGAGCACCTTCCCCCCAGCCCGCCCTCCGCGGCCGCCATCTCTCCCTCCCCTCCTCGCGCTGCCAGACAGTGAGTATGCTTCGCCCCGGCCACCAGAGCGCGCGAGCGGAGTGCCTCTGCCGGGCCGCGACGAGAACAGATGTCCTGCGTCTCGCTGCTCGTGCCTTCTACATCCCTGTGGCAGTGTGGCCTTCAGAAAGTCAGAGCCCCGAATCATCAGGGGTAACTCGGGTCAGGGATAACTCGGGTTCGTTTTTCGGGAATCCAAACCCGAGTTACCCCGGACCCGAGTTACCCCGGATAACTCGGGCGTCCAGAGCCCCGAATCATCAGGGGTAACTCGGGTCAGGGATAACTCGGGTTCCTTTCTCGGGAATCCA
The DNA here is from genome assembly GCA_963575745.1 of Prorocentrum cordatum. Classification (NCBI taxonomy): domain Eukaryota; class Dinophyceae; order Prorocentrales; family Prorocentraceae; genus Prorocentrum; species Prorocentrum cordatum. The sequence goes on along the minus strand of CAUYUJ010003057.1, from coordinate 36,233 downwards.
AACCCGAGTTACCCCGGACCCGAGTTACCCCGGATAACTCGGGCGCCCAAGAAAGGTATTGTGTCCTTTCGCGTGTCCTCTCCAATCCACCTCGGCCGTGCTGGGCATGCGGTGGTCGGCGCTGTGTGGGAGCCCGCCGACTGCAGCCAGATCCGGGGCCGCACCTCCTCGCGTTCCCCGCCCTCGCACCTCTGAGCGCCGCCAGCGTCGAACGCCTCCTCCCGCGCGCACAGCATTCAGGTCTCCGCTTGGAGTGTCGAGCAGTGCCGAGGCGTCCTGGCTTGCCTGTAGGCCTACCAAAGGATGTTCCAAGAATTGGTGGTGGTTTGCACGGAATTTTCTTCGAACATGTCTGGTTGAGCCTGTATTGTCTCAGTACATCGGTTCTATGTTTTAAGAACAGTGCGCTTGTTCTTAGATCAGTCGTTGGTTCTAAGAATATTTCTTGGTAGGCCTATTGGAATGCCGGGTGGTTGGCCCCCGCTCAAAAGTGCCGCGATTGGCGCCCGTGGTGCCACCAGAGCAGTGGGATGCGTCGTGCGCCGGCCGCCTGGCGCTCGCGCGCGCGTGTGTCGACGCTCACTGGCCGGCAGGCAGCGTGGGAAGAGCGGTGGTGGTAATTTGAGGGCTCTCTTTTAGGGCAATTTTCCTCTGCCCTTCCGTGAGCAGACACAATGAATCGTCGATTCCCTTGAAAATATGGGAAAATATGGGGAGTGGGGGGGAAGACAAAAGCTTAGAAAATATGGGGAAATATGGGGAATCCTGCTATTTGTATATATTTATATGTGTGTCCTGGGGCCCCTTCCGTGAACTTCTCCCGCCTGGTCCCCGCGGGCGGGCGTGGCCAGTGAGCGCATCGAGGACCTCCTGTCCTGGCCTCGAGGCTGGCGCAGGGCAGGCCCTTCCTGTCGGGCGTTGCCCTCCGCTCGCTCCCAGGCTCACCTCGCCCCTTCGCCAGCGAGCCTTGACATTAAGTCGGGCCTGTCCCTCTACAGGGGGGATATTCAAAAATTGTAAAAAATAGTCTGGGGACTATTTTTTGACTACTTTTGAGCATTGTTCCCTACCTAGGCTCTGCCTAGAAGGGTTCTTACTCGCTTCGCTCAAAGGGGCCGGGCAGTGTAAACCGCCCCGGGCGGTTCCCCCAGCCCCCTGGGAGCCAAGCAAAAGCAACAGCAAAGGTAAAAGCAAACGCGCGGTTCCCCCAGTTGCGCTCCCTGGGTGCCAAGC